>CM029436.1:45095516-45523422 GCA_017140255.1 Eucalyptus paniculata subsp. matutina
ACATTAGGGGAACCACTAGCATCCGAAAGAACCCAATTACCCCTCCAAGCATCCCTATTACAATTTGGGTATTGTTGTCTCAAGGACCAACGGTATTCCCAAGTCACACACTCATACCATTGACCTTATTACTACCAGGGAACTCAAGTTTGGAACCAACAAATTGTTATCCACTTATAGATCACTGAACTTGTATAAAACCCATTAGTAGGCAAAACCAAATACGTCGTGAAAAGAGTTCCATCCCAAAATCCACAAAACTTGCACTATACTGGTGTTTTGCACTTTTCTTGAAATTACAAATGTGGATTAGGTAAAATGGGTTTCCAAAAAATAACGAAATTTTAACATAAGATAGAAAAATCCCCAGGAACATTTTCCGTGAAGGTCCCGAAGTCAAATTCAGCTTATACAGTGTTATTTAATTTTTAGTAACCCCAACAAAATAATAGGAAATTCCTGAACAAGACAGAACAAAGATAAAATGTTTTGCCAATTAATGGGTTCGGAAAACCATGAAAATTTTATATCTGGTAGTTTAGGATGCATCGGATAACTTTCATGAAGGATACTCATTTAAATTCTTATTCAAAAATTCCGTGGAAAATGGAAATTGAGGAAAGGTCGGTTTCATGCTCGAAAAACAGATTTATGGACCTGGTCATTTTTCAAATGTATTTTTATCATACGAAATGCGAAAAATCTGAATTTAAAGTACGTCGTAGAACAATAATTAAGGCACGAATTTTATGAAGACACCCCAAGGCAAAATTAGCAAAACCAAGGTCGCTCCGAAGCCAAACTGGACCTAGGTGATATGCACGATTTTTGCTCAAGAACTCTGCATTAGATAAATATGATTTGTTTCATGAATAACAAGTTACTTTGTGAAAAGCCTCAACAGTCAACAACATGAGTTATAGATACCCAATAAGTATACAGTTAAAAATGCATGCACAGAGAAGCATTCGGAAAGGTCGGTTTCATGTCCAAAAAGAGATTTATGGACCTGGTCGTTTTTCAACATATTTTTATCATACAAAATTTGAAAAATCCGAATTTAAAGTATGTCGTAGAACAACAATTAAGGGACGACTTTTATGAAAGACAAAGCAAAATTAGCAAAACCAAGGTCGCCCGAGGCCGAACCGACCTAGGTGATATGCACAATTTTTGCTCAAGAACTTTGTATTAGATAAATATGATCTGTTCATGAGTAACAAATTTACTTTGTGAAAAGCCTCAACAGTCAACGCATGAGTTCAACAGATGCCCAATAAGTATTCGAAGTTAAAATACATGCCCTGGAGAAGCATTCGGAAAGGTCAGAAAACAGATTTATGGACCTAGTCGTTTTTCAAATATATTATATCATATGAAATTCAAAATATCCGAATTTAAAGTATGTTGTAGATCAACAATTAAGGGATGACTTTTATGAAAGACACACCCAAGGCAAAATTAGCATAACTAAGGTCGCTCCAAGAGTCCAAGACCAACCTTCTTCGAATATCGCCGATAGCCAGCCATCACTAGAGAAAGGAAAGAAAAGACAAAAAAAGTAAAATAAAAGGACAAAAAATGCCTTTAACCAGTCAATGAGATCGGGCATTTTATAGATTAACATAAATACTTTTGCGCCTCTTATTCAAATAAAACAACTCGATTCCATTATTCGGCAAAACGATAAAGACTCAAGCCCTTTACTCAAATAAAATTCACTTTATGTTTTTATTTCATAAAATGATGACATTTCAGATCCTTAATCAAAATTTTCCCATGTTTGTATTATCACAATAATTTATATTTAAATATTTTCATAAAATAAAAATATATTTATTATTCATTTATATGTATAAATGCTACAAGCACGGTTTGGTGATTTTTTTTTTTATGCGATCAAGCTTGTTTTAATGTGCAGAAAGAACTTGTGTTTTCGGTGCATTTATATTTGCATGTTGATGGGCCTGGGAGGCAAAACTGGATCCAAAAAAGAACAGTAGGATCTGTCCTAGTCTTTATCAGACGGTCCTTTGGGGTCCTTTCTATCAAAAAGTACTCCCATTAATTTGCAAAACGGGCCCTGGACCCTTCTTATCAAACAGCATCAAAATCGAATACCAAAAATTTAATGTTGAATCTACTGTCCCTATCTTATTATGACCTAATAAAACACGAGATAACTCTCTACTAAGTAATGAAAAACCAGTGTCCAAACATTACTGATATAATAATTAGCGAAAGTTAGCTAACAGATCGATCCGAAAAGTTATGCTACACTCTAAATTCATAAGCCCATGATATCTTTAACCAAAACACGGCCTGACGTCATATGCTCCGGCCTAATAACTTTAGATGTCAATCTCAAACGGCACTTTAATTAAAATGAATTGACCTTGGAAAATTTACAGTGACTAATGCTGACGACGCGGCAAGGTGGTGGCGGTGCATTTACGTGCGCCTCTTTTGCATGTGGTTTGGCAGACGAGGACATCAATGCGATTCATGCAGATTCTGAAGCATTCTTTCATTCGAATAGCCCTCTTGTCACGTGATTGCTACTGCCGCGCCATTTATTGCGTACTGCTCTTGAATTCAATGCCTCTCTTTGCCCCTTTCCCGATACATCGATCCGATCACCGGAGCCCGACCGGTCGACGCGAGAACGAACCCCTTTCAAGGATCACGTCTCGACCAGCAGGTTGCTCACGGCGAGCGCGATGGTGCATATGTCGTGGAACGCGGCGTTCATATCGGTGAGCGGCGAGCGGTACCCTTCTTCGACTTGAACCCTTCCTCGCACGAGTCGGCGTCGTTCATCGCCGCCCCGACCCATGCGCTCACGTCGTCGTAGCCCCGGGAGTCGAGCGCCGACAGGGAGTCCTCGATCTGGTCCATGGCGTCCTGGAAGTCGTCGGAGCAGTCCGCCAGGCACTGCCGCACGAAGGGTCGGGCGGCCCCGCGGGCGAGGTCGGTGATGCGGGTTGGAGATGGCGCTGGCTTTCGCCAGCGCAGCCCTCAGCGCGATCCTGGCGAGGCCCGGGAGGTCGCTGGCCTCGCCGCCCGTCTCCAGGACCGACCGGCACAGCCTCTTGTTCAGGGTGTGGTCGCAGACCTGCGCGATCATGCTGGAGACGTCGGTGGCAGCGGCCAGCTGCACCTGAGTTGGCCAGGGCGCGAGCAGGGTTAGGAGGAGGAGGAGGAGAGAGGTGGGACTAATCATGATTTGCGAGCGTGGAATTTGCAGTAATTCTTGCATGTTAAACATGATTAATTAATAACGAAGTGAAGAAGAGATCCTAACCATGGAAAGCTTCCCATATTTTCTATTATTATCAAACAAGAAAAATTGCCTAGCCACTCGAAATAACCCTATTTTCACGGCCCTATAATGCCGGATAAAAATTAGGATGAACGAACTAAAATTCGACGCGGGAGTCGGATCACCGTGTCTGCGATTTCTTACCTGTGCTGTCGGGAAAAAAGGACGTGTCCAGGCTGGACGTGGAATTTCCGGGATCAGATCGCGAAGTAAGTCGATACGGACAAAACGGACTTTAAATGAGGGGAAGTTTTTTTTTTCTTTTTTTGACAAGGCAGGGAAGTTGAAATTGCACTGTGAAAGCGCTGTATAGAGAGGTGAGCAAAACGTGCCGTTCCCAATGCCCTTCGAATAGCTCCACAATGAATGTGTCAGCAACCGGGACATCGTCGTGTTCAGTCCCGTCAGGTCCGACCAGTTGCTCTAGGCCACCCCGCCTGCCGGGGTGGCCTTTACCGACGTCCAGGGGATGGCCCTCGCCGTCTGAACCGTTGACTATGATTGATACAATCGCCCCCGCCCTACCAGAAACCAGGTACGGCGGAATGCCACAATCCTGACGTCTCTATCCCGCGAAAGATTAAAAAAAAAATGGTTCGGCATCAACGAATCAAAGACCAGAACAGACTAAGGACACGAGATGTTAACCTCTCTTTGCCTTCCACCGAAATGGTAAAGCCCTGCTCGAGCAGGTTGATGTCTCCCCTAGGATGTCTATGGAGGAACTTATGAACCCGAAATGCCGACCAAGTGCCGCCGGAGATCAACGCGTGGTAGACGTGCGAAGTTCGATGACGTAGGACCTGATCTCAGTCGAGTACTGCTTCCGACGGTTCGCCCCTGTGGACCGAGCTGGATCGGTACGATTTAAGCCATTGATGATCTCAACGTCCAGCAGGCGCATCTCTTCGAAATGACAGCGGAAAATCAGTCTAGGAAAACTGCATCTTTAAGTGCTGCGACGAAAATCGGATGGGGACGAAAATCAGATGGGGACAATAGTCCACAGAGCAATTTCATCCAAAGCACACGTTGAGAATTTATTTTGCTTTTCGATAATAAATTACGATCATAACGATTATTTTTTATTTTATTCTCGCTAATTTATTCCGAGTAAAAGAACGCGTTCGATAACCGTATAAAATTTCTCGATTTTGAATGTGGTTATATTTAGTACATCGTGCCAATGATTCTATTCAAAATTAATTTATTTTAATTTTTAAATAATTTTATAATTTTTTTTTTCTTTTTTCTCCTATTTTTCTTTTTCTTTCAAGCCGGTCACCAACCCGAACCGGCAAGATGAGGGCTGGCGACCTCACCAAAGCGTCGCTGGCCCTCGGCAAGACTCGCCCCTTCGCCGGTGTCTCTACTACCAAATCTAGCAAGGGGCCGAGCCCACCGGTGGCTGGATGGGCCTCGTAACGTGGGGGCCAGGGGTGAGTTTCATCGGCTTGCCTTCGGCGAGCTTATCGAATCGACATCATTAACCGGGCGGCGGCTAGCTAGCGTAGTGGCGGCGGGCGACGAGTGGCGGTTGCAAGATGGTGGTCGATGAAAAAGAAGAAAAAGAGAAGAAAAAGAGCTTTGATTCTCAATTTTGATTCCGGAAAAAGAATCACATTTTTTTTTTATTCTTGATTCTACTCCCAATCTATTCCTAACAAAAATTTTACTAAATGTGATTTTTGGCCCAAACTGATTCTGGAAATAAAAAATCAAAATTTGACCATGTTTGGCTAGTTACCAAACATGACCTAAATTTCCTTGCTAATTCCTTTTTATGCGTCGTCTCGTCACCGTCTGCGTGTTCACATCTTGCCCTCGATCATCACATTTCCATCGATATATGTGCCATAAACAAGAAATTAGTGTCGAAATCGCGACGAAAGATAAGCACACACGCAGTTTTACGTGTACATTACAGAACGAACTAATGATAATCAAAACTAGAATAGCTTAAAATTCCATGGAAAAGAGCAGCAGAAGAAGAAGAAGAATATCCTTATGGTCTTCTGCCTCTAAGCTCGAATCCTCCTTGATCTCTTCTTCCTGGCATGAATAAAAGCCTAAGACTCGTTTCGTGACTAAAGCTCGTCGTCCCCATTCGTTTTCGGCCATTAACGTTGCTAGCAAAGGTGTCACCGCCTTTTTGCACCTCGCAAAACCCCATCCAGCCCTTCCTTGTCCTATTCCAGGAGAGCTTTTACTACGCTCCGACACTTCACGCAGGTTTCCCACGACAGACTTCCCAACGACCTCCCATTTACTGTCTTCCCCCGCCATTTATGACCCTCTGATGACCCTCTGATGACCCTCTGAAACTCTCTACCACCTTTCTACATAACACCCTCCACGGAAAACCTCGTTCACCGCTCCATCCTCTCTTCCCACGAGAGCCAGCCATGGAAGGGATCGAGCAGGACCTTTCCGTCAACGGCATCACCATGCACGTCGCGGAGAAGGGCCGCGGCCCCGCCGTCCTCCTCCTCCACGGCTTCCCGAGCTCTGGTACACGTGGCGCCGCCAGATCCAGCGCTGCCGCGCAGGGGTACCGGGCCGTGGCGCCGGACCCCGCGGGTACGGCGACACCGAGGCCCTGCCGAGGTGGAGCGTTACACGTGCCACCACGCGGTGGGGGACGTGGTGGCGCTGATGGACGAGCTCGGGTTAGGGGGAGGCGGCGCACGTGGTGGGGCACGACTGGGGGGGGCTCGTCGGGTGGTACCCTGCATGTTCAGGCCGGAGCGGGTGCGGTCGTACGTGTGCCTGACGGTGCCGTTCCGTCCGAGGAATCCGGCGGCGAAGCCCGTCGAGTCCTTGCGGCCTCGCTTCGGCGATGACTACTACATCTGCAGATTCCAGGTCTGCTCTTCCCTCCTTCTGGAAACTTTCTTGATTTTCTTGGCTGGATTCCGGTGGTTTTCTTGATTTAGAATGGTCATTCTTGAGCAAATCTTCAATTCTCTCCGTTTGTTCCCTTGGTTTGGTAAAAAGGGTGTTTATAAATGAAACTTGCATCTAAAGAAATTCCATTTTCGCTAGCTGGCCAGGTGAAATGAACGAAGTAACAAAGATTGGGTTTAACTTTGTGTGAAATTGACAGTTATTTCAGATTACAAAGGAATTTTGGTCAGCTGTTCATGTAAAGTCCTGTTCTAGCTTAGGGAAGAACTCAACCGTACGTTCGATCTTTTCCTTTCTTTTCTTTCTTGCAGGAACCTGGAGAGATTGAATCCGACATTGAACGCCTCGGCGAGGAACGTGCTCAGGAAGATCCTCACGGAGCGCAAGCCCGGTCCGCCCATGTGGCCTAAAGGGGACAAGATTTCAGCGGCGTCCCGGCAAGCCGATGGCTCTACCTTCTTGGCTCTCGGAGGAAGACCTTGATTATTACACCAGCAAGTTCGAGAAGCGGGGTTTCACTGGAGGCCTCAACTACTACCGCGCCCTGATCTGTACGTTCTCGAGTCACATTTACTTTCCCATGGTTCATTAGTAATTACTCTGCTTCTTCATTTATGGAAAAGAATCATAAACACTGTGTTCTCAATCAAGGGTCCTTGTCCTCATCAAAATTTATGAGACACGGTTGACGGTCGATGTCAAATCGTGTTGAGTCATATTAATTCTCATTAAATTTCACCCCTAGACCTTAACCGAGAAGATCCTGATGGTGTAGGAACTGGGAGCTAACGGCGCCATGGACCGACGCGCGAGTGAGAGTGCCGGTGAAGTTCATAGTTGGGGACCTGGACATGACATACACGACTCCTGGAGTGAAGGAGTTCGTGCATGGCAGCGGGTTCAAGAAGCACGTGCCTCTCTGGAAGACATCGTGGTGATAGAAGGCGCCGGCCACTTCATCAACCAAGAGAGGCCGGAGGAAGTCAATTCTCACATCCACAACTTCATCAAGAAGTTCTGATTGATGCCGTCTATGCCGCCTTTCAGTTGTACTTCTGAAGTTTCGTTTTCCATTTTGAATCATGACAGGGTCCCTTTCCGTCAAGTGCGATATGTATTTTCCAGCGTTCATTTGTTGCTGCTGCTGCTGCTGCTTTTTCTGTTGCAATACAAAATTTAGACCTCGGGCTAGCTTGGAAGATACCTATCAATGATGAAACGAAATGGTGCTTTGCTGGCCAGGCAAAGCAGCTCTTTTTCTCACTAGCTTCTGGACAATTCTCAATTCTTAAACTCGCCTTGTGTGTCATAATGCCTGCCAAATTGCCAATGCGTTCGGCAAACACAGCAAAGAAGTCGTGATTCAAACTCACGCCATTTCGTTGGTTTGAATCACAAGTTCTGCATGTTAACAAGAGGCACTCTACTGATGCAAGGGGCTGTTTGGTTCAACTTTGGGGAAATGGCTTTGCATTTCCTCAAGTATCTTCATAAGAATGGGCATTTGGTGAATGCTGAAGTGTTTGGAAACTTTTATTTTGATGTAGCATTTTGCAAAATAGCTTTGAGGTGAAAAGAAAAAGGAAAAAAAAGAAAAGAAAAAGGAGGAGGAGATGTTGACGCAGAGGAGGAGCGAGTGGGAGGGGAATCGGAGAGTGGGGGGAGGCGGCCTTGGCTGTGGTGGGGGAGGCGTCGTGGTTGTGGTGGTGGGGAGGCTGTGGGTCGCAACCCACGCACCCGTCCCGTGGGTTGCGCGGCCTCGTGGCAACCGGATTCCAGCCGGCCTTGAGCACCGCTCACCTATCGCGTGGTCACGCGACGCCGCCCGAGGCCGCAATCCACGTGACGGTGCGGGCCAACGGATTCCGGGGCGGCCAGTGCGTGGGTCGCGCAATGCCGCTTGGCTGGCCGCAACCCACGCAATGGCGATGCATGGCGACCGGGACCGGTCGGCGAGCACCGCCGTCATCGTCGCGTGGGTCGCGCGACCCACGCGGCGTGGTGCGTGGCCACGAAGCGGCGGTGGCGACGATCGTGCGTGCATCACGGGGCCCGCCGATTGGAGTCCGCGGCTGTCTTGAAGAAACAAGGAAGACGAGAAAGATGATGAACAGTTAATTTTTGAGGGTAAAAAAGAAAAACTAAATTATTAGTGAGGGCAATATTGAAGAAAAAATTCATTAAACCCCCCCCTCAAAACATTCTCCTAGAATTCTAAATGCCAACATTCCCCCAAATACGCTTCAAATGCTGAACCAAACAGTTGAAATTTTCCCAGGGCTTTCTGGAAAGCTCCCTAATGCTGAACTAAACAGCCCCCAAATTTGCCATTGCGAAGTATTGATATTTGGAAAAACACAGGTAGAACTCGACTGCATTCAGTTGATTTGGATCACGAGTTCAGTATGCAGAGAACATTAAGAGGTGAACATCACAGCAGGTCAATAAGCACGGAAGCTCCATAAGCACGGAAGCTCCATGGAAATTTTAGCAAAGAAGCTTGACTCACCAAGATACGCCTTAAATTCGAGATGTTTCTCCATAAAGCTAACATCTTCCTGAGAGGATAAAGACACTCAAGATAAGCCAATTCATTACAGGGAGGAACTTTCTCGGTTCCCAATTGAGTCCATCCCTTTTGCGACAAGGCTCGTCTCTGACCTGTCGAAAAAATCGAGGGCTGGTATAGACTTCCATTTATAGCATTGAACAATCTTAAATTGCCTATAACTGTAGAAAGAAAGCCTGATCCTAAAGCTCTGCTTTACAGCAGTCATATACTATGTTTGGCGTGAGAGAAATTCCAGACGCCATGAAGGGAATCCAAGCAGTAAGCAGAACGTCGTTTTGGAGAGTTGTCCTATGGCAAGCCACCAGACAACAGACTACACACAAGCTCATTAACCTGAAGTAGAACTTTGAATCAAATTTAACAACTGCCAACCATCGCATTAAAGAAAGTAGACGAACCAATGTTCCAATTACTTCTAGAACACACCAATTTCTCATTAAGACGTAATAAGATGAAGCTTTCTAAAAATGAAACTGGTGAAATAAGCATATCCCAACAGTCAATACAAAAAAAAAGGTGCCCATGTTCCTAACTCCAGCCAAAATTTGAAGAGTCCAATCCAAATGAATGTCCTGCTCACAAATATCAAAATGGAACTTAAACTCTGAACCCCTGCTGTTCCTCTTCCTCTAGCCCTCTCAAACTTTCTTCCTTAGACCGCACATATGGTTTTGTGTGGCTGTGAGGCACACCAGGAGCAGGGCCAAAGTGCTTCACTGCTTCCCGAGCATTCTTTGACCCTGAGAAGAATCTGGAAACACAAAAAAATCGTGTATCTAAATAACTGCTCCATCTCCAATATTGGCTTATTATACTTTTACACAAGAAACAGGAAGCATCCATTGACAACTAAATCTTGAACCTCGCTATAGTAATCAAAAAGAAAAAGACAAAACTCATATGACCCACTGATGACTTGAAAATGATTTGGTACAAACATCCTCAATTGAGTAGGAAATCGAAAAATCTAATCATTCAAACACAACAACTGCACTTTCTCCTCAAACTATAAATATATAGACAGACGTATTTCACATCCTGCTAAAGCTGATGGAAAAGAGTGCCAAATAAGAATGTCATCTGTTTAACGATCATTTTCAAAAAAAAAATTATATGTCACAGGACTTTAAACACTTTGTTAGGTGAAAATAATTGGCTGCTGCTGTACCATCACAAGAACATCAGCAAGGGCAATTAAGGGCATAAGCTCATACCGTGTTCTGTCCAAGGGGAGCCCGGAGAGCAAGCTGATCAAATGTCAAGCATTCACCACCTGCCTTCTCAATCCTGGCTCTCACAGTCTCTGTAAACCTAAGAGCGGTAACCTTCAAAGCTGGCACATCATAGACCCTGATGTCATCAGTCACAGTGCCCACAACAACAGCAATTTTATCCTCCTGCAGGTCACAAAAGAATCGCACATTATCCCAGATGCAGAAAAACGTAATTTTTAACTCAATTCAACTTCATCATCTACAACAGAGCAAAAATCAAAGAAAAATTACAACCTTCCTGTGTGTAACGGATGAGCCTCGATAGGGAAAGCGGGGCCTTGTTCACTTTGCTCATGAACAGGCGCTTCAAAATCACCGCATTGAACTTGCTTCCAGTCCTCCGAACAAGGAACCGGTACAGCTGTTCGATTCACAATTCAATAGTCAAGAGCGAGGTCTAGCCTCCTCAGGAGGACAAATCTAGCAAACCATATAGCAGGCAAGATATTTTCGTTGATATCAGACTTGCTACGACAAAAATTATAGCAACAGATCCTATGACAAAAGAGATGGTGCTCATTTCCCGACGCCAAGACGTCGTCATCAACCACAATACACACGCCTTTTCTCCAACAGATTTACAAAGCCGGAATCATCTAACCTCACTATACATAACTCGATTCGGGTAACGAAAATAACATCCCAACCTCAATTCTCCACAATAGTCAGATCTGCTGCCCATACCCACGGACACTAGACGGCGAACTACGTTCGTAAAGATAAATTAAACCTAAAAGATCAAACTTGGTCGAATCAAAAGACAGCGAATGCAAGCACGAAGAGATATCGACAACTAAACGAGATCCTAAAAATCTCAGCTTGCGGACGCGTGTCTTTCCACGATTTTCAGAGTTCCGGAAAACAATTTCAATCGCGCTAATGCCGTATCCCCGCCCCACAACTAAAACCTAACGATGAAAAAGAAGACAAAATCGCGCTACGAAGTCACCGACGGACCTTGACGAGAAGCTTGAGGTAGATATCGTCGGACTTCGGCGCCGTGCGCTTGGTCTTCTTCCTCTTGCCTCCCGCGACCAAATCGATACCCTGCAAGAGGAGATCACCATGAGCTGCTATGCGAGTGTAGCGCTAGCAGAGAGAGAGAGAGAGGGAGAGGGAGGGAGACCATGGTTGATGCGGCTGGGGCGAGCTCTCCCTGCTTCTGCTTGAGACGGCGCGCGACTGCTTTGCGAGGAGATAGATGGAGCTAGGGTTTTGAGGAGAGCTTTAATTCGCTAGCGGACCCGGTTCGGTCCTCCTGTTCGGTTTTGGGCCGTGATTCGGGTTGACCCGGTTTTCTTTATTTGGGCCTGACTTTTAGCAGGAGGCCCTGGAAACTGGGGGCCTTTAGTTAAGCCTTTCTATTCAATTAAAGGTCTACCTTGCCCTTCAGCATTTATTAATTAAAAATCAAGAACAATATTTTCCCCTCACGTTTCGTAAGCTCGCCATGTCACAATCCTTAATTTTTTTTCTTACACGCGTATTAGTTTTACGAATTAAAGTTCTTAATATAATGAATTGTAAAACTATTGTCCATCGAAAGAATTTATTATGTTCATCACTATGTGTAGAGATTAGCGAACTTACTTGCATTGATGGAGTAATTTAAAATATATACATAGAGTCTAGGGCTACAACAATACAATGACAATTATGCCCTTTAGTATAAACCCAATTTGCCAATACTCACTCTCAAGTTTGTGAATGTAAACATGTCGACAACTTGTTCTTAAAATTGCAAAATAAATCACGTGCGACCAGTTTTGTGAACAAGTCCGCAAGTCGGGAGTGATTGGGAACATAAAGAGTACGCAAAGTGCTATCTTGAATTTTTTCACAAATCCAGTGACAGTCAATCTCGATGTGTTTGGTTCGTTCGAGGAAGACAGGATTAGTGGTGATGTGGATGGTCGCTTTATTATCACAAAAAAGATTGGCAGTGGTAGTGTTGACATGAAGATCCGAGAGAAGCATGTGAAGCCATGTGATTTCGCATGCGGTAGACGCCATAGCATGATATTCGGCTTCTACTAAGGAATGGGCAACAATGGTTTGTCTTTGAATGTCATGAGATAGGACAAGAACCAAGAAACATGCAGTAGCCGAAACAGATCATCGGGATGTAGAACAAGATGCCCGAACAAGATGCCCAATCAGAATATGTATAACCATTAAGTTGGAGAGTTGAATCAGATGGGAAAAATAAACCAGTGCCAGCGGATTCATTAGTAAAATCTTACTAATAACATTAGCGTACCTTGGATTGAGACCCATGAGAAATTGAAACAAGCGTTGATCCTCTTGTTGTGTGGTGATGATAGAATGAGCCGAACAAGAGCATTGTGGTAACGGATCCAAATTATTCAATTCATCCCAAGAGGCTTCCAAATTGTTGTAGTACTTAGTCACGACATCGTCACATTGAGCAAGGGTGCATATCTTTGCTCGAGATGAAAAATCCTAGGACCATTCGATAGCGAAAATGTTCACAAAATCGGCCTAAACATCCGCAACTTACTCTATGTAGAGAACTGTTGGCACCAAATCGGATGGATGGAATTAAGGATCCAAGGTAGAATCAAATTGTTCACAAGAATCCAAGACGCATAGGTAGGATCTGTTGCAACTAGCTTTTTTTATTTCTCTAGTAACAAACACCATCTCATTCTTGGCAGAAATGGCAATCTCCATGGCACAAGACCAATTGTTGTAATTGTCACCCCTAAGAACCATGCCAATGAGATTAGATCCTGGGTTATTAGAATGATGCAAAAAAATAAGGGCTACCCACCTGCTCATGTGCAGGAACGGTGGCTGAAGAGTTTTGAGACTCGGTTGCCATGATTATTTGCAGCCAAAAGAGTGGCCATTGGCTGAGTTTATCTCTACAAGCTGTTCTGGTATAAATACCACCGCTGATTCTGACCCACTTCCTCACATCTGCACAAGAACCGATTCTTGAGGACGAAGAGATTAAAGAAAATAAGTAGTTTCAGAATTTGGGCAGTAGTATATCACCAAGGTTGAGTTTCAAAATTTAGGCAGTAGTATATCGCTGAGGTTGAGATGGCGAGCACTATTGGTCATGTCATCCGCTGCAAGGCTACGGTGGCATGGGAAGCTTGTCGAAAACACAGTTGAAAGAAACCCTAGCGCTCAATTAAAGCCATTTCGTCGAAGCACGGCATCAATGCTACGGCCTCTTCCCTGTAGCAGCAGCAGCGATGATTGCAAGCGAGAAGGCCAAAGAGAGATGTGAGAGACGGGCTCCAAGAATCGCCACTCTGATACCAAGTAGAGATTAGGCGAACTTACTTGCATTAATGAAGTAATTTACAATATATACATATAGGGTTTAGGGCTAAAACAATACAATAACAATTATGCCCTTTAGTATAAACTCAATTTGCTAATACTATGATTACGGAATGATGATAAGAAAAATCCTTTTGCATTAGAGCATGTTGTTATTAAAAGTAGCTACAAGGGAATGCTATTGAATTTTAAGATTTATTTTTTTCGAAGAGGATCAAAGACCTAAGTAATACCTGGCAACTTTGAGAAGGGGAGCTAATTTCGTCGACGGCTTGTCATCAAGTACGACTTGCCTATGCAGATTATCTATGTGAAAAAGAAGGCCCGATTGATGAATCAATCGGCATGACCGTCACTCTTTTCTCGTTAGTACGAGCTATTTGTCGGCGAGTACTTCCTATCAAGAGTGATAGGTTGTCATTAGCATAATTGAAGAGGTCATGCGACCATGAAAGTGAAAAAACGCTCTTAGAATCCGCTTCCAATGCAAGCTTCGCGAACCCTTCGGATGCACCCAAAAAAAAAATGACATGACATAGGTTTTGAAGGAGGAGGAATAGATGCTCACTATCTAGGTTAAACCCGATAATCAAGTAGTCATATTAAGAAACAATTAAACTCGTTATCATTGACGATGATTAATGACATGACGAGTCGTTACAAGCGATGATTAAGTAGACATGTGTCTAATGTATTGCCATCCGATCTCACAAAGAGTCCATCCGGAGCTTGCCAGATTCGAAATTACAAACCAAAACTTAATCTAGACTTATGATTTACCATTAAGCCGACAAATATGGGGTCCAACAGGTAGGAGATTTGATAAAAAAAAAGGAGAAGGGGGGATTGCTTGCGAAAACTGTCGAACGTCCTTTTCATCTTTACATCCACTTTCTTCTCGTGAAAGCCAAACGTTTCGTGCGTCGTCTCCTAGTCAATTTCGTGCATTTTCTAGACTTCGATCGCACGTCGTGTGCGTCGGACACTCCTCCCTTTTTTTCTTTTCTTTTCAAGGACTAAAGAATTTCTATCGTGTCGCCGTGGTCGAGATGATTAGTCCCATTATCTTCTCATTATCACTATCAACACCATCGTGTTAAGAATCGTCACCTTTGGCATCGGATGCTATTCTCTCACAAAGCTTCATTTTCACACGATGAATTATAACTCTGAATTTTATGTAAGGTTAATACCACAAAAATTTTGAACTAATACAACTTTAACAATTTTACCTTGTATTAGTTTTTATAAATTTTACCATTAAATTGCTGAATTGAATGGTATATAATTATTGACAAATGTATTGATTTGGGTTTTACATTTTATTTATCACAAATATGCCAATTTATAATTTTTGTGGTATTTATCAGATTTAACGAAAATTAACATATGGTTATGGGGTTTTTAGTGGTTCAAAAATTAATTTGAATTAAATTTATCACAAGTATACTAATTTAAGATTTTTGGTGATTACCAAATTGATTTAGGGTAAAATTATTACAGAAATATCAATTTTGGATTTTTCGTGACATTAGCTTTTTTGAAATATGCAGTTATAATATAGCTTATATATTAGTTACCATCTATTTAACAGCTTAATTTTTTTTTTTTCGAATGGGCCTTTGCAGCATGATACTATAGCATGGGTTGAAAGTTCAAATCCCAATGCTTCCCTCTCGAACTCAATGCTCAACCGGCCAGCACAAAAATAGGAGCCTTGCCCATTTCACAATATCTTCCGCATGTCTCATGCATGTATAAGGCATTAGCTTACGCGAGCGGGAGTATTAAATATAATCCCAAGCTGCTTAAGCACATGATTTTAATATAACTTGTTTGGTCGGACATTCTAATGTTGACGGACGAAAAGTCCTGTTTAGATGGGATTTTATGACCATTGCTCTTTTATTTTGTGTTTTCTTTTGAGTCTTCTCCCTTTGATTTAGCCCTTTATTTGGTTCTTAGACCTTGTGGAGATTACGGACCTCAATTTGTGCAAAATTACTCGCAACGACAGTTGGCCTTTTTCTTGAAGGTTTCAACGGACACGATTTCTTTTGCTAAAACACATATGCTTTACCCACTCGGCACGCCATAACTATCAAATCGAACCAATCGAACCATCGAAACTTTATTCTAAAAATTCACAAGTCATTATTATCATTTATTCCGCACCCTTTATTATCTCCCATTTATAAATATGGCAACACCCTCTCTAGCCCTCAAATCAATTTCGCCTTTCTTTTATTACGAGTTCTATCCCTTCGTTAGTGAATTTAACTATGATCGAAAATGCATAGCGACAATGATCATCGAACACCGAGCTACCATCGACACAATGACTTCCTTTTTTACATGTATTTCACATGAACATTTAATTTTGGGTGAATATCACGGAAAGTCTCAAACTAATTCATTTACGACAGATTTGCCTTAAATTAATTTTTTGACCACCAAAAACCCTAAAAACTAGTATATTCTTATGAAAAATTTATCAAAAACTAATTATTGACGACCAAAACTTCATGCCAGTATATTTATAATAAATTTACCTTCTGTTAATTTTCGTGATTAAATTGAATTAATATCAAGAAAAATCTTAAATTTATCATATGCATATTGGGATTTTTGGATATTAAAAAAATTAAGTTAAAGCAGATTTATCACAAACACATTAGATTAAAGTTTTTCGTGATATTACTTCTTAAATTTTTCATTAAGACGGGCTATGATAGTTGGACGATTTTCGGTTGTTCCAATGGCGCCCCTCCAAATTTCTCATGTCACAGGAACGTTCGTTAATGATCCAAATGGATAAATTCGTTAAATTCCCCCGTGACCCTCTTCTCTTCGTATTATCCACCCTCTCTCTCTCTCCTCCTCCTTCCCTGTCCTGTCCTGTCTGTCTGTCTGTCTGTCTCGCTTTCTCTCTCTCTCTCCAAAAAGTTTTCGACTTGCGATCCATTTCTCCCAATTCGTCCATGCCCATTACCGTACCTCCTCCTCCCTTCAAGAAGCTAAAATTATCGATCCGTTCTGGCCCTCTCTCTCTATCTGGGTAGCCCAGATTCTTGATAATTTTTTAGGGTGTGAATAGAGTAGGTGGGGAAAGATGATGAAGATGACGATTGAAGGGATGATGGACAGAGGGGTGTTGGAGGACATAATAAGGAGATTGTTGGACGGCAAAGGAGGGAGGCAAGTCCAATTGTCCGAGGCCGAGATCCGGCAGCTGTGCATCAACGCGCGCCAAATCTTCTTGTCCCAGCCCAATCTCCTCGAGCTCCATGCTCCAATTCGCATCTGTGGTTCGTCTCTCTTTCTCTCTCTGTTACCCTGTTGGGTGGAAAAATCATTTCTTTGTTCTGTTTGTGTTTGTGCGTGTGTTTTTCCGTTGATTTTGCTTATTGGGCACTTCTAGGACAGGATTATAGGATAAATTTGATCGAGTGTGTGGTCGTTTAGCTTGAATTGGGATGACCCTTTTGTCTGAGAGAGCGATGGGTCTGGTTCCCAGGCAGATTGTTCTGGTGGGTTTGCGAAAAAATTGGCTATGTGGAGGTATTCCTTGTTTCGGTGGAGCTCTGGGTTTTCTGAATATGATTGATTAGGAAATGGAAAATGGGATTTACCTACAATTCGAGTCGGGAGACTTGTTATCTTTTGTTTGTTTCGTGTTCCAAGCTGCGGCGCTTTCTTTTTTACTGGAGGAAATTTTCTATCTTAGTTTGATCCTTTTGTATAGTATGAAATGCATGCAAGTTGAGGTGGATCCTGAATACTTCATTCGATGTAATTCTGACGAATAGATGGGTGACTAACGCGTTTGGAAATGGGTAGCTTCTCTTGCAGTTTGTTAAAGAAAGTAATTAACAAAAACATGCTTTGGGATATGCAATTGGTGTTTTCTTATGACCACCACTGCTCTTTGTTTGCTGGTCTTCCTAATGCAGCTCTCCTTATACAGGTGATATACATGGACAGTACCAAGATTTGTTGAGGTTATTCGAGTACGGAGGCTATCCTCCTGCCTCGAATTATCTCTTCCTTGGAGACTATGTTGATCGTGGCAAACAGAGTTTGGAGACAATATGTATGCTTCTAGCTTACAAAATATTGTACCCGGATAAGATCTTCCTCTTGCGGGGGAACCATGAGGATGCGAAGATTAATCGTATATACGGGTTTTACGATGAGTGCAAGAGGAGGTTCAATGTTAGGCTCTGGAAAATGTTCACCGACTGCTTTAACTGTTTGCCCGTAGCCGCGCTCATCGACGAGAAGATACTTTGTATGCATGGGGGTCTCTCTCCAGAGTTGCAAAATTTGGATCAAATAAAAGAAATTGAGAGGCCTACTGACATTCCAGACACGGGCCTCCTCTGCGATCTGCTTTGGTCTGACCCTAATCCTAGCACTGCGGGATGGACAGATAGTGACCGTGGAGTCTCGTGTACTTTTGGGGCTGATCGGGTTACTGACTTCTTGGACAAGAATGACCTTGACCTAATCTGCCGAGGACATCAAGTAAGCCATTTTTTGCGCAGCAACTAACATTTAAAATGATGTCAGTCATGCTCATTAAGGGAAAAAGTGATATGAGTAACAATGCCGACCGTTGTGTAAAATGATACTGGTTACTTTTCAAGTTTGAGCCCTTGCGTCTAGTTGCGGCTCTCTAGATCCATATGTATGGAGAACCTTTAGGCTTACAATTGCTAGATATTGTCTGACAGATACGTGAATTCTCGAATTCAATTGCAGGTTGTGGAGGACGGATATGAGTTCTTTGCTAAGCGGAGGTTGGTGACGATATTTTCGGCTCCAAACTATGGCGGGGAGTTTGACAATGCAGGCGCCTTGCTGAGTGTCGACGAGTCTTTAATGTGCTCTTTTGAGATACTAAAACCACTTGACAACAAGGCATCCTCGAGCAAAGTAACTCTTAAGAAGGTATAAAGATTTCCAGTTTCTTCTTCATTGTCTACTTGTACAAACACCACGACGAAGACATTACAATGTCGACTCTTTTTCTGACATTTTTTTTTAAGCAGCCTCCGAAACTTGGGAAGGTGTGATATGGATTGGGAGGTTTCCTTCAAGTACTTCTTCAACTTCAAGCCCAACAAATAGCAACCTTGGTATGACCTTGCATGAATTTACACTTCAGTAGATTGCATTGGCAAAGAGGAAGCCTTCTTGCTTCAGCAATCGCCGTCTTCCAAATACATGGACTTGTGGTGGCGCTCATTATTCATGTAAGTCTTTGTACAATCTGTAAATCAATCAACACATGCTAATTCCCATGCAAGTCGGGAAATTTTCCTTGTTCGCTGCTTAGATTTCTCCTCAAGGTATTCTGTTTGGAAGCACAAACAGAGAGTGCATTTGGGTCGATCTTGGTTTGGCATTTTTCTTTGTCCGTGGAATGTCAGCTTGTTTTCTTAGAGTTTGTAGATTGGCTCTTCAAAAGAGCTTTTTGTATCTAAACCAGTGGATTCATTCACCTTTTGACAGTAGCAGCTCTAGTTTCAACCATCTTTCGGACTTCAAAGGACATCCCCGCCATTTCTTGCGTATCTCGATTCTTTTAAGAGAAGTATACGATCGGTCCTTGTACTTTCGAGTGCCTGAACTAGGACTTTGCTACCGTTTTTAGAAGTGTATAGTTTGTTTAGTCTTTTGGATTTCCCAGGTCGTTGTCAGGTCAATTCTATGGTGGCCCGTCGTATTTGACGGTAACAATTTGATCTCCAAACTCGTGGTTGGGAATGTTTGAAACCGTCAAGCATGTGTCACGGGCCGATCTCAGGTCGTCCTTCTTTCGGCCCGTGACACATGCATGGCGTTCTTGACACAGCATGAAATGTTACTCATGCACAAATTTGACCATTGCATAGCCCGGATGTGATTAACTCGCCTTATTTTCTTCGGCTTATCCCAAGTCTCGAACTTTATAGCTTCCCTTCTTCTGCGGCCTGACACCGAACTACCAGGACCAGCCGGCCATGGACGGTTCGTGGTGACCCAGAAGTCCCCTGTTCGATTGGTCGACGGTTGGTCTTGTCTGGTTATTTGAATTGTGGAGGGTAGCGTTTGACCGGATCAAACTGTCTCTTCTTAGAAAATGGATCGTTTGGCCTCAGGGAAGATAAGCCGCCGGAACTTCTCAATGATTATCCAAAAACCGCAACGCGAGGCAAATCCAATTGCCCGATTGAGGACAAAATTGAGCAGCGATGATGGCTAAAGACCAGTCAACGACTATGACATTCCTAACGTCCCGATCGAGACATCAAATCAAACGATTAACGACGTCCGAAATTGACCAATTCATCCGGTTCAGACGGATAGAGCTGAGCACATTGTCAATATTTCTGAAAAATTCATATAAAAAGTGATGTCATTATTCGATACATATCGCTTTGTAACCTAGTTTCCGTGTCTCAACGGTACTCTTAACTTAAAGTGTCAATTGGTATGACGACATTTGGGAATTTTAACGGGTCTTATATCCAAGCTGATAGCGACTATTTCGTTTTAGAGAGGAATAGCTTGAAAACTTTCGTCGGCAAACAAGTCATGCCGTTAACATTCAATAAATAATCTAGTGCTTAACAAGACTAATATGAAGAACCTTCAACATACGTTGAAGACAATCTAATAATGAAAACCATGGTGCAGAAGATAATGGTCTTATTGTGATAGAGGCACTCAATCGACAAAACTTGAAAATATTTAGAACTTAATTGGCACAATTAAAAAATTTATAATGGAATTAGAAACTCTTTGATGATTTTTCGGACAAAGGAATGTTGAATAACATGTCAAAAGATCCCACATGTTCCGACCCATCGGGACTAAGCCGTTAGCCAACTAACAACAACCTGACGTAAGTCTAAAAGATTAGATGGATACTCAAAACCTTTAATGGGCAACCACAACAATGTTGTTAGCTATATGCCTTAAAGCAACTATGTAATAATTACATGTTAGGGATTATTTAATAGCAAATAAGTTTTTTCATTCATCGTCCAATTTATATGAATGAAGTCCATAAGATCACCTACGATGTGTTTACAGTTATGCTAAATCTTTAAATAATTCTCAGTCGATAAATAATTGAGAGGATATTGATGATCCTGTTAAGACCGGTGTATTCTCAAGCTACACCATTCAATATTGGATACTTCAGGAGATGATGAGTCACAAATTATTGGGTATTTGTGATATCTGAGCTAGAACATAGGTGCTTGTCTTGAACAAATTCACTAAACATGACATACAAAGAACGATTGACGACATTGAAGCTTTTAGCAGAGTCAATGTCTAATCGTTCATGCTTTGGTTAGGTGTAAGATCCTTAGACCTAAGGCACGATGCTAACTTGTATGTTAAATGGTCATGGTTCACAAGTACACATATTGACACTTCATTGAACCATCTCTATACTTGATAGTCATAGTCTGTTCACATACGAAGGCACATGCATGTGCAATATGAAATTTATCTTCTTGCTATATATAGATATACAAGATTGATGTTTTATGCAATCTAATCATGGTATTGTATTGAAATCCTCGGCCATTGTTATAATTGAGAATGAATAATTCATATCTCAAAGAATACAAGTCAATTAGATTTGTGCATATTATCGAATTTGTGGCTTGACTAATAATTCAATGGCTTTTGTTCAATCAGGACATGATGAGACAGAAGGATTGAATTACACAATCGTCAGAGCTGACAGGTTTATTATGTTCTGAAAACATTTCACACTGTCTGAGTAGCCATGATATATTACTAAATGTCACTTATGGTTTGCCGGAACAGGAGATTGATCTGGACAATTAGTTCTCTTGGTTGTGCTAATGTGTTAGTACAAGTCCTACTGCCAACTCAATGATAAACATAAGGATGTCATGCATTATAACCAATTAGAATGGCATTTGAATGAGAAAGAGAATATGGCAAATATATTTGCAATTGAGCCAATCAGATTGAGTTGGGCTAGAAATAAAAATTCTGATAAAGGGGCTTCAAAGTTTACAAAGTCTGAAGTAGGTTTCAAACTCTACGGCTGAATCAAAGATCTTAAACGTATTTAGATTCAATGATCGAATTAATAATCCGAAGTGAGTTCAGAATTAATAGCTATGCTAATGATCTGAAGTGAGTTTAGAATCAATAGCCAAATTAATGATCTGAAACAGTTTTGGACTTAAGGCTAAATTAAATATCTAAAACGGTTTCAGATTTAACAGTCACATTAAGTTTTTAAATAGTTTCAGAACTTAACGGTCACATTAATCATCTAAAGCAGTTTCAAAATGAATGGGTAGTTTAGTGATCTGAAATTGTTTTAGATTTAAATGACAAATTAATGCTCTGAAACAGTTTCAGAAGTAACGGTCAAATTAAATATGTGACAATTACAAAGTTAATACCCAGAATAAAGACATGTAACAACTACAAATAAACATCTGTAATGATGCTCTATAACAATTACAAAGTAAATGCCTGAATTAGTGTTTGAAATGGTATTAAAACTTACGTTCATCAAGAGTTATAACCAAATTAATTCCAAAACAATTTAAAGTTAATGCACCAATTTAAATGTGATCTACACAAGCTATCAAAGGTAATACATAGAGCATATCAGTGAGATGATCAACAATTGGCAATCGACTATTGAGAGTGTTAATAGTGATCAACCAAATCATTAACGCACGAGAGCAATTGCTAGCTACAATTGTTGTAAGATCTTTCGGTTTCTCTTTTCTGTTCAACATGAGAATTTGTGGTGTGTAGGCTCGACACTTGTGAGGCTGGATTTGAAGAGCGTCAAAGCCTGCGAAGAGATTAGACGTTCTGCATCTGAAGAATGTCAGAGACATTTGTTATCAAGAATCCAAGAACGTTAGAATTGGTATTATTGCTGTGAGGACATCAGACGTTCATGCTCAAAACTCGAAGAAACTTCTAAATCAAATTTGGAGCACAATACAAGGCTAATATGATTAGCCCCTTTAGCTCTTTTATGCGTTTTTGTTAAAATGCACAAACATACTTTGGAAACACGTGTATAAGTGTTTTTACTTTCGCTGCGATCAAACTTTTAATCTAAATTTACTTGTGCACGGAAGCTTGAGCCTTCCTTTGTGAGGTGGTTTATCCAAATTCTCAAGAGACATGAACATACAATGAGAGGGGAGGGAGGGACCGACTGACGCACAAGTAAATTTATGTATGTTGAAATCTTTGTTTGTTTAAATAAAAATAAATAATTTTAAAAATATGTTTTTACAATAATTATTTGTATCATTTAAAATAATTAGATAAAAAAATATTTTCATAACGATAGAAATTTATGTCTACACATATTTGTAAATAATGAAAATGTATTTTGGTCATTCATATTTCTAAGCAATATAAGTGATCGTTTTTAAAAGAGAAAAACTATAAAATTCCCTAACTATATCCATTCTAACATATTTACCTTAATTTTTCTTTTTAGTGATATCAAAAATCCAAAATTATGCTTGCCGGGAGTCAAGATGACTGGCGTATCTACTACTGTGGAAGAAGTTTCAAGTTGGGTTTTATGGAGGGGAGAGAGAGAGAGGGAGAGAGAGAGAGGGAGAGAGAGAATTTCAATTTGGCTCGATGAATCGAAAATGCACGAAATTTCAAGATTCTAGCACCCCTAGTTTTTAGTTTTAACTTAGAAGTAGCACATGGAAGGTCCACTGAGACATTGGTGGCCAAGGGAAATACTTGAAAATTCAAGTGGTAAATGCAGAGAAGGGAAATACAGAAGCTCTTACTAGAGCTGATCAGACATTACAAGGAGCAACCAACACACGAGACTACGTTTACAGAGTCTCAAAACCACACACTCGACTATGCCTTCATTACAGCTAACATTCTACGTCTAGGACCGGCAACGCGCGAGCTAAGGCTTAGTTCTAGTCGATGCGACGATCCCAGAGCTTCCACCAGAGCTTCTGCGCCTAAGAAGGACATCCTCTTAACATGTTACAAGGAGCTCGGCACCCTTAAGATATTGGCCGTGTCGGCCCGAGGACAAAAGATCATATGTCGGTGGACTTAAACAGGAGGGGAGCCTTTTGGTCCAACTTCGCCTGTCTGCTCATACGCGTCCGACGCAGATCTTCTCCGGAACCGAAAGGGCTCTCTGCTTCCTGAGCATCACCGCTCATAAGATTATCCAGCGATAGAACAAAGCGATGTGAACGATAATGTGTGTGAGCTAAAGTTGGTGCAAACAAATCTCATCTAAAAATGGAGCAAGAATCATCCGTCGTCACACGACGAAAGCATACGGGACCCAAATAGAAACATGAATGTCAGCATGAAACACCACCCACCAAAGACCTAATACAACATTCACAGCTAGGAGGCAAATAGAGATGAAACAGAGCGAGCGCAGAAACTCAGCAGATGCACCTAGCAGATAGCAAATGCAAGCCAGATCAGACGCTCGAAGAACATCAAATTGCGCAACGACTCCAGCCAGCAGACACCTTGCACCTGCCTTGTTTCACTCCATCGAGCACTCACATGACATTCCTATATCCTGTTTCAACGATGTTCCCGCTGAACAGGCAGAAAGCCTCAACCGCTGCTGCGAGGAATGGCGGTCCGAATACCCAAAACAATCTCGCTGGCTAAAGACATGATGGTAATGCGCATACCCTTTCTGAATTGGACCACAGGCAGAGCTTAAGGGCAGAACCCTTAAATCACCACAGCTAATTAATCACGCCTAGTGCAGACACCGTGCCTTTTTTCTATCGCTATCACATACGGTGCCCATTTCATTCAGTACTTGATATACAAGGTCGATAGATCGATCAATAATGTTATGCGGATCGAGCCAAGTGAGTGCTAAGATGGGCTCAATAGTTCAAATCAACATCCATTATATCACTACCAAAAAAAAAAAAAAACAGTTTGAAATAGTATGCTAATCTTGATATAATTAGCATGATCGTTTATAAGGGAACATAGAAGGAAACCATGCATTATTGGTGGGGGTACGTCAACGAGGACAAAAACGTCACTCCACTGTGGCCGGCCGTAGAAATAATGCGCCCTTCAGAAAGAGACCCTGCCCAATCATAAAAGTCCAACGGAAAAGACAGAATTGACCCTCCGTCCCCTCTCTCTTCTCTCTCCTCTCTCTCTCTCAAGACCAGCGGTCTTCGCTCCGGAGATTTCTAGAGGCTTTCCGACCGTTCGTCTCCGCGATCGCCGGAAGACCCCAGTTTCAACCCGATCGGACTAGACGGAACGATGCATGAGTTGACGAGAGGAATGGAATTCCACATGACCAGACCATTAGATCGAAACTCTATATGAATTGATCTACGTTTATATTTCAGGCTCTAGAATGAGAAATTGAGGGAGAAACCGATTGATGTTACCTGAAAAAGGAGAGCCCGGAGTGGCCGATCCGGCCGGAGAGACCGGGGGCGAGCCGGCCTGGTATCCCGGCGGCCTCACTATCGTGATGCTCCGAGTCACCCTCTTCACCGCTTCCTGAGACGCGCCATCGCCGTAGGATCTCGCATTCGAAGCCTCCGCCTCTGATTTCAACGAAGAAGAAACAACAACAAGAAGAAACCATCACCAACTCGATCATCCTCACGCGAAGTCTCTTCACAAAAAATCAAACTGAATCATCGGATTCCTCGACGGGATTTCACACCGCACGCGCATATCCACGCGTGCACAGTAGCGACGATCATTTTGCGAAATCAAATTTAAGCAGCTCAATTTCGCGTTGAGCTCGAAACCGTCGGTGGCTCGAGCTAGGGTTTACGATTTCCGTTAAGAGTTACGGGGTTTTCCGGTTTCTTAGTCTCTTTACCCTTGCCGGAGTTCGATCGGGAGCTGAAGGTGTTGTGCTTCCGAAGCTTCCCGAGGCCGCTGTCCGGCGTCGGTCCGGCTACGGTCTCGTCCCAGAGGTGGTCCAGCAGGCCCATGGCGGGCGGGCGGGCGGGCGGCGGGCGTTACGGCGGCGTGCGGCGTACGACCGAATTCGGATCTGCGGCTCGGCTCGCTAGCTCGGTGATCGACTCTTCAGGATGCGGAAGAAGTGTGATATTTATGGAGGCAACGGAGGCGAACAGGTCGCGAGGTGGCGATGTGATCTGGACCGTCCGATCTGGGAGGGGGAACCCTGCATTATGTGAGTGGCAAGTGTGCCCAGGAGGTGGGGGAGCCTGATGGTGACGCGTGGGCCCCGAGATGACTGGGACTTTTGAACGGATGGCCGACACGTGGGGTTTGCTGAGAGTTAGTCAGAGCACGTGCGTGTCACATGATGATCCATTTATTTTCGGATTAGAGTGAGCGCGACAGGCCGCGTGGTTAGGTAATCTGTCTAACAAATATTTATGCTTCCACTTCATCTTAATCCTTAATCATTCAAACCCTCTCGACCACCCTCGTCAACAAGTAACACTCCTGGAAAAGTCGACCTTGAGAGTAGACGCGTCAAAATGGGTACTAAATTCATTTATAAATTCATATTTATTTAAATGAATTGTTAATAGGTCAAGCCTTATTTCTCAAAGCACTTATAATAAATTTTAAAAATAAAGAGATTAAAATATATAAATTTTAAATGGGTCTAATTTGCTCCCAAGTTTGGAGCATGGCGACTCCCGACAGACACGAGTTCGCAAAGTTTCTAGTATAGCCCCATGAGAAGCCAAAGGCATTTCGTGCTGCCGGACTCCACCGTCGAAGTAAGTGGCAGCGGTGCCTTCCTAGAGGAGGCGAGGAAGGCGACGATCAGAAGGAGGTGTGTTGTGGGGTGAGCCTACATCATGAAACCATTGCGACATTTCGGATGTAAAGCAAGTGGAACTCGACGCTCGAAGCCATGGTCACCAGGAAGTAGCTGAATAGTTGGCTCGTGAGTCATGCATGAAAGGTCAGGCTCAAACGTATACAATAGGGAGGTGGTGGAAAGGATGATCTATGCAAACCTCGCATGGTAATCGTCTTTACACTAGGGGTGTGCAACCGGACCGAGTTTACCCGGTTCCCGGTCCAGCCCACTCGGAAAATAGGGTCAGGAACCGGTTCCGGTTAAAACCGGTCCGGGAACCGATTCCCAAAACTCAGACCCTGTTTAAACCGGCTCGGGAACCAGTTCCGAGAGATTACCCACTCGGAAACCGAATCGATCGGACCGGTTTGGGAACCGATTGGAAAACCGGTTTTTACGCCATCCCAAAACCCTAATTTTATTCTTACTTTTTATCTTTACCCGCAGAGAACCAGAGACTTCCTTGAGCTCCTCTCCCGAAATCGCGAAGCC
Organism: Eucalyptus paniculata subsp. matutina; assembly: GCA_017140255.1. Taxonomy (NCBI): domain Eukaryota; kingdom Viridiplantae; phylum Streptophyta; class Magnoliopsida; order Myrtales; family Myrtaceae; genus Eucalyptus; species Eucalyptus paniculata. Next base: position 45,122,267 of record CM029436.1, read on the forward strand.
GATGCCACCTCTACCGCTCCCGTCACATCCCTCACGCTCGCACCACCATCGTCGTTCCCCTCCCGAAATCGCGAAGTTGCTAACCCCTGCCAAGCTCGCACCCAAGCGCCGACGCTGCCTCCGTTCGATCTCGCCGTTCCACCTGCTACTGTTGCCTCGCCGACGCCACTAACCCGCAGATCTCACCGCCTTGCTGTTTCTTGAGCTCCCTTACTGCCAATCTACCATCGCCCCCCTTTCGTGAAGCTACCGTTGCCTCGCTGCTCCGCCTGAGCCCCGTTGCCGACGTCTGCTGGTTCGCTCACCACCTTTGGATGCCACCGCCGTTGCGACCAAACGCCAAAAGCCGTCGTTCTTGTCGCGATTCCGTCCTCAGCCCGTCCGTTCGAGTCCCCTGCACCACCACCTCCCTGTTGCTGGGTCATCCTCTGCTTGACGCCTGACAGATCTGCTCCGACACCCACGCCTGGCTCGCTGATTCAACGTCGACGCTGGGGTGAGTCTTGTCTTCCCTTTGAAGCTATCGAATGGGTTGGGTTCTAAGAAGTAGAGTAGCTTGTAGACATTTCAATTTTTTCTAGAATGGTTCTTTGCAAGCGACACCCTCATATGAATTTGTGTGCTTTCGGCCCTTTGTAAGAGAAACAGAGGAGTGGAAAAAAATCTGATTTTGAGTTGTCTTCAGGCTAACTCATGGCGCGTTCCCGAGGTCATGATTTCTTGTTTTGCGACTTCTGTGGGACGATGCTTACACTAAGTTCGGTCAAGTTTGCCAAGTGCCCTTTGTGCAATTTTAAGCGGAGCACTAAAGGTTGGGATCTCTATTTTCAATTGCTCAGTACACTTGATTAATAATTATAGAATTATAGAGATGGTTTTGCTTTTGGAGTCTCTTTTTCTGGGTCTTGAAGTTGGCATGAGATTGAATTTTATATAAAGTCTCAAGACTGTCAAGTGTTGCTTCTCAGGGTAGGCTGTTGTGTCCTGCCCTTTCTGTGTTCTGCTCTTTTTATAATGATATTGTCTGTGTTCTGCCCTTTTATAGTGGCATTGTTCACCGTTGTTCTTTTACACTACAAAGATTTGATTTTTTTTTTCGTGATGCATTGGAAAGAAATAGTTTCTTTGCCTAGGATATCATAAAGTTTTCATCTTTCCATCTGCAAATATTTCATTTTGAGCCTTTTGCATACCTTGGGACAATTCCCCTTGTAAGTTTGTATTGGTTAGAAGTATCTTAGTTTTTGATTTTGGATTATGAGGATGATGATCCATTGAGAGACACCCTGAGAATTTGATAATTGAGGAGGAAAAGGAAAAGGCTGAAGAAAACATGTAATACCGGCTAATATAAACAGGGTCAACCTTGTTCCCAGACCGAAAAAACAAGGTGGGCCGGGAACAGGGTCCAATGAAAACAGGGTAGGGAACAGGGTCCAAAAAAGGAGAACCGGTTATAACAGGGTAGAGAACAGGGTCCAGGTCTAAACCCTACTCACCCCGAACCCGCTCACCCCTACTTTACACTACTTTTCACCATCACTCATAGAAACACGATCGCCCACCGATGGTGAATATCGGTATGGTCGAAGGCGATGGTGATTGTGTGATGGTTGGAAGTGATGATAATCAACTATCTTGGTGGTGGTCCTCGTGCTATGCCGGCAAATCAATATTCATGTGCCGCTCCATCACTTCATTGGAAAGTAACAGAATTGTTAAAGTTATTTAAAAAAAAAACAAAAATTATCCAATTTAAGTTTATCCCATCAACTTGTACATGAGATTTTTTATTCGGATAATTTGACATTTTATCCGATATATCTGAGTTTATTTAGTTCGAAAAATATTACCAAACACCGGATATGATAGTTCGTTATTTTATCCGGATTGTCAATCGCAACTTAAAAGTTGAAGTTGAATCATCGCTATAGGGTAGCTGAATTCAAATGTAATAATGCCTAATATGGACAAAAGAATCGAGGTTGACCGAAATTTAGAATTTTAGTAGGGATTATTATCAAATTAGTTATAAACTTATTGTACGAATATCAATTCACTTCCAAACTTTTTCGTTTTATCAATGTAGTATCGAATCTCTGCATGAAATTTCAATGTAGTTATTTTGGCCAATTATAGTTGAAAAATGTTGACATGACATCCAGTCAGAGTCATTATCATCTATCCTAACTTTACTAGAGTCGACATCCAACGTGGTCATGTGGACTTTTTCCAACATTAATTAATTGGAAAGACTATAGTGGAATCTCATGTAAATATATAAGATCATGTTGGCAAAATTATAAAGTTTAAAATTGAATCGGCATCCGTAAAATAGATCTAAATTGGTAATTTTCTAGTCCTAAGAAGTCCGCATGTCGTCTTGTCATGTTTCGAGAGTATAATCGACATAGAGGCGACATATGTTATTGGATTGAATTGAGGAGATAGAAATGAGTCGAGAGACGTGAATGTTTTGTTATGTATGTGTCACCGGGGGCAGCATCGTGGCCCATCGCATGATGTTGTGCTGGAGTAGCCAAAAGGCCAATTGGGGGAAACTAAAGTGATATGCACACACGGTCCAGAATGCGCTGTCTGATTATTTCTTCTGGTGCAAACTCTAGTGATGCGCCCACGCACACAGCACAAAAAGAGGCTTATTTTTGTCGTTCAGGATTCATATGACTGGAATTTGTTAGGAAATATATTCACCATCCGTTTCAACATTCGATCCACTATGTCCGCAATTTACCAAATCAAATGCAAAATGCAAAAAAAAAATTAGGATTGAATTAATCAAAATAAGTTTATGATTAAATTAGCATAATTTAGAATAGATTTATGACTTCTTAAATAATTTTCCCTACAAACACAGCACAAAAAACACAGCACAAAAAGAGTCTTGATTTTGTTGCTCGAGATTAATATGAATGGAAATTGTTAGATAATAACTTGAGTTCCATCCATTTGAATGTTTGATTTGCTATATTCTGCAGTTTACCGAATCTCGAGTATATTAAAAATATGGGCAAAAGCCACCAAAAGCACTCTAAACTATGCTCAATATGACATATTTGCTCTAAAAAAATCTCGTGTCAGCAAAAATCCCAGACTTATACCCGTATAACACATTTACTTTCCATCAAAGTTTAGTCAATAAGAACCGTTAAAAATTTACCTATATAAATGCCAGAAAGCAAATGGTGTGGATAGAACACTCATGACATTGTTTTAATTGAAAAATTATTTAATGGAACCTTGACGGAGGGTAAATATGTCAAATATGCACATATTTTGGATTTTTAATGTCATAAGAAATAGTTTATGGTAGGTATAGTTTGGAATTCTGATATCACAAAAAATAAGTTCAAGATAAATATGTCACGGTGAGCTTAATTTTGGGTTTTGTATGGTTTTCTCCCATCTTATTATATGTATCTTGTATTATATATTTTCTTATCTCTTTGGGTCTATAGGACTGCCGTTACTTGTATTCGCCACTTTAGTAAAATCTTCGCTATGATTTATCTGTGCTACGACATTGTGATTAGTCCCTAAATCAAGTCCATGCCATTGTGTCTCCTGGCCTTCCTGCTCCTGGCCTTCCTGCCAGTTATTGACATAGTATCTCCCAATTATATGCAACATGAAGATAAAAAAAAAAAAAAAAATCACTCAATTGAGCAGAAAAAAAAAAGACAATTTAATTTAAGCTCAGTATCCTATTGACATAATTAATGATCTCCACTTGCATGTAGTAGATTAAATTGGTGTTGGGTCCGCCACTTCAGTTGGCATGCGTGGCCTCAATATCATCCCACTTGAGGTATGATAAATTATATATTTCGTGGCCCATTTCAACTAACACACAAAAAAAGAAAAAAAAGGTAAATTTATTTATTTTTTTAAATCCTCGAAATGGACCTTATTTTTAAAAAAGGAAAAAAAAATACTCTTGCTTTCTTCTACTATGGATAATGATTTGTCACATACACATCACATTGTCGGTCCTTTTAGTATTATGGTTTCTTAGTTACTTGTTATTTTATAGTCTGACATCATGGGCATTCCAATGCAGTAAAAGAAATGCGATGGGCGGGGTTTCCATCGAGTTATCTTTGATTCCTGTGAAGATCTGATTAGCGAACTCAAAATTGGCATAGTTGGTCCTTGGTCGAACCATCAATGGGATTGGTGGCGCCGAAAGAAACTTTTAGTGTGGTCAATCAAATAAAAGATGAAATAACGTATTCATTTTTTTTTTTTTTTTTGTGACCGGAGAACGTATTAAACCTCCCTTGTGACGCTAAATCCGACGCCACGTTTAAATCGCGATCCGCTGACCTGCAACTTGCGTTGCGGGGCTTGAACTCCCGACCTCCCGTTTGGAGGTCAGCCTTGTCAATAACGTATTCATTTGTAAATAGATAAGCGACCATGAATTTAACATTGTCAAGTTGCTTTTAACATTCCAAAACTTATATTATATGCACCGTTGATTTTGGCTAGCTTCGTTGTTCCCTGGAATGGCATTGATGTATCATTGTAAAGTGGCGAACATGTGTTTAATTAGGACAGCTCGTTTGGTAAGAATTACATTACCAACTAAATGGTGCAAGGACATGTTGACCAAAGCTGACTGCACTAAGTGAATAGCGCAAACTTGTAGTTCTGAAAATAGCTGATGATAATTGGTAATTGGGCAAAAAGCGGGAGAGTTTTTGGTACTATCCCCAAATTTTTTCGCATTTGAGAGGGGAAAGTTGTCCCTACCTCTGCATACCCAGCACCACCATCAGTATCAGGGATTTTAATTTTGGAATCGACAGGTTACTAGTTCAGATCACGTTAGCTGTACACAAATTGCACTGCATTATGGTTATATGGATGAGTCAAAGATCTGAACTTAATCTTTTACTAGAGCTTGTAGGTTGTTGCACGTGTCTCCGAGATGCCGAGCCTATGCACCTGCCCTTGATCATGGAAAAAGACAAATTATCCTAAGGATTATTTAAGCCACCAAGGGGCTTCATTCTACTAAAAACAAGGGTCACTAAATGCTCATCTACTATATTGAAACCCCCCATGTAATTGTAGCTAGGGTAGTCACATTCTTACATATGCCTCTGCAATCGACAAGATCCTCGTCTGCTAAGCTTTCTATCAATGTCTAGTCAAAATGGTAACGTTCTCCAATAGTCAATCTCCTCCGACCAACTTTTATCTTAACAGGAATCCCTTGAGTAAAGAATTAGAATCGGTCCTCTATCGCTTTCTGCTTGGTTACCTTGTCATCTTAGCCTTGGCAACTCTAATTGCTTTTTTTGCAAGCTCAAATCAAGATAAGCCTTGCGAATGTGAGATGACTAGAAAAAGGATAGGAATTGGGGGTCCTTTATTGCTAATTTAGAAAGTTCATTGGCCGTGTCCTTCTTATTTTCTTAAGCCGTGCTATATTTCAAATTGGGCTTTCTCGGGATGCTCTTAACAACCTACGATATAGGGGGGGTGATCGGGTCCAGGGTGGGTAGGGTTTAGACCTGGACCCTGTACCCGACCCTGTTATAACCAGTTCTCTTTTTTTGGACCATGTACTCTACCTTGTTTGCATTGGACCCTGTTCTCGACCCACCATGTTTTTCTGGTCCAGGAACAGGGTTAATCTTATTTATATTGGAACATGTTTTGCATAAAAATTACTATACAACACTCATATGTAAGATAAAGCGTTTACAATCTCGATCAGCATAAGCACATCCACATTGATAAACAATCCCCAATTTTAGCCAACCGTCATTTAGATAATTGCATAAATTGCCCCACAAAATTTGCCAAATGCATTAGTTGTTCGTAGCCACAATACTTGTAAAAGATGCGTCACCAAACACGTGCTTTGATACAACACGGCACGGTATAATCACGACACAACTATAGAACTACTCCATCTGCACTAAACAGCATCTAATGGCAAAGTAAAATTAGAATGGCGCTCAAGATCAAACTGAACTCTTCCAACTCACACTGAGCTGCAAAATATGCTTTTCCAACAATCTTCTTGCAAGAAACGAAAAGAGGTCCAACACCAAACATGTATTTCATCTCCAAATACAAAACCAGGTCATTCTAATGTCAAAAATAATGGGATTGTCCCAATTCGAACAACAGAAATAGAAAGAAGCAAGTCCATAGTCATATGTATGGAGATCTGAACTTGGAGCTCTTCATTCTTTCAGAGAAAGGGGCTACCAGTAAGGCATTCACGAAATCCTCATCCCATATCTGCAACCAACCAAGACCTTATGTTAATCCACCGACAGGCTCGAAAGAGATATCAAATTCAACAATATATGCTTGTATATATATGCAGAAGAAAAGTTTGTACATCAGCAAACAGATCATTCGTCGAAGTAGTTGACTCTAGTAGAGGTGTAGCATGTTTAATTTAAACAGATATATGAAGTGCATTTCTAATCTAGCCCTCATATGCCTTGACATATAAACTGAAAAGGATCTTATATGAAGGCCATTCGTCAAGAAATACATCTCCAGTCGTGGGTGAACGTCACAGCATCATTAGGACATAAACCGCATAACTACATATCTAGGGAACAAGCAAACATCGACTAGTGATTATCAAGAAAGTCCAGCCCCAAAAGGAGCAGTCATTAAGCAGCCATTCAGATGTCGCTAACACATGCACAATGCTGTGAGTTTTGCAAGTAAAACCGGTACATTTCCTATTTAAATTTCCTTGAACTCCTTACCTACTACATCATCGATTTATCATGCCTCGGCTTGACTGAACTAAAGACACAGCAACACAACACCGTTAAAACGAGTGGCACAAATCCTGACCTTGCACTCAATCTGCTTAGTAGGCTCCAAGAACTCTCCTCTTTCCCGCTTCTCCTCGAAACCCTTCAAGAATCACGCCCACAGGTCAACCGGTTCATGCATCAACCCACCGTAAATTCCCAATAACCCGCAAGGAGTCAACCCCGGTGTCGAGCATGATGGAGTCGCCGGCGGTCTTCACGTTGAAATCGTACTCCCCGGCACCGTTTGTGGCAAGGGTGCTGATCGGGGCGTTGCTCATCTTCAGGGACCCGATCGGGGTGTAGTCTGCCACCGATTGGGGAGCGACACGAGCTCGGTCTTGGAGAGCTTGCTCACATCAAGCACGCCCTTGGCCTTGAAGGATTCGCCGTTGGGCACGAACACCATCAGGCCCTTCTCCAACGCCGACTGGTACGTCTTGATGATGCCGCTCGAGACGAGGAGGCCCGCGAACGTCTTGCACCCGGCCTTCTCAAGCAGCGCCGTCACGTTCGTGTCTGAGGCCGACGATGCTAGGGTAGCGAGGATGGCTAGGACCAGGATGAGGGCACTAATATGGAGGACGAAGATGTTGTAGGGGATTTGCTTCACCGACTTGGTGTACGATGAGTTGAGCTTGGACCCGGGGGCGGCGGCGCCAAATCCCACCTTGTCGCCCTGGAGGTCGGTGATATTGACAAAGCCGATGTTGCTGGGGGCGTTCCTGGCTACCAGTGTCGCGGGAGGAAGGCGACGGTGGGTGAGCGGAAGAAAGCAAAAGCTGCAATCGCAAATTAGGCGGAGTTCACGAGCTCGAAGAGGGAGAGTAAAGAAAGAAACAAATTAGGGTTTTGGGCTGCCTTAAAAACCGGTTCTCAAACTAGTTCCCGAACCGGTCCGGTCAATCCGATTCCCGAGTGGGTAATATCTCGGAACCAGTTCCCAGACTGGTTCAAACAGGGTCTGAACTTTGGGAATCGGTTCCCGGACCGGTTTCAACCGAAATCGATTCCCAACCCTGTTTTCTAAGTGGGCCGATTCGGGAACCGGGTTGACTCGGTCTGGTTGCACACCCTTAGATATAGCAAATGCTTTTCTTTGTGTTGATCTTGGTTCGGCAAAAAATTGGTGAGTCAATCCGCCTATAGGTCTTGCTTTTTCTACTATATTAAGAGCTACTTTCAGTTTTCATTGACGTCCTCTGATGTACTTTATTCCTTTTGTAAAGGGTTAGTATTTAAAAAAATCCCAAACTAATATACATGTGATAAATTTACCAAAAACTAATTTTTTTACCATAAAAAACCCCAAATTGCTACACAATTGATACATTTATCCCAAAACTGGTACATTTATAATAAATTTACTCTTTATTAGTTTTCGTTAAATTTTACAATCAAATTACCAAGTTAAATGACACGTAATAGTTGACTAATGTACTACTTTAAGATTTTACTAGAATAGACCTAGGTTTAGAATCAGAGAGGACGAAGTTAGTTTCATACAGATATGCCTTCCCACTATGGGCGAACCTCTTATTCAAGCCCTTCAGGGACAACCTTATTGTTTGTATCTTGTTTAATATCTTTCTTTTATCTCATTGGGTTTGTATAATAGACCATCGCTACATGTGAATGCACTGTTCTAGTAAAATCTTCACCATAATTTATCTGTGCTATGTCATTGTGATTAGTCCCCAGATCAAGCACATGCCATTGTCTCTCCTGGCCTTCCTACTATTTATTGAAATGGCCTCTCCTAGGGGTGTGCAAAATACCTAGGATCCGCTCGGACCGCCCGGAACCGGACCGGAACCTTTTTAATATTTAAAAAAAATTACTAAGAGAAATCCTACATCTTATCTCACTCTCTAGGGAACCTTTACCTTTGGTCAAAGAAAATTTAACCATCTATGGTTATTTGCAAGTAGGAAATTGGAGAATGTTGCATTCCATCTGTTCGCGTTTTTTTTTATCTACGAGATACATTTATAATTACAACAAATAAATATTTGTTCCACGTACTTAAATTTGATTTTTCTTTCTTTGGCTTGATTTAATGTCACGTAATTGTTTTTTTGTTGAAAACCAAAAAAATTTCGCATCAAAATCGGTTCCATGGATCTACTGGAACCGGACCGGACCGCGGTCCGGTTCCCGGGTGAATCCACGCAACAAACGGGTGGATCTCGGTTCCAATTTTTCTAACCGGTCCTTAGCGGCGGTTCCGGTTCTAGGTCGTGAACCGCCCGCCCGGACCATGCACACCCCTAGCCTCTCCCAATTATGTGCACCACGAAGTTAAAAATAATCACTCAATTGAGCGGAAACGAAAAGAAAAATTAATTTGAACTCACTATCCAATTAACATAATTTCGACCAAAAAAGATTAACATAATCATTTATCTCCAGTTCCACGTGGCAGGAAATTAAATTAAGATGGGCCTACCACTCCAGTTGGCATCAGCGGTCCCAATAACATCCCACTTGAGATATGACAAATTATACTCTTACGTGGCCCATTTCAACTAAGACAAAATAAAAGAAGGTAAATTTAGTTTTTTTTTAATTCTCAAAATGGACCTTATTGCTAAAAAAAAACTCCTCTTGCTTTCTTCCATTATGGATAACGATTCATCACATACACATCACATTGTCGGTCCATTTAGCATATGGTTTATTAGTTTCTTGATATTTTATGGTGTGAAATCATGGGCATTTAAATGCAATAAAAGAAGAGTGCAGGGAAGAGTTTCGATCGAATCTTTGATTCCTACGCAAATCTAGTCAAGGAACTCGAAATTGGTGTAGTTGATCGGGTTGTTGCTAGGATTAGCAAAGCTGAAAGAAACCTCTAGTGCAGCGACTCGAATATGCAATAACATATTCATTTATAAAATAGATTAATGACCATGGAATTTAATATTGTCAAATTGCTTTTAATGTTCCAAAACTTATATTATGAGCATATTGATTTTTGTTAGCTTCATTGTTCCCTAAAATGGTACTGATGAATTGTTTCAAAGTGGTGAACATGTGTTTACATAGGACTGCTCATTTTGGTAAGAATTACACTGCCAACTAAATGGTGCAATGACATGTTTGGAAAAAAAGAATCTCAATTTAGTAAATTTTATGACCATACAAACCAAAGCTAACTACATTAAGCGAATGGTGTAAACTTGTCATTTTGAAAAAAGATAGATGACAAGTGGTAATTGGGTAAAAAGTAGGGATAAATTTTGGTACTATCCCCAATTTTTTTCGTGTATAGGAGGGGAAAGCTACCCTTACCACTGCATAATCGGCATTACCACCGGTGTTAAGGATTTCTAGTTTAGAATCGACAGTTTACTGGTTCAAATCACGTCAACTGTATATAAGTTGCATTGCGTTATGGTTATATAGACAGGTCAAAGACCTGAATGCCGAGCCTGTGCACGTGCCCCTGACCATAAAGAAAGACAAATGATCCAAAAGGATTATTTAAACCACCAAGGGGCTTCGTTGTCCTAAAAACAAAGGTCACTAGATGCTTATCCACTGTACTGACACCCCCTATGTAATTGTAGCTATGGTAGTCACATTCTCACATGTGCCTTTGGAATCAACAAGATCCTCGTGTCTGCTAAGCTTTTTATCAATGTCCTGTCGAAAAGGTAACGTGTACCAATGGTCACGATCTCCTCCGACCAACTTTATCTTAACAAAATCCCATGAGTAAAAAATTAGAATTGGTCGAATTAGAATTGGTCCTCCATTGCTTTCTGCTTGGTTACCTTTTCATCTTAGCCGTGCCAACTCTACTTGCTTTTTTCGCAATTTCCAATCAAAGCTAGCCTTGCGAATGTGGAAGTTAACGTGAGATGACTAGGAAAAAGATAGGAACTGGGGTCCTATATTTCTAACCTAGAAAATTCAGCCACCGGCCATATCTTCTTATCTTCTCCAGCTGTCCTATATTTCGAATCGGACTTTCTCGGGATGCTCCTAATAGCCTACGAATAACAAATACTTTTCTTTGTGTTGATCCTATTTCAGTAGAAATTTGGCGAGTTAATATGCTTGCAGGTAGACTTGTCAAATAGGCGGATAATGCTGAATTTAGGTCAGATCATAAATTATTTGACTTAAATTGACCCATTTAACTCATTTATGATTCATTTATTATAATGCAAAATTTTTGACCCATACAAGCCCGACTAACATCAAATCCATACCCAACCTATTTAACTAGACCTAAGATAACTTATTTATTATTATTTTTTTTTTAAATTTGTATTGCTAAAATACTTTCATGCTTTTATGATTTTTTCAAAAGTCAAAATTTTGATTAATTTTAAGTCAAATTTTTTTATTTTTTTTATTTTTTTAAATATAACATTCTTTTTCTGTTTTCTTGTTCTTATTCTTCAGCTGACCACTTGGCTATGATGACAACCAACGACTGGCCATAGCCAAGTTCAAGATTGCCCAATGCCGACATGGCTCGAGTTCATTGGCCTCAAGTGAGGCTCGCTAGTGTTGAGCGAGCTTGAGTCTTGCCAGACGTCGGTGAGGCCTTTGCCTTGCTAAATTCGATGAGCTCAAGCTTACTCGATGTTGGAGAGCCTGAGGCATGCCAAATTAGCGAGACTCAAGCCTCACCTGGCTTATCGTTGGCCGTCGCCGTGTCGACCACCGGCTAAAGAAGGAGAAAGAAGGAAAAAAATAAAAAATAGAAAAAATCATTATAATTTCAGATTTTATTAAAAAAAGTATTTTTATAAAGGGAAAAGGGGAAAGAGAGAGTGTGGAGCTTGGGTTGGAAATGGGTTCTACGTCTAATTCATTTAAAATCCGTTTATTTTAAGCTTTCAATTTTCAAGCCCATTTAACTAATCTCTTAAAAAAAAATAAGTGACCTATATATGACTCATTTACGATTTAAATATGTCATATATGAGTCTAAGACCTATTTTGACATCTCTATATGCTGGTCTTGCTTTTACTACTATATTAAGGGCTACTTCAAGTATTCCCTGAAGTAATCGGAATGACTTTATTCTTTTGTGAATTTACAATGCTATATTACACAAAGTCCAAGGCTTGCAAAAACCCCTTTTTCGGCCCATTTGGTACGGCCTTTCAAATGGGCTTTTAGACTTTAAAATCCCTGGCCAAATACAAACGTGTTTGGTTCGATTTTTTGGGCAACTTTGGCGAGATACAATTGCATTTTCAAATGACTCTAAGCGCCCTTAGCCCAAAATAGGTTTGGAGGTACTTTGGAAGTTGTATCTTCATAACGCAAGTCCCTGGTACTATTCATTTTCTCCAAAACCATTGCATGGAAGTTAATCGGAGGTTGACGACCGCTAGCCAAGGGTTGCACACGCGCGGCGACCACCGCTTGAGGGTTGAGCAACCTGGCGACCATCCGAGGGCCAGATTTGGCCATCTAGCCACGAGATCCGGTGCTTCGACCGCCAGATTTGGTAGTTCGACAGCCAGATCCGACAGTCCAGTGGCCAAACTTCAAAAAAAAATTACAATTTTTTTTTGTTTTTTAAATAAATGAATTTTTTTTACAAATGCAAATTTTACCAAATGCTACTTGTATTTCGGAAAACCCCATTCACCCAAATGTATTTACATTTTGGCAAATAAATACCTCAAAAGCCGAATCAAACACATCTCCCTTTATTAGCTCCTTTACTACATGCGCATTTACAAATTTAGTTATGCAACTTTTATAAGCAATCCCATTAAGAAAGGAATAGTTCTAATGAGATATTTTGAATAGAATTGGATAATAAAAAAAAATACACGCAGGTATGGCATCTAACTTCTAATTCTTCTAGGATGCCAGGAAAACTGATTGGTCACATAGTAATAAAGAAGTTTCATCAAGATCCATGCCGTATTAATTCTACAGTTTAGGCACTGATTTTATGAATAAAAGAAGGGTTATGCTGGAAGATAGGGGCGGCTTCGAAGGCGACTGTGACTAGATCCATCCTCGCCCCCACTCCTTTTGCACCACAACATATCTAGTTGGCCCCAATTTCTCTCTGTCTTGAAAGGCACGTGAATCGGGAGCATTTATTGGGATGTCGGGCAACCATCTTTTCAACGATATTCCCACTTGGATCCGATGCCAGGGCGGCGGGTTATCCACGGCCACCAAATTCATCATGGGCCGGGCCCACGCAAGTATTTGCATGGGCCTCGCCTCTACATTGCTGTCTCGTGAGGCGGGCTTTGGGCCGGGCCCAAAAATGGATTTGGGCTTGGGCGGGCCCCAGCAAAGCCGGCAGAAACCATCTCCACCCCAAAAAAAGAAAAAAGGAAAAAAAAATAAAGACAAATCACAGACACTGAAACGGCACCACGTGTAATCTCTGTCAAGACGATCCAACGGCCGGGAGAGAGCGAGCGCTCGCACCAGAAACTCCCGTTATATCACGTCACTTCTCCTCCTCCTCCTCCTCCATCGCCCTCTCTTCTCGAAGCATCCATCGAACAACGTCAGTTCGTCAAGCTCCGCGAGCTCCTCGTGCAGGTAAACCCTCTCGCCCTCTCGAACCTTCCTCGCGCTTTGCCGGTCCGCGAAATCCGCTAGGTCCCGATCGGCTTCCGTCGCCGCTCGGATTCGCGATCGTCGACTAGGTAGAGAGGTGATCCGTCGGCTCCGATTCGCCTGCTGGCGTCGAGGTTTTCGGAGTTCTCTGCTTCAGCATCTGCCGGCGGCGCTGCCCGGCGGTCGGAGCTGTTCGCCGCGTTGATTTCCGACGGCTCGTGAGTCTGATTCGGTGCTGCGTCGCGTTTTTTGGATATGATCGACCTGTGTAGTGTGTACTTTTTATTTTTTTATTGATTGGTTCGTTTTCTCAATTTGCGGTGAGCAGTAGATGACTGTATTTCAGGTGATTGTAGTGTTGCTTCCGGTAAGCTTTAAGAGTCTCCGTGGCGTCCATATATATATATATATGTAATTTTTTGTTAAGGAATATTATTTGTGCATTATACTTTTTGGAGGGTAGACGCGTGTGGTATTTGTCGGTTTATGAGATTTGTTAGGAATGAGATGGGACTCGTGGACGCTGATATCTGGCGTTTGATTTGAGGATATGAGGTGCCCGGTAGAAGATTTGTGTGTTTCTTGATATGGTAAAATTTTCATCTTTTCAGGAAAAGCGAAAATGAGCCGCCGTTCTAGCTGCACAATCTATGTTGGGAATCTGCCCGGGGACGTCCGGATGAGGGAAGTTGAGGACTTGTTCTATAAGGTGGCTGTGCTGCTCCCTTTTCTCAAGATTCTGTGAAGCATCGATTTTTATTAATTTAATCTTTCTACGCATGTTGGCTGAAAATTGATGATATTACTTGTGGGTATGCATAATATGTGCATTGGCCATGTTGAACTTTTCCCTTTTTTTGGTTTATTTACGAAGGTCAAATGCGCATTGCTTAGATCATTGAATATAAGGTTGAGAAGTACATTAATATGACCAAGATTAATGAGCTGGAGGTGCTTTTTATTGGCGACTAGAGAAATGGACACATAGTTAGGAAATATCACTTGATACAACATCCAACCTATGCATCTATGCTTTGGAAGTGATAAACCTATATGGAGGTTGGGAGTTCTGTGTGTTCAATCAGGAAAAGAGCTTATTCCGCACACTCTCTTGTTCTATGCTTGTTTTTTCCTTTTTAGGTCTAAGTTCTATACTTGTTGAACATTTGGCTTTAGCACTTGAAAGCAGGCAAAATTATTTGTAATCTAAAAATTTACAAAACATACAGAAGTAGTTTTCATTAGAATTGATTGAAGGAAGGAAATGTGTCTCAGAACTTTTCAAAATATTTATCCAGGATTTTCAACTGGAAATCACCTACTCGTAAACTTCTTCCCCCCGGGGGGGGGGGGGAGCCTGCAAACTTTATGTATGTTTATGTTTCTGCTACACGATTCATTATCATGTGCTGAAAACTTGCTTTGAAAACCTGGCAAATAAAATGGATTTCACTGTCTATTGAGATTTGAGACTTCTTCTCATTATTTTTGAAGTGCTCCTTTGAATATTTCGTCAAGGAAAATCGACAAAATGTGATGCCAATACTCTAATTTGATATTTTCATTCCTTAGTAACCTTTAAATGTACTACCTTGTGACCATCCTATCGATGGATTCAGTTTATGGTTGTCTCTTGAGCTCTGTTCTGATAATTTTGATTTCTATTATTCACTTATGATTGACAATCTCCTTACAGTATGGGCCCATTGTTGACATTGATTTAAAGATCCCTCCCAGACCACCAGGTTATGCTTTTGTTGAGGTGAGGATTGAAGTCCAATGTCAGTGGCATGATCTTTTTGTTGCTTTTGAGAATATTTGCATAAGTTCTAATACATCTCATCTTTCTCCTGTTATTTGGGATAAATTATTATGCTAATACAGTTTGAAGACCCTCGTGATGCTGAAGATGCAATTCGTGGTCGTGATGGATATAAGTTTGATGGGTACCGTCTGCGAGTGAGTCTCCTGACTTGGCATTCTACATTTTTCATTTTTTTTTCTGTAGAACATTCTGTCTTACGTCATGCGTAGATTACTCTGCATGGGCAGAAAAGAAGCAAACTATCATTTACTTGCATCTCGCAGGTTGAGCTGGCACATGGTGGGCGAGGATATTCTTCATCTGTGGACCGATATGGCAGCGGAAGTAGCCGTGGAGGAGTTGGCAGGCATTCTGACTATCGTGGTTTGTAGCTTCTTCATATGGTGCCTTGTTAAAATGCATCCTGGCTGATTGAAACTAAAAAACTCTTAACAATCTATATTGCAGTTTTGGTTACTGGATTGCCTTCTTCAGCATCATGGCAGGACCTGAAGGTAAGATGGTACTTCATGTCATGTGTTTTATATTTAGCTTATTGGTTGCATTTGGTAATTTTACTTATACCGAGAATATGTCCAATGAGTAGGATCACATGCGTCGGGCAGGAGATGTCTGTTTTTCTGAAGTATTCCGTGAGCGTGATGGTATGCAGCAAAAAACTCTGTATATGTCTTTGTTCTTTTCATCATCAACATTCACTAATATCATGTGATATAAATTTTTCAGGTGTTACTGGAATTGTCGATTACACAAGCTATGATGACATGAAATATGCCGTGAGTTTTCTAATATATATTCCATCTCGTGTTGTTTTACCTTGAAGAGTTTCTTGAAACAATTCACATCATATGTCGTTTTTACTACTTCTGTAGATCAAGAAACTTGATGACACTTTATTCAGGAATGCCTTCAGTCGGGCTTATATACGGGTAGAGTGAACCTTGCCTTTTTCCAGGGTGACATTCCAATTTACTTCCTTCATGTGCTGTTTATATGTTTAAATGGTTCTCCTCTCTTGGTTGTATTTGTGCAGGTAAGAGAGTATGATTCAAGGAGGAGTTATTCTAGGAGTCCCAGTCGTAGCCCCCGCTATTCAAGGAGTCGCAGCCCTAGCTACAGCCATAGCTACAGTGACAGAAGCAGGAGGTTTGTCTCATTTATGTTGGCGAAGCTGACAATTACTGAAGAAATATGATGATGTACTGTGACTGAGTCGAATCAGTTTGCTTCTGCAGCAGGTCTCCTAGGAAAAAATACTCAAGACGGTCTCCATCAGTATCTCCAGCAAGGTCCGTTTCTTCTAGATCCCACTCAGGGTCTTATGCTCGCTCTTACTCAAGGTAAGTGACTTTCATAATGTTCAATTTCAGTTTACTCCAATTTTCACATTCCTTTGATAGAATGAGTGCATGTATGGCTGGAATTCGATGAAATTAATAGCTTTCACATACTCTTTGATTGCCTTGAAGACTATAATTGGATACTTTTGGATGGTCATGGTTTTATGAGGATTTTTGCTTTTTTTGGGGTTCGCATATTTACCTTTTCATGTTTTACCCAGCCCGTTGACGATGTGAATTGGGATTAGGGTTCTATAAGTAATGCTTAGCATTCTTGCCTACATGTATAATTTTTGATCTGGTAACTACTCTCATTTGTGCGCGTGCAAACTCTGTGTGGTTGCATGAAACAAATATAGCTCTGTTGCTATGCTAGTAAATGTCATGTATGTGAGCACTGCCCATAAAGAGTTACTTGACCATTGTGTAATTCCATTGTCAACTTTGAGCACTTTATGCAGTCGTGGCATATACAGTTGAAGCAGTTAGCACATTGTCCTAGCTTCTTTCTGTTTCCTGGGCTTGGTCTCTTTCCAATTTTTATTTGTAATAGTAATCTCAAGCTTTTTTGTATATTTCCAGCATGGTGTATGTTTAAAAAATGTATTCCTGAGGTGTAATCTTCAAACTATGACGATTCTAGATTGCCTCTCTAAATTTGGTTTTTTTAACCAAAAGTATCCATCGGCACATCTGAGCTGCACAATGTCGCATCCCTGGTTTCCTTATTCGTCAGCCTACACTTTTTGCTTACCAAAAAGATTTTGAACTATGGAATAGAGGGACAGAAAGATTGACTTGACGGGGAAGTCAGTCTTGTTCATTGCCTTTTGAGTTCTTTTCAGCAGGTGGTTCATGGATCAGAGTTTTCTTCCAATAATATTGCGGTTTGAGAGTGTCCAGGCAGACCTACTTGTTTAGAAAGCTTAGTTTGGTCCAACTAAATATGAAAAGGATCATTCTTATAAAGAAAAACATCCCAGCTGATTTGGTGCTTGGTCTGGTAAACTGCATTTTGGGTTTGGCATTTCTTGGCCATGTATTAATTTGGTAAATTTGTGAGCTGGTTTTGGGCTCTCAGTTCAGTGAGTAGTGGTACTCTTTGAGCTGGATTTGGGCTTTCATTCAAGTTATAGTAAGTTTGCTTTCTTCCTACTTCTCTCATGCAGCTTCCTTTGTGTCTTCATATCGCTCAGCTCTGAACTTTACCACCAAGGTTATATTGCACTTGCGGACAATTTGATTCATCCTTAACTTTTAAGCATTCAGTCCACAGTTATCTTAAATCTTAGCTTGCCTTCGCCAGAAATTCCGAAGTGTTCTCTGTCCATTTCAATGTGTCCACTCAAAAATATTCTACTGTTTGCCCTCTTTCCTTGTTGCGACTTCTTTCCCCCATTTGGACTCTGAAGATAGGAAACTACTGTGCTATCCCTTGTCATGCCTTTTGTCTTGTTTATGAGACTTGACATGTTTGCTTGCTAGATCAGGAATCTTCTGGCATCCTGGGGATCCCTCATAAGGACCTTCATGGGATGCGGTGCTACTCTGTAAGTTGTTGAGGTAAAAATCCTGTTTTGGAATGAGTGGCTACAGAACTGGAACTACACCAATGTTGAATTAATTGTAAGACATTGTATGCCATCTGGCACTGGGTGTTCTCTGAGTTGTCGTTATGCATGGATGTGATGATTTCAAGATAGATTCTAATGCGATGCAGCTGGTATTACGGATCAGCAATGCATGTTCACGTCCAGAAACCGGGCTCGACCCTCCATCAATGACTCAGAAATTTAGGTTGATTGTAGTGTAAGCGACAGTGAAAGGCAATATATTCTTCTCTGGCTGGAAGAGGATAATGCTTTGGGTTCTTTTTGGAAATTTGACTATGGTCAACTGTGACGTGAGGCAGTTGGATGCTGAGCCTGATCATACTCAAAGGTCTCAAAGTGTTTTAAGTGGTTTACTATGGTATTAACATCTTGACACTTTTGCAGATCTCGTTCAAGATCCAGAACTCCGCTGTCACCTGTAAGTGAAAGTTTAGTCAGTTCATTTTTATTCCCTGCTGAGAAGCTTTGTGTCAAAGGAAACTGAAAACTGAAATCTGAGTCAAGATGCTCCTGCATATGCTGCGTTGACACTATTCTCTGCTATCTTTTCATATTTGTACAGGCTTCTCGCGGAAAACATACTAGTCGAAGCTCAAGAAGAAGCTTATCTGAATCTCGCTCACCTTCGGTACTCTCTCTTGCGCCACCCCCCCCCTTCCTCTTTTCCTTTTCTTCCACGTGCGCAGTTGATAATGCATTTATGCAATGTAAGTAGTTCTATGTTGCATCTGATTGTGGTCTTATTTTGTCAGGTTCGATCTAGAAGCCGTTCAGTGGACTCTAGGGAATACTATTGAGAATGGCTTTCTGACTATTCCAGTCTCTTGAGATGGAAGGAAGTTGAAACATCTTTTGGTTGAAGGCCAAGATCCTGGAAACATCAGCTGGTTGAATAGATTTCACTATGTCCGATTGGTGACAAATTCATATGCTTTCAGATCCAGGGTATCATTGGAAAGATTATGTATTGCTTTCATACGTAGGCACTCTTAGTTGTTGCAGACAGACTTCATCGTACCCGGTATTATCTTTAGGAGTCAGTGACATCATTAGACGATCCGGTATCCATATATAAATCCTGTACTATTTTGTCATACTACAACCGTTAAGCATTCTCTTCTGAGATTAGATTGAGATTTGGTTTGGCAACGTGTTTCTGGGGCACTTGCATGCGATTCTGCTGAATACAAATATTGGTGTGACTATCGTTGACCAGGCATTAGCTAGTTATTTGGTCGAGCCTTTGTAGGAAAAGTAAACCATGTTCCCACCTGCATTAGGTCATTTTTGCCGAGATAAGAGCGTATCTAGATTTCTAAGTTACATGGCTGGGGACCCCTTTTGCCTTGGTTGTGACTCTGGGGTCCTATCTTTAGAAAATTAAGTTAAGAACAATCTTATTCTTGGGGATAATTTCTGATTAAAAATGGATTTTTTTTTGTTTGTATTCGTTAGATGAGTTTCTACGCAGAGATAAAGGATTAATAATGATATAATGTTTGTTTTAGGAATAGAAAATAGTTTGATAGATTTTCTTGAATGTTTTTTTTCCATTTCCTTGTGCTGTGCTATTTCGTGAGAATTGAAAGCGTTTGATGTAGAAACTGTACATCAATTAGCGATGGTTGCGGGCGGTTAAGGCGAGTGACGATAAAGAGTTTTGATTTCTATTTTGTTCTAGAAATGGAGAAGTTTCACTTCTTATTTTTATTTTAAATTTATTATTGGACTAAAAA
Organism: Eucalyptus paniculata subsp. matutina; assembly: GCA_017140255.1. Classification (NCBI taxonomy): domain Eukaryota; kingdom Viridiplantae; phylum Streptophyta; class Magnoliopsida; order Myrtales; family Myrtaceae; genus Eucalyptus; species Eucalyptus paniculata. The sequence continues at coordinate 45,142,161 of CM029436.1, forward strand.
CTTATCTTGAAAAAAAAAAAAAATGAAATTACGTTACTAAATGGATATATGTTCTAAACTTGTTTTTAGGAATAAAAAAATATAAAAAATATAATGGTCATCATGCACATTCTCAAGCCGACTTCTATGGCTTTGTATGACTTGATGCAAAAGCTAATTGCTCGACTCTCGAGCCGACTTCTATGGCTTTGTATGACTTGATGCAAAAGCTAATTGCTCAATGATGCAGTATGACTTGATGCAAAAGCTAGTTGCTCGGTGATGCAGAAAAGGCATGAGGAAGCTATAGGTTACCATCACCAAAAAAAAAAAAACTCAAATTTGTGTATTTTTGATAAATAAGAAAATTCCAAATAAAAGGCTTGAAATGTTATCATTTTCTTAAATAAATATATGAAGTAAACCTTATTTTAAATAAGGACATAAAATAATTATATTAGTCCCAAAGAAAAATCTGAACTCAAAAGTCAATTTTGTCTTTAAAATTTTAATTTGTTTCCTTTTTACTTAACTCAAAAATAACTAAAACTTGAAAAAAAAAAATTAACAAAAAGAAACACAAGTAGGAGTAGCCATTAGGGGGTGCACAAGAATCGGGATCCGTCTGGACTACCCAGAACTGGATTGAAACTACTTGAAACTCGTGATTCTTAAGGAAACCGGACCAGTATTCAATAATTGGAACCGGTGGAGAAACCGTTGCGAATTTGCTCACTCACCCACTCTAACCAAATCGGTTATATTATAATAATATATTAACTTTTAATCTTAAAAAAATTCGAAATTAACAAATTTAAAATTTAGGATTCCAATCACCATCATATCTTTCACTACTCTCCTACTCCATTTTGTTTTTTTTAGTTCAAAATCTTCCCGAGCTCCCTCTTCTTCTCCAATTCACTTCCGAATCTACTCATTTCTCTTCGAATCCTAGTCCGAACTCGGCGAAATAGTGAGTTGATTCTCTTTCCCCCCCCCCCCCTCGAACTTGAACTCTCTTCATGTTGTCGCTAGCCTTGTCACCACCTTCGTATTCGTTGTCGTTATCGTCTTCTTCATTATTGGGCTCGTCCTGCTTCTACCTCCTCTCTTCCTCATCCCCCTCCTTAGGCCTCCCCCCATAGTCCTCATTTTTGGAAAGGGGCAAACTCCAAGTCTAAGAATGGTTCATCGTCCCTATTGTTCTCCTCATTATCAGTCTCGAGGGAGGAGAGGGAGATGGCAGAGGCAGTGGCAAAGATGGTGGTGGTGGTCGAGACGGCGGCGTGAGGGTCGTGACCGCCGCCACTGTAGCACTAGTACTTGAGGAGAATAAAACTACCATGGTTGGGAGAGCCAAAATGAGTATATGTGAGGAGGGCGAAAAGGGGAAGGTGCGGAGGTAGAACCGGTTTTATGGATCCACTCGGGAACCACACTGAACCAGCGGTCCGGGTCCTGAATGGATCCATGCAATTAGCGGGCAATTCCTAGTTCTATTTTTCGGAAACGGTTCTTAGCAGACAAATTCAGATTCTAGGTCGAGAACCGTCCACTCGGATGATTTCTGATTCTAGATTAAGAACCGCTCACTCGGACGATTTTTGATTCTAGATTGAGAATCACTCACCCAAACCATGCACACTCTTAATGGCAACTACCCTATCGCTGGTGTAGCAGTGGCGATAGTCAAAGCCTAAGAGTTGCTAAAAACAAGAGAGGGTACTTTGGGTGAGGGTCTCTTGCATAGGTGTGGTGGCCTTTGCCCCACCCTAGCCATCGCCCCAAGGGTAATGGGGCGGCGACTACTCACCGGCATGTATTTTTGCTTTATTGTTTTCAAAAAGAAGAAATTTTTATCTTTTTATTTAAAAATTATAATATGTTTGGATATGTTTGGAAATACCTCTTTAGGCTCTTCTTTAAAACAACTCTAATCATTTCATGTCGTTATTTAAGAAAATGGGGGGACTTCTAGCCCTTAATAAGTTTGATTTTAAATCTTTATTTAAGAAAATGATGCCAATTCATGCCTTTATTTAGGATTTTCTCATGATAAATTTACTTTAAATTAATTTTTTTATTAAAAAACTTCTCAAATTTATACATTTATAATAAATTTACTCTATGTTAAATTCTACCATTAAATTGTTAAATTGGATGACACATAATAATTGACAAATGTACCAATTAAAAGTTTCATCCTCCATTTATCATAGGTGATCAAATTCAACAAGACTAACAAATGGTCTATCAAATAATGATTTTTGATGATAAAAAAATTAATGAGATAAATTGACGACAAATATATTAGTTTGAGATTTGTAATGTTCAAAAATTAATTTGCAACAAATTTATCATAGATGTATCAATTTAAAAATTTTCATAATATTAATCCTACCTTAAGTTGATCTCATCAGAACTTTGAATCTTATGTTGCTTTGGTCTCTCAATTCTAAATGTTCACCCAAATGATGAACATTTGAGTCTTCTTGGCTGGTTAGAGAATGATCTTGATGGTTGTAGATAGGGGTGATCGGGTCTAGGATGGGTAGGGTCTAGACCTGGACCATGTTCCCGACCCACCCTATTTTTCCGGTCCGGGAATAGGTTCAACTCTATTTATATTGGAACCTATTTTGCAAAAATTGATATACAACACTCATATTTAAAATAAAATGTTTAACACTCATATCGATCAGCATAAGCACATCCACCATTGTAGCAAATAATTTGTACCTCATAACATCACTAGAAAAGGAAAAGAAAGAGAGTTGAACTTGTCTCTCCAAGATTCTCGAGCAAAATGTTATATTGCTGAGGATATGTACCTGCAGATAATGTAATGAAGTATACATATTAGATGCAAAAATTCTTGCACACAAACAATTTAAAAGTAGAACTATTCTGTTGAATATGCCAGTATGTCAAACCTGCCAAGTGATTACCTTAGTCTAAAAAAAGCACCTTAGGGGCTAAAATAAGGGGGATTGTCACACCAACCCATGTGTGCAGCACATATATACTCAGCTTCAGATTTGATGATACTGAGATTGTCGCTATCCTAGGTCCAAATTCATGTTATGTTTAGAACATCGTTGCTACCTGCCCCCAAAATCAGAGTATCTGGACTGAAAAAAGGTATGCAATCTGATGCATGCTCCAAGAATAATTTTATCTAAATGCTTCTAACAATACCTAGTGAAGACTTTATTTCTTCTACTAGATATTCAGGTAAGTCAAGCGGGCTCTTGATGGACAAGAAAAGTATGAATGATAAGATCCCGAATGATAAGAAAGCAACAACTAGAGCAAAGAGTACCAAAAATACCCTAAACTTTGAAGGCTTCGAAGGCCTAATCTCGTGTGATTTGGCGGTGGATGGAGTGTTTGATTAGGGAAAGACTGAAGGACCAATAGAGGGTCGTTGAGGAAAGACTCTATCTCAAACATACCTAACTGCCCTCTCGCGGGGATCACGCCAGATATCAATGGATTAAAGGAAACATTGAACTTGCTCAGCTTAGTCAAGTTGTTACCTTGAGCCGGTGGTGCGAGCGCGAGGGGTGCGACAAGAGCGGCAGAGGCTGCATAGAATGGAACCGGGATCAGCGCTTGGGCAGGGGGAGGCACGGGCAAGCAGAGGTGCAACTGCGGGTGCAGGCGTCGGCGGAGGAGTCTCGGCATCAGGTCGCGAACAGAAGGCGAGCGGGTGAGCGACGCTGAGGACAGAAGCATATCTTGTGGGTGAGGACAAAAGGCGGGCGGGCAACGCTAGAGTTGTTGCAAGGCAGAAGCAAGGGCTCGGCTACAGATCTCATGGGCGAGCAAGGGGCTCGGACGGACGGGCTAAGGACGGGCACAAGCAGGGGCTCGGCTTCTAGCAATGGTGCCCAGCTTTGCAAAGGGATGGAGCTCAGGCGAAGAAACAGCACCAGCTTCGTGAAGGTCGGGGCTCAGGTAGAGAAGCAGTAGTAGCTTCCGAAGGGACAAAGCTCAATGAAGAAGCAGCGGCGGTGGCGCCTAGCTTCGCAAAGGACAGGGCTCAGGTGGAGAAGCAGCAGCAGCTTCGCGAAGGGGGTGAGACTCATGAGAGAGAGAGGTCAAGATAGAAATTAGGGTTACACGTTTTGTTTTTTAGGAGTGGCTTAACCACTTTTCCAACCAGTTCCCAAACCGGTCCGATCAAACCGGTTCCCGTGTGGGTAATCCCTTGGAATCGATTTTTGGACCGGTTCAAACAGGGTCTGAGTTGTTGGAACCGGTTCCCGGATCGATTTCAACCAGAACCGGTTCCCGACCCTATTTTTCGGGTGGGCCGATCCGAGAACCTGGTTGACCCGGTCTCCCGGTCTGATTGCGCACCCCTAGTCGTAGAGCACAGCACCATAGCTGTTAGGAAAGCACCATCATCTAATTCCATCACATCCACATTATCAAATGCCATGACTGAACACCAAGGCCAATCAAGAAGAGAAAAGGGAAAGGCATAGAATTGCTAGAAATGTTTGACGCAGAAATCACTGCACAACTGGGATCATGAGTCCATTTTTATTTCCCTGATCTGCAAACAAAGGGCACTTCCCAAACACATCGCAAACCGCAAATCCCCAAAACATAGATCAAGCAACATCCCATATGAATTACACTTCCAAGGCCTTCACATTTCTTGCCAATCCGGTCCTCCGGTGGGTATTCTAGCCTTTCTTTTTTCCCTGGGGTAGATCTAGTAACTATGCCTGCCCAGCCAGACATAGTTTTGGCGAGGAGTCACCCGTCCACTTTGCACCTAAAAATGCTTCCTCCACTCCGTGATCAGGCTGGAAATTTCCGAGTACTAGGTCCCACACCAGGCGTTCCCGGAGCCTTATCTCATTTTCTTTTTGGCAGATCTTGAATAAGAAGAGTATTTAAAGAAATTTAAAACAGTCCACCACGGCACGGCATGGACGCCGCTTACCAAAATATTGTCTTTTTCTCGGCCACCCCACAGATTAAGAGTCTGATTGGGACAAGACTCACAGACAGCAAGCATGAAGTATTGTTCAAGCATACATATCACTTCTGACTCATAGTGTACTTGCAGTTTTAGCTTTAGCTTCACTGGTGGAAAAGGGATAACGTTTAAGTCTATGAGTGAGGAGTCCTCTCAGACCCGTGCCTTAGGCGGAAACTGTTGGACCTGATGCCTGGTTCTGATCCATTCGCAGGCTGGTGGAAATGCCAGATGGTCGACTCTCTATCAACCTGGCTCGGTTGGAATGATTGCAAATAATCCCTCTCCCACGCGTGAAAACGACCGGATAGAGGGTTTTCAGGTTCTTGGAAGTTTGTGCCTGAGGAACTTGCTGGAATAAAAAGAAGCCGTTGCTCTGTTCAGATGACGAAGAGGCCACTGGACCCATGTGACTCATTCCTCTGTGAGTTGTAGATCGCCGAGTCCCAGGAGCAATTGGCGTGCGAGAATGACTAGGTTGTTGCTGGTAGAATGCCGGCAGAGCTTGGCCTCTATTTCTAGCTCGAGCATTGCTGCCCGGATAGGGAGGAATCAGCGATGATGGTACTGAGCTCCCAGATCTAGCCCCCGAACTATAGAAAATGAAACATTCTCATTTTAGAAAAGGCGTAAGCAATTAAGTGTGGTAATTTGGTACCATCACACAACTGACTAGTTGACTTTAACCTGATGATTTCTCATTAAAGGCCAAATATAATTGGCAGCCCACCAAGTGGACTACCTGAAAACAGTTCCTTAATTGAGAGAACGTAATTATAATTCTCTCTATTCAACAATCCAAGGAAACTAAGCCTTCTAAAGCTAGAATAATACTATTATTTGGTGACAGATAGACCAGGCAGTCTTCCCATTCCCAATCATAGCAGCTCCAACTAATTCTAAAAGCATTTTTGCTTTAAAGGGAGAAGTGCACTCTAGGCATTATTCTCAAATACATACCTGTGGCCAACAAGGAACGGATGCATAAACGATGCTGGTCTTGTTAATTCAGAGTTTGACCTAGAGGACCGCTGAACAGTAGTAGGCGGAATTGAAGGTTGATCAGCATTACCAATACGCCTGCTGCTGGTAGAGAAAGGAGATTGGTCCCAGCTATGAAATTGAACATCCATGGTGGGAAAGGCATAAGAATTTGGAACTTCACTAGGTAACGATGGGCCATTCCAAGGGTTACTAAAGTTTGTACCATCTGGAATGCTGCCATTGGAACTAGAGGTGGAGGGGTGAATTGGCCCGAAATAAGCAATGTACGGACAGGGATGAGCAGCAGATGACACAGAGGATTGCTCAGAAAACATAGCATGATGCACCCGGAGATCATTATCTGTATTTTGGTGTTGATAAGTAATACACCCTCTACATAACTTTAAAATTAGAAAACTAATGCTCAAGATGTCAAGAAAATCTTACATGCAGGTGCTGAAATTTCCCCCTCACTGCAAAAACATCATATTGAATATCAGAAAGAAAATCCTGTGAAGTAACAACAAAGAACACTGAAGTTCTTACTGCAGAGAGAGAGAGAGAGAGAGAGAGAGAGAGAGATGTGCCCACAAGAATCATAAAAAATTATTAAGTTTAAGTCATGTTAATGGTTCATTCATACAGGACCCCAAAGACAAACATGCATGAGCGGGCCCACCCCATTCTCATTGATTCACAAGGTGCCTTTTACCCATAGATATGTTCAGTCCATCACAAAATGAATTCTCTGTTTGAATCAAAGTATAGTGATCCTGACTAAATTAAGATATGCTCGACCTATTTATACCCAATAGATAAGACAAACATAAAAGCGGATTTAAATTTATATCAGTTCAACATTCTTTAAAGTAGTCTCATAGCTCAACAAGGTTCATTCTGTTCAATAAAAAGGGAAAAGTGGGGAAAATAAAACTCCAAACCGACCTAGCTTCCTCATGGATGCAAGGGCTTGTCAACAACACCCTAAGTATGGACATCTGCCACTTAACTCCACAGAAGTCAACTTTGCATCCTTCCATTCATCAATTGCCAATTAAACTGGAATTATGCCAACACTTGGTTGCTATGGGTTATGTGTAAGCCCGTACAAGTTGCACAGAGAATAAATTTTTACTATCCAAACACAATTGACCAGTCATGCACTAGAAGAGATCAAAGGGCGCCTATTAACAACTTCTTATTACTTGCTTTCTTTTCCCTTCTCTCAACACCTAATCTGTCAATGACATCCCACAGTTACATAACCTTATCATTTGCATCCTCACCACTAAGTTTAATTTTATCTAGCCTCATGTTCCAACTCTTTGATCAATGCATTCCACTTCTCACATAAGAAAATAATTAACTAGTAAGTTATGTATGCACCAACTGATCATGAATATAAACACCTTGAAACATTTGACAACCATTTTTCAATGGTTTCCTTCAAGTGAGTAGCTGAGATGGTCCTTTCAGTTACCAACAAGAAAACTACAATAAAAATTTCCCTTTTATTTTGGTGCATTTAAAAGGTTTACTTATAGGAGCTTCCGACAATTTAAGAAAATATAATAATGAAAAGCTCTTGCTTACAGTACCAAGTGTGGAAGTCTTCGAATGTTCTTCCATCTCATAAAATGAGAATTAAGGGATAATTGGGATAATTGGAGACATAATTTATAAATAGTAAGATGCCAACGTTAGAGTTCGAAACAACTCTTACTCAAAGGAAGGCAACCTCGGTAATTGCCCATATGGACACCAGTGAACCCCCAAGGTCTGCAATGACATCCATAGAGTTAACAAAATCAGACAACACTGAAAAAGAATTATATAATGATAAATTCCGTAAATAAGTGCACAAAGCACAAGTATGTCCTAAGAACATGACTACTTAGTAAAAAATGATCGCAACACAGAGTCTGCTCCTTTGCAATATCCAGGTATCATTTGAAGGTGGGACAGGAATTATAATTGGTCTCGCAATTCGATTCACAACAAGCATGGTGTTAGCATCATACAGGAAAATTGAGAGACCACTCAAACAAGTAATCTCATCTGAAAGAATCAGGACACAAACATGGAACAATAAGCCACCACCGTGAGTATCTGCAAGAATTTAGAAGCCCTTTGCAAACCTGTCAACTTTGTTCACTCTAGGACTCTGAATACATCCTAGCCAATGGTACAAAATAAAGGAATGAACTCTAAAGGCTAACTTGAAATATGAAGAAAAGAGGCACGGGATTTAAATGGAAAATGAAAAAAAAAAAAATCAAAATTTTGTGAGAAGAGAGCAAAAGTCTAAAATTTAACTCATTTTCTTCAGTCTTCTTCCCAAATGTAGTGTAAAAATCCTTCTGACCACATAGTTCTTTTATTGACAAAGCTTCTCAATGAAAAGAATTACATGTTCATCAGAGAAAGGATAGCCCCTAACAGTGCAAGCCCAAAAGAGAAGATTTTCCCAATTTAGCCCTGGCCAGAACCAAACTCCAGTCATTAGGGATAGAAGATACTTGAACAATTGAAAAAACCTACAATCCTAGCAATACTTGTTTCCACTATGTATGGCCACTAAAGGAAACAAGTGTTCTCAGACATGGGCATATAATAGAACCACTGAAGCCCAGCTGGTGGTTCAACCGAACTTGAATCATTATCTAGAAAAAAGATTAATATAACATCTGTGACCCATGCAGGGACAGATACAAAAAATTTTCTCAGTGGGGGATAATTTGACCAAAATAATACAAATTTATCAATTGTGTATGCCTCAAGTGATGAGTAGTGTTGTCACCATGAGCCAAAGAAAAGTAATGTTGTCACACACTACAAATAAACCAAGTGTATTTGTCTCAGGTAATATAAGTAATCCAAAGAAAAGTAATGTTCTCACACTTAAAATCCCTGGCAAAAGCCAATTTGTAAAAAGTACTATCGGTTTGCGGGGGCAACTTGAAATGAAAAATTTAAATATTGGCTTCAATTTATAAAAAAGTTCTATCAGTTTGCTGGGGCAAATTGAACTGACAAATTTAAATATTGGCTTCAATTTGCATCTTCTAGGAAACTTAATTTAACAAAATTTATTCTTTTTAGGTCAAAAAATCAAGGACAACTTAGGAGCCTTCGACTATCTTTAAATATCATAAAAGTGAGTGGGAGCAAAAGCCTCCACCATTCAATATGCAGGCCTGTCCTTAGACCAATGGACACATTAAGCATGCTCATTCATAAGGCAAAGTAGCGTGAATCCCAACGTTCCAATGTTTGAGCCTCACTCCAATATTGCAAATTGTTTTGTGATATCATGACATCAGCTGAATGAGCGAAGAAAGACCCACTTCCCTACTAAAGTAGCCTCAAGCCCATATGGTAAAGCACCAGAACAATGCTCCTCATATCTAGTCCAATACTCACTTTTGTAAAACTCAGCTATCTCCAGGTTGGAGGCCAGTCCAATTTGCCCATCCACCAAGTGAACCGGCAGCCAATAAAATTCATTCAGTGTTTTAACCACAGGCAATTAAGACAAATAACTTGAAAGCATGGCCAGAGAGCTCCCAGCTCAACCAAATGAACTGGTCATCTGGTCTGGGTATAAAAGGACTAGCTGGAACCAATACCAAAACGTGGCCTCAACACCGTGACTCTTTGTGGCCTGTGCATCCTTGAAGATGAAAGTGCCAAACATCTCTGTTTTCAGTGCAACTATGCAGGGTGGATTTGGGCTCAGCTCTATCTAAATGCGGGAATGATTGGCCTGCAACCAAACTTCATGATGTTTGCCAACAGATTAATTAATATAAAAACTAAGAATTTGGCCTTTTCGAAGAGAACTACGCAGTACATTCTTGGCGGATTCAAATAAGGGATAGTTTATTAGTTTATCAAGGGAACTGATGTCTTCGTATTTTAGATAGAGCTCTTGCTCCCCCACTGCAATTTCACAAAAAGACTTTACAGTCTTGAGTGGTGCATCGTGTGACACCATCACATGAAGCAACTAGAGCAACTGATTCATTTTACATAATGACATGAGTCTACTACAGAATCACCTCTAAAGTACTGCTAAAGATTCAAAAAATAAAAGACACATTGGATAGTCTAAGAAGATACTGGTTTGTGTGGTTAACCGCAAGATGGACTCAGGGAAAACAAGTTGAGCCACTCACAAGCTAGTTGAACTTGACCAACATTATTTTCAAGACTGCAATTCTGAAACTGACGTATAACTGCAATACTGAAACTGACGTATAACTTTCAATCATGTATAATTTAATGGCAGAGACTGTATTTTCTCTATTTTTACACCAGATATTAAGTCTGCTTGGCTCATGTCAAATATTGAATCATTTGTTTGAGTCAAGGCGAATCATTTGTTTGTGTCAAGGTCAGACAAAATTGATATTTGATCCAAATCAAGATTGAGCCCGAGTTTCGAGCACCAATTATTTGTATCAGATCGAGTTCGAGTCCATTAATATGCTGTTCCATAAACCCCTAAAACTAAGTTCATCACATCACTTAAGGACCTCTGTTGTAAACCAATCTTATACCTAGAGTTTAAATTCAATTTCATAAAGTCACAAAAAGTGGAGGCCTCCACTGTAGGGAGACATTATTCAGGGCGATGCAGGATACTTGCTAAAAATCTACTAAGTACACAAGCAACAAGCATCATCGGTAGATGACAAACTTTCTTAGCCTTCAATCAAAAAATGAAGAGTAGTGCAACTTCGTTCTATAGGTTCCAAAGAAGAAAGGAATGTCATGGATTTTAGGGGGACTATACTTTTTATACTCCTTATACCTTGATGTAAACAAATAATAAATCCCATTAGAGAGATCTCAACAATGGTATTCTTAAACTTGATGCCAATTAATTTGGACTGATGGCCCTTTTTTTTTCCATTCCTTTCTTAAGAATGATTAGAGAGAGTAACCATGATCAGGTACCAACTGAAATGTACATCTGATGTATTGGAATTCTATAAGATGTCAACTAATAATTTTACTCTATGTTGTTCTACAGCAAGTTAACACTATCTTCTGTAGAGTAGGGCAGCAATACATAAGCCTCAAAGAAATAATACACAGAGCTTCCTAATTAAAAGATTTTAAAAAAATAAAAATAAAAAGGAACTTCCTTAAGATAAAACAGACTCTAAAAGACAGAGAGAGAGAGGAATGCCAATACCCAAAACTACTATAAGCCTGAAGAGCAACCATCAGGAGTATGAAGGAATGCATTAACCATTATAAAATTAAAAATAACAGTGAGCACATTAATAGAACCATGAGAAAGAATATCATCACTCAAACGCTTCTTTACCATCTCAGAATAACTCAAGTCATATAGATCCTCCTCATGGGCCCATTCATCCAAGCTAAACTCAGGAAGTGAACGGCAACCAGTAGCATAAAGCCATTGTCCCTTCTCAGTCTTGCGGCAGTTTGGGCACTGCATCGCACCCTTGCAATTGAATGCAGAACCAATGCAATCTGAACGGAGGTGAGTTGGAAGAAAATGAATAAAATCTTTAAAAAAAAGGCTCAAAATATGAATATTTCATCTGAACCAGAAGAAAGATTAAGCATTTTGTAGTCGGAACTTTGGTCCCTCTTTTCTTATTCAATTGATAGTTTTGAACTACTGAAATCAGCCCTAGAGAAAGCTAGCCGGTTCGAATATCAGCCAAAATCATATACTATTAAAGGTTGTTGCTGCCAATGGAAAACCAAAATGACTCCAACTGAGCTGGACCACAAAATCAGGCATCATGCAGACCATTGATATTCCCTCAAAAATATTCACTGCCATAGAGCTCTGAACACTCAGCAAGATGCTGTCATTTGTTTTAAAAATTGGTCAAAGTCATAAGCAAAAAGTGTCATTGCAACAGATGAGAAAAATAGTTAAGCAATTAGATAAGGATCCAGCATCATGCAAACCATTAGCATCGAAACCTTAAGAGTGATTCACCCCCTCTTCCTAAATAAAGCTCTCAACATCACTAGGATCCTTGTCATTTTATCCGGTGAATCATTAAATAGTATGAGCACATGCTTCGAAGAAATAATTTTACTTCTAGGGCCGGTATACAAATTCAGAGTTATTATCCTTTTCTTTCCCTTTGCTGGGGCAAATCTAACTTCTTAACCATCACTGCACCCATGAAACCATCATAACTCAAAGAAAATCTCCCAAACTTAGATCAAATCCACATCTTAAGGCTTGTGCGCGAAAGCGACTAGTCATTTACTTTTATGTGTGGCCACCTGATCCTGAATTAACACCGCTTGTGAAGAAAAAATCCCATCTTCACAGCCCATGCACGAAGCAACATGTTAGACTCGCATAACTTTCCTCACTAGTAACATCCGGCAACCCCGCCTTATGTCGTGGTATAGTGCTCTCGGTTGACCTCATTTAATTGATCTAATTCCTTTCCAACAACATCCTTAATTCAAGATCAAGATGCGAAGACCAACAAATCTCTCGAATAAACTGATCCACCCATCGCATCATCCCAAACTCATCAAAGCACTCTCCCCCTCCTTCGAAATGCTCAGAGCGAAAGAAAGATTGCATATTGTGACAAGAGCCATCCAACTCAACCAAATCCCAGCCAATTAATTCACATTCACCAAATTCCAGCCGAAGCAGCCATCTCAAAATCCCCGCAGGCAAAAACAAAACGAGCAAGACTTCAAGCAGATCGGGATCTCAGAGACTCAAATTCCCCACGAAAAAAGAAAAAAAAAATACCCAGAACCCAAAATTCGTCAACGCCTCACCTAAATGAAACTGATGGCCGCATTGGAGCTTAGCCCACGCCCGATCCCCATTGTCGGTGACGACCTCGAGGCAAATGGAGCACGGCACCGACCTGCCTCCGCCTTCACCGTCGTCGACCGCCAAGTCGTCGTCGCCGGCGCTGCCCTTCAACCCCATATCTCGAAGAAATTGGGGGAAGAAACCAACCAACCAGCCAACCAGCCAACAAGCCAACCAGCCAACCGGCCGGCCAACCAAATCAATCGATCGATCGATCGATCAAGCCCAACAGCAACCACCGCACGTCAAAAAGGCAAACCCTAATCCAATTTTTCCCCCAAAAATTGACGAGCTCCGGGTACAAATCAAGCGGAAACGAAGCCTCACCACCGGCCTGCGACTCCGCAGAAGAGATCGAGGGACGCTGAATCGAAGGAGCGTTGCCAAGGCCGGAGGATGAATCGATGGAGGAGAGAGAAATGGGGATGGGAGGAGAGATGGTGCAGGAACCGATCGAGGGAAGAAGGGACGAACATGGAAATGGCGGAGCAGTCGCTGGAATTCGGATTTAATTATTATTGGTTGGCTCGTCCGATACCCAACTTTCTCATCTTCATTTTTTTTTTTTTTTTTTGCCCTTTCTTTTTTTTTTTCTTTTTTATTTGGGGAAGATGACACCTGTGGTTCATAAACTTATAGCCTCGATGAGGACATTGCCCTTAAACTTTCTTGTTTGGAATGGTCTTTGAAGTTTAATTTCAATGTGACTCGTGAAATTTGTAATTTGTATAAAGTGACCTCTAATGTGGTCTTTTCATGAATACAAAATTAGGGATGGAGTTGAACATTTTTGTACAATCCAAATGGCAAAAAAAGAATAATGAAGAAAATAAACCAATTTCTCAATGAATTCATGATTAGGAGAAAGTTGAAAATTTTCTATAATTCAAAAGCATTAATTAGGCTAAAGTTTATAATTATTTTGAACAAATTAAAAGTGAAAAGCTGAATTGTAGGTTAAGTCACGGTTTAAGAAGTATTTGTGTCATTTTTTTATTTTTTTTCTGCTTCCTTCTTTTTCTTTTTTTTCTTTTCCTTTTTTTCTTTAACTTTGGATTATGGATTATTTGTGTACGGGATCGGGTCGGGGGACCAAGACATCGCTGTCCGAGTGGGACCGCTGGGCGGCCGCGATTGGTCCGAGTTTGGATTGAATTTGGTTGACTATTGTTTCCCCGGTCTCTCTCTCTCTCTCTCTCCCCCGCCTTCTTTATTTTTTTTTTTTTTTTTCCTGTTTTCTTCCTGCTCTCCATTGTTTTGACCGGCGACAGAAATTAAGATTTGTCAATTAGTTATTAGTGCTTATTAAACAATTAATTCCGTATAATTTAAATACTCTGGCGTGCCCACTGCCCAGCGTTGTCAGAAATTAAGAAATTAAATTGTTTAGTACTGTAATTAGCAATTGTCCGGAGAAAGTTGGTGAGGTAATTTAGGAATAGTGATAGGGGCAAACTTTCGTGCCACGTATCGAGATGGATGTGTTCAGCATCATCGGACGGCCCCACTCTGCCTCGCATTCTTTTAATTTTATTTTGTAGATTTTTAGTCCTTATTCTTTATATGGAGAATGGTGTGAATTATTGCTCCAGTACTTTTTTTCTCTTTTTTTTTTCCCACTGTTTTTTAAATGAATCATCCAAAATTTCTAATAATGACCTCTTCTTTTCTTTCTTTATTTTCTAGGAAAATTCCAAATAAAAGTTTGAAATGTTTTCATTTTTTTAAATAAGAGCCAAAAGTTGACATAATTTTAAATAAGAGCATTGTTGCTTATGAAGGCCCTAGGTGAGGTTGTGTACGAGGGCATGAAGGCCCAATTCTAGGGAGGGCCTTCGCATTACCTCGCCCATAGCCGATGAGGCCTTGAAGACTCTAAGCAAGACCATTACAACTACATTATTGCCAATTTAGTTATAAACATTTTGACTTTGTATCAATTCAGTTATTCCGACTAATTTGACCAAATATTACTAATGCAACAATGGGAGTCTTGCTTTCAAAAGGGCATTTCACACTGCGTGATATTTGTGTTCAAAGGAGGATCACGAGTGCGATGATTGAGCTATACATGGTGATGTGCCCTCATTTTCTCAAATAATAACCCAAAGTGAATATTATTTCAAATAAGAGTATGAACTGATCATATTAGTCTCAAATAAGGGCATAAACTCATCAGCTGTGAAAGTAATTTCGTCTATTTAATTTTTTTTCTTTATTTTTGGTAAAAAAAACTGACTAAAACTAAAACTTCAAAAAAGTAAAAATAAATAAATAAGGAAAACACAGGTAGGAGGACTCCCTCTTACTTGTGGTCGCTACCCCCATAGCCAATGGGGCGACGGCGATAGCCAGGGGGTCATTGATACTTAGGTGAGGGCCAATGACCCCGCCAACTAGAGGCAAGGGCTTACTAACCCTCGCCAAAGATGGAGGGTAGCGCCCCTCTCCCAAATTTGGGCAAGGGTTGCCAGGCCTCGCACTAGCCTGGCAACCCTTATCTAGGGCCCTTGGACCTTGCCACCCAGGTTCAAGAGCGCTAAGTGAGTGTCGCAATCCCCACTTATGGTCAATGAGGATCATTAGCCCTCGCCTAAGTGCTGGCAACCTCATTGGCCGTCAGCATCGCCCCACTAATGATGGTGCAGCAACCCCTCTCGCCTCCCACTATTTGTTCCCCTTCCTTTTTCTATTTCTTTTTAAATTTTTAATATAATTAAATTTATATTTTGTTTGGATAAAAATATCCCTAATTGGTCGGAATTTTTTTGCAATCGACAAGTCAGTGATGATAGGTCATTCTTTGATATTGATAAAGCTGGCTTGACTTTCTTATTAGAAATAAAGTCCAATTTAGGTTCTTATTGAAATTATTCCCTTTTTTTTTCATTGTCTGCTTTTGAAGAATAATTGCTAATTTCCCTATTATTCTTTTCTTCATCTTAGTAAAAGGAAATGGAAATTGATCGTGGGTGGATTTGCAAATGCTTTTCCAAAGCTTTGGTGCTTGCTGCAAAATTATCTTGAATTAAAGCTCCCTTGAAAATGCTCAAAATTCAAAGAAAGGGTTATCGGCAAGCACCTTGGCCCTTCAAGAAGTACTTTTGGTTTTTTCATTTTGCCCCTATCAATTAATCATGTTTAAACCTTTGCCCTCCATCTACATTCTCCCCTCGAAACGGTGGTGTCGCCACCACATGGACGTCGGAGGTTGGGCCATTTGACCTCTAACATCACCTTGCTAAGGTTGCACGAGCCACAGGCGAGATCTAGCTCATCTAGGTTAGGTCGACCTCGACGTAACCTTACTGAGGTCTCGCAATCTTTGATCGACACTCGTCGATGGCTTGCTATCCTAGGCAACATCGATGTCACGCAATCCAGCAAGACAGATTTGGATGGAGCCAAGCAATACCGGCGTTGCCTTGCCTAGGCTTCAACAACCCTGCCACAATGCGGCTTTGGTCATACACTACTCGGTTGCAGCGGACTTAGCCTTGCTGTGCCTTCACTCTTCTGCCCTCCCCTTTTTTGAAAAAATAAATAAATTTTACTCTATGTTAAAGTCGCTTTATGAAAATATACCAAAAATCAATTATCTAAACAACATTTTCTTTTTTTCTTTTTTTTTTCGAAACACCATCAGTAAAAAATTTGTGTCCAAATCTGAAGTACTAAAATCAAAGCATTGCCAAACTCACACCTACGCTGTACCCCACCTGCTCCTCTCAAAGCAGGAAAATAAATAAGGGCATGTTTGTTTGGACTCACCAAAAGTAAAACAAAAGTTTTTTGGCTTTTCCGCTAAGATATGAAATATTATTAAAATTTTAAAAGTTTTATTTATGAATTCATATATCTACATTTATACATCATAGAATTTTCAAGTATTTAAGATCAAAGAAAGTCACGATACGTGCACCGCAAAATTTGAAAAAATAGCAATAATAAAAAAAATACAAATCACTCCAAACAAATCCTAAATAAAAGAAAAAAAAAGTTTGGGCCCGCGATTTTATCGCTTCTGATGCTCAGTCATTTGCTAAAAATCATGTTACAAACTCGGACACAAGATAAAAAAAATTGAGCAAGAGAGAAATTGCTTTAACTAAAAGCTACCGCCGGAATAGAATCACAAGACTGCCAAGTTCTTCAACAATACAAGACGAAATAATTAGCTAAATAAGACGAAATAATTAGCTAACGATATCACAAAAACAATATAAAATTGATAATTGGATATGATGGCTATCAACCTCAGCACCACCAAACTTTCACGAGCCATCAATGGAGAATCTGATGGGCGTTGATTCTGTCGCAAATATTTACCGTTTCCCCTACGTATGTCTAACTCAATTGATGTCGTTTCTTCTCTTGTGCTTAGTCTTCGCAGTCATCAAGGCAGTTGGAAAGAATTTCGCCATTACGACATGTTCAGTGAATTCGGGTAGCTCTCCAACTTGTTAATTTCAAAGATTAGGACCCACCATTAGACAATCTCTCTCTCTCCTTCTTAATTTGTAATCGAATGTGTCTTGATCAGATTCATGAAGGCTTAATATAACGATTTCACGTTGCAGTCGTTAGGTTTGCTTGTGACATCGATTAGCTAGCATTCATTATTTAGGTACTTTCACCAACCATACTTTGCAATTCATCATTCTTAAATGCCGTTGTGTAATTCCAACTTAAAAGAAAAAAATGATAATATCGTGAACTAATTTTTTGATCACCAAAGATCATCAATTGGTATAATTATGACAACTTTATCCCTATTAAATTTTACTGTTAAATTGCTGAATTGAAATACACATGACGGTCGATAGGAATATTGGTTTAAGGTTTTACCATTTGTTTTTTCGCATGTGTATTAGTTTATGATTTTTTGTGATATTAATTTAATTTAATGAAAACTGATGGATGTTAAATTCGTCACAAATGTACCTGTTTTGGATTCTACCCTCCGTTTTTTTATAGGCATATTAGTTTGTGGATTTTCATTGTATAAATCTAGTTTAACAAAAACCATCAGAGGACAAATTTGTTACAAATATATTAGTTTGAATTTTTTTGATAAAAAGATTAAATTTAAGATGAATTTGTCACAAGTGTATCAATTTACGATTTTCTATAGTCAAAAAATTAATTTTAAGTAAATTTGTGGTAAGTGTATTAATTTGAAGTTTTTAATAACATTAACCCAAAAAAAATAAAATCAAGTGGATTCCTCTGAGGATAGATAAATTCAAAGTCACTTAACTCAGAAAGCTTTCTATGCTGCGCTCCAGCATATTACCAAATCTAAATTGTCAAGACACCCCCGTTCAAGCAACGCCCGATTCCTCAGGTCACGTCGACATCCGGCGAATCCTACGCAAATCAAGATCCTCACGTGGGGCGCGATAACTCGTCCCGAACAACACCCGCCCCGGGGGGCATCTCTATCGACCGATGGCACACGAGCTCCACGTCCACGGAAGGAAAAAGCTTGTCCAATACCAATGTGGAGAGATCGCGATGGTCATCCTTTAAGCCAAACCGTTCCTATTCCCTTTAGAAGAACTATAAAAGCTTAAGCTGCAGATTGACGTTTACGTCGCGGAGGGGGACGGACGCATGACGTGTTTCTTGTTTAATAATGGTGGTTGCACCGGCTGAGATGGACAATCTTCGTCTTCTACTTAAAGCTCAAGTTGCTTGTGGAGAGCTTTTGTCTCACGTTCGTTTATCTTTCTGCTCCTCCTATCGTCGTCAACCCCCCACCGAAAGGAAGAAAGCGAACACGAAATGAGATCCGGACGCCACCCGAAATTGGATTCGAAATATACCCTCGAGCGCAAGCTAGTGGGCGCCCGCTGAAAAGCGGTGGGGGGCAAAAGAGAAAATGGAACCACGTGAGAGCGACCGAAAGCGAGCATCGTAATTCGCGCAGTCGAGGCAATGGGAATCCGACAGAACACGCTCTGTGCTCCCGCGGATCGTTGCAGTCGGTGCGGGTGGTCGTGGGACTGAAGCAGCATGGGCTTTTTTACATGGGCCTTGGGTCACCGATCCGTTGGATCGTTGTCGGCCCAAATTATTTAAAAAATATATATTAAAAAGAGAGGAGTGGCATCAAGTTCCGTTGTCGTCCAGCGGTTAGGATATCTGGCTTTCACCCAGGAGACCCGGGTTCGATTCCCGGCAACGGAACCTTTTTTTGTTTAATCTTTTCTTCCGTTTCCGTAATATTTTTCCCTTAAAAAAAAACCATATTTTCTGATTTCACCGAATTAACGTTTTGGGGTTACGCGCACAATTGATAATTCGAGCTTAAACGGATCGAAAGATAAAAATTATTTTCCGCTCTTTTCGCTTTTTTCTCTTTTTTAACCTTGCCTGGTGACCAAAGACGATCGTGCCTGAGTGGATGACGATGCGAACCGCATGCAAAAATCCCCATCATCCTCTTTTCTAATCAGACACTGCTGAAGACCCACAAGTTTTAAGATTTCTATGATCACATCATTTGCTCCATTCACAGCTATATTCTTTACTCACCCCCTTAAAATCATAGAAATTGCAAATCTAGCCAAAAATGTTAAGCCATAACGGTGGCCCTGGACTATCATATCAATTTACACTATGCTCCTCTTTATATTCTTGTTTAACAGGTATTCCAGTTTCGCAGTACATGAGCTTCCAGGTATTGCTTCCAAGCCTTGAGAGCGCCGAGGAGTCTGGTGTCCTCCAACCTCTCCTTTGGCCTGTAACCGTTCATGAACAAGCCCTTCGCAGCGAACCCCATCAGCTCTGACGGGTCCATATACCCGCGCATTCTTGACATGAAGGCCCCCCCTTCGTAAGAGAAACCCATCCTGAAGTACCGATCCGTGCCCACTGTATCTTTTGGGCTGCAGATACGTTCTTCTGGTTGAATGTGCAGATTTTGTGTCGACGGATGGTGTTCGGAAATTGCCTCGGCCTCGATGCCGAATGACTCCCAGTCAACCTGCTGCAGTATACCAGTAACTCTTTCTGAGTTCTGCATAGAGCGAGTGCATAACTGCATCGATTGTTCCAATGCTAACTTGTCAACTAGCATTTTCAACTCCTGTAGTCGGTGACCAATTCGGGATGTCACGGCGTCATAAAGTTTGCCTCTTGAAACATTTTCAAGTCCCTCCATATTGAGCAGGTCATCGAAGTGAATAGGATCACCAATAAGTACGATCACCTACACACTCGCAATACAAACCAGTATGTTCCATCAGAGGTGAGGCAGCCTCCATTTCCATAGCGCATCAAATAACTGAACATATATCCTCACAGAGCTTGCACCCCAGACTCAAGTAACACGTTTACTCAAGAAAGCTTTTTCTCAAAGGTCAATAAAGAGGACAAGTCAACCAATGCGGTTTAACGATATGAAGTAGTTCCCAAAGAACTAAAATAACATCCTTGTTTAAAATTTGTGAAGACCTTCAGGGGTTTATGCGACAGCTTTAAACTTTTGCTCGAAGTTAAGTTGCTTGATAATTTGATAAGCCCTAAAACAACCTATGTTATGGAAAAACCCTTACTGAGTCAAATTTTATGGAAGAAAATTCCATCAATACACCGCTACATACCGTCTTGCCGATCCTTGGCAAATTGGCTCCAATAGGCATGATATCTTGCATTCCTGTATGCACAAAAGGTACAACCATAGGAATGCTGTCTGCATCGAGTACCAACCTGCAGTAAATAACAATGGAAAGCCAATGAACATCAAGCAGCCAATAGCTTCATACAGCAGATAACATATGTCTAGATCTATTCTGGCAGATGACCAGCTAGATTAAGGGTCAAAGAGATGTAAACGCAAAAGAAATTGAATAGTTGAGCTCAAACAACTCAAAGTTCCACTAAGAAGTTTAATAGTCGAGCTCCAAGACAGCTCATTGTCACAGGGTTAAATAAATCATCTAAAGAGGACCCCCTTCACCTGGTAGCAACAGCGCTAACTTTCCCACTACCAATCAAAAAACCATCTAAAGAGGCACTCTTCACCCCAACCAAGTTTGACTAGAATGATGGAATAAATTGATTCTTGTTTCTTCCAATTTTGAACAGGGTGATAAGAAGCTATTTCATGCATCCATGGAAGAAAAATTCAAACTCTTCTAATGCCAAAAAGAGTATCGCCCAATTGGTAGATGGAAGGCACCATATGAGAAGGAATGAAACAACCATGGGCCACAATAACAGGGGAAGGGATATAAAAATTGACAATCAGATGCTAATATGTCACCTCCCAACACCTCTCTTCACTGATCCTATGGTTCTCCCACCATCACGAGAACGACTGCCTTCAGGAAAGATGTGAACCCATCCACCACTGTTTAATTTTGATATAGCCATGTCCATACCCTGAAAAGTGTATGACAGAGAGAAAAGTGTTAAATTATGATAGCCTTAAAGCCCCAAAACATATAGTGACAACATTGTCATAATACTCATAGTAAATACATTTGAGTACCGTTGGCAGAGGACACAGTTCCCAATTGTTAAATGTGGAAGGTATCATTGCAATTTACAGAAAATCCTTAGCTGGTCATTGACGTATGCCACAGTAAAAATTAAGTGACTGAAAGAGAAACACTGAGTGAAGAACTTCATTTCGAAGAATGTTATTGAACACTGGAAAGCATCATATTTTACAATCAACATGGGCTTTCTTCAATAAAAATGGAAACACTATCACAGATTAAACACAGCAAGGCAAAAAGGAACTTGAAATTATGCAGTACTTGAATACGAAGGCATGGCCCAAAGATGACAAAACACAGAAAGGGAAACAACGAGACAGATTCATTTCCTAAAAAATACACAATGTCCAACAAAAGCGACAAACAAGCCATCATACAAATTCTATACAGCCACCCAAGCTGATCAAAGTAAAGGAGTACACACAAATGCAATAACAAAACGCAAAACTACAATTAAAAAAATAGGTAGAATAAATACTGTCAATAGAAAAAAGTAATGCTATGCTCTACCTAGAGCCTCCAGCTAGTTCTATGGCATTACCTTTTGATAAATACCCTCGCCACGGGAAACTGGCAGGACTTTTACAGATCGAAAGAAAGCAGAAGCAATGGGATTGCTGAAACATCGATCGGTTGCACAAAGTGTCCATCTCAGGTTCTGAGCATCCAACAGAACACTTGGAGGGAGAAGTGAGGCAATGACAAATGGGTCATCCACAGATGCGACATGATTGCTTACCTAAATGACAAGATCTTTGGTTAGTCATCTCTCCCACCATGCTAATAGGATAATAAATGGAAGAGCTAAGATGCCCATTTTGCAGGCAGGCTGATCTATACCGTGAGAAGGGACTTGTTCTTAGGTCTGTGAAGCAGCGCATCATGTAGCTTCTCTACACCATATACCTGTCATAACAAAAATATTTGAGTGATTTCATGCCCGAGACTTCAAAAAATATAGACAGTTCCCAACCAAGCAAACTGGTCCCACCTGAACACGATTTAGGCCGTGCATAAACACATGGCACATATTCCCTAGAACAGGCACAGCAACAGCTTGAACCATTCGGAGAAGAATAGAATCTTCTTCAGCATTTAACTCCTTGCTGACTGCCATACGATAAATTCAAAAGCAAACATTTACACCTCTATTCTTTTATTAACTGATTTATGTATCGGATTCCATCTTACTTCTATCAAAGGCATAAATATTAACTAACAAACAAAAAGCATTTAAAAGGTCCACAAAGGCCCCAGAGGTTCAAGCATACAAGGTAAAAAGGAAAAGTACCTGAAATGGAATGATATACTAAACTTAGTTATCTGATGAGTAATTAATCAGATGCGCTGAAGAGTTTAGCTTCATCAACTTGAGGTCGCAACACAAGGCTGCCCTTTAAAATGTTTAATTGACAATTATCAATAAGGTTATTCTATCATATAATTCGCGACAGCAAAAATCAGAAAAAGTCATTCAACTTTTAATCATTTTTGGTTTTTACAGTCGAAAACTAATTCGGGTCACAGTCATCATCATCTTATACAAAAGCAATGAACAATTGTTGTCACTTCATTGTGCAACATGTAATTTCTTTACAATAGATAATGCCTTGCACTAGTGTTGACAAACTTAATGTGGCACACCAGTGGCACCACATAGTGATCTGCTGGCATATTGGTCACCATACGGATTTTAGATTCCATAATTATGGAGGAAAAGCCCACGTCCAGTGGCAAGCTATGTGTAGTCATCTATGGTAATTAGCTTGCAATTGATTTCTCCATTATATCAGTTCCTCATCATCCCACTTTGCTTAATATTTATCTATCCACCCCTATACTTGCACCTGTTTCCTCAAACTTGTATGGTATACGTAGATTAAGTCCATCATTAACGGACTCTCGGATTCATTGGTTTTTAACATTAATCATTTCAAAAACAATTGTTGAATAACTACATCAACAAGAGATAAGTATCGAAAGTTACTGTAGTTGATGTCCACAATCCATCTGATTAGCAATTACACAAGGATTCACTTAGATCGCGTTTTTAACCCATGTCATAACACTACTTATTAAATTACTTGGCTGGTCAGCTCCGCTAAATGCTATCTCCTTGCAATTGACTCTGGGATTCTGGGTTCCCACTATATTCATTAATTCTTTTTTTTTTCATTTCTTGGGACCAATCCTGTTAGTTTGTTTATCATAAAAATTTCTCATAAAATAATTTCTTGGCAATTGATGTGATCCAACTAGAAGGACTTTATAATAACTCTCTGGTTCAACTTTAAAAAGCATCTACAGAATATAAGAAAATATAGCTGATAATGAAGGACTTTTAGATCCTTACTTTTCCTCCATTCAATCTTTTTTCTTATGCGGATGCGTAATATTTCAATAAGACTAGTTGTGACTACGGTTTCATCTCATTAATTAAGCTTTAACACAGCCCATCACCATGGATAAGTTGGTTTTTCAATTCAATACCATCCAATAGCATTAAGAACATACCAACTTATCTATTGCTAAATTATTTATCCTGTCTTTTGCAAAATCCCTGTATTATCCATACATTACGTTGTAACCAAATCAAACTCTTCAAGTATACTACAAGACGCATTATTGGCTTCTTAACTATGAGATTTACAAATGCATGGACCGTAAGTGAAAATGCATAAGGTTTTAGTGTCACACTTTTCTTGATCATCACATGATTGAAACTAGCCAGCAAATTCTGATATCCTTAAAATTAATCCCAAATAAACCGTGTAAATTCTTCAATTTATTTTTCAGCTGTTGCTTGACGTACAAGATCGCACATGACACAAGTTCTAGTATTTGTATATACAAAACAGGTTAAAAGGTACTTTCTCAATCTTAGACATCCAAACCTCTTGCGCATTTAAATTCAACAACAGGAATTGAAAAAATCCACGACCGCATTATATAGAGTCCCCCAGGCTAAGTGTTCTAAAAAGCTACAGAGTGAATCGAGCTATTCAAATTCAATGACAGCGGCTAAACTGACGAAAATCCAGGAAGAAACATCCTCGATCCTCAACTCCATTTCACCGATCCGGACCGCCCCGCTACCTAAACGCCTACGCTCACGACACGAGTTCGGGAACCAAACCGTAGAAACGCACAGTACCTCTCTTGACATAGAAGGAGGACGACGACGGCAGGGAATCCCTCCGGAAGTCCCGAAACCTCCGGAGCCAGCGCTGGACGGTCGATGAGAAGTAACCGTCGGCGAGCAACGCCGCCGCCGCCGCAGGGGGGCGGCGACGGTGCTTGTCGACGGCGACGACCCTGAAGCGGTCCCGGAGCCGGAGCTGCAGCGACCGGGCCTTGCTCTTCCACAGATCGCCTCGTTCGAACCACTGCACGCCCATGAGAGTGAGAGAGAGAGCGAGAGATCAGAGAGCGGTGGAGGCCATGGAAATGCGCGGAGAGAGGGGAGAGAGAAGGGCGAGTGTAGAGCGAGAAAGAGGGTTTATAATGGAAGACGGAGGGGGTGCGCAGTGCGCACACTCTTACGGATAGAATGGGGAAACATCTGTGGGCCCGCCACCCCGCTGTGGGCCTACGTGGAAACGACATTGGAAGGTGAAGAGGGGCCCCACCGTTTCAAAGGAACTGGAGTTGAAGATAGGACCGTGCTTTCAAAGTTTCTAGAACAATCCACCGTTTTAATAGGGTAATTGACTGGGTAGCTAAAGCCCACCGTTTCAATTTTCTTCCTAGCAATTAGGTGAATAACCTCTCCTCTACTCTTTTAGATTTACTTTATACGGATGCATATGCTATATTAGCTCCGACTTTTTAGTTAATAATATTAGCCTACTTTCTCATAAATAAATAAAAAGTGATGTGTATATTTAATATCAATATTATATATTAATAATCCAATGACGTAAGTTAGTTTTCACATATGATGAATTTAATAAAATTTGAAAAGATGATCTATATATTTATATTTGCATTCCACTCGTGTCTATGAATGTTAAGGATACGTTTGATAATGTTTCTGTTTTGAAAAGTCATTTATTTTTAGAAATACTTTTTTATATTTCTGTTCCTTAGAACACTATATAAGCATTTAAATACGTTTACTAACTAAAAAAATTCTATTTCCAACAAAAAAAAAGATTTTGTATGATCCTGTATATTTTTATGACTTGGTATTTTTTTAATTTATTAATAATTTTATTACATTTTTCTTTTTTTTTTTTTTCTTTCTTTTTCTTCTCCTTCCTTGGTTTTCAGTTGGTGATTAGCTAGACAAAGGGCAAATGAGGTCGTTGACCTCAGGGGAGCCTTGTCGTGACTAGGCGAGCTTGGCCTCACCCGACCACCTACAAGGTTGAGCCTTGTCATGGTTGGGCGAGGCTCGAGAGGAGCTCGTTGATGGTTGGCAAGGTTTAGGAGGCCTCGCTAGTGGCCAACAACCTTGCTAGGGCTCGACGAGACTCCAACGACAGGCTAGGAGAAGAAGAGAAGAAGAGAAAAAATAAAAGAAAAGGAAAAGAAAAAACTGATTCTTGATTCTTATTTCTTGAGTTATTCTCGAGAACAAGAAATATATATTTTATTTATTGTTTTTATTCCAAATATGTTTTTGGAAACAAAAAACTTACCAAATACATTTCTATTTTATTTATATTCCTGAGAATAAAAGAATAGAAACATTTGTTTCCAGAAGCGCTACCAAACACAGCCTAGGTGATTGTTGCAAAAAGGAATGAGATGAGTAATTAGAAAAAGAGCTGGATAATATGAAAAATTGTTGGAGACATGTTAATAATGCCGTTTTTTTTTTGTCTTTTAATTATTTCCTTCAATGGTGATATCCGAAAATCAAAAGTGAGATAATGACTTAAATAGCTACATAGATGCATGCACAAATCATATTCCCCTATTGGAAGAGATTATTCCACAATAAAATTGGAAAAAAAATATAAGACAATATTTGTTTCAAGAATACTGGCATTCCGACACATGCATGATCTTAATTGGATTAAATATGAGGATAAGTAAATCCATTCTTCGAAAAAAATTTAAAATCAAGTAACTTTTTAATTTAATGGCCTTATAAAAGGTAGTTAATAAAACCCGTGAATTGTGTAAACTTGATTAATAGCGAATAGTTATTAACTTTTGATGCAAAAGGTCATTTCGAAAAGGGAAAAGTGATACAAATGATGCTTTTGACTTGAATATATAGATACATATTTAAGGGAAAATTCTAAAAAATACCCGAAAAACCCAAACCCGAAATTTACCCCAAACTATTTTTTTGACCATAAAAAACCTCAAACTAATTGTGACAAATTTACCCCAAACTAATTTATTCGGCCGCAAAAAACCCAAAACTGATAAATTTGTTATACCCCCGCTAAATTCGATTAATACCACAAAAAAATCACAAAAATTATAAACTATGATAAACGGAGCATAAAATCTCAAATTGGTAAACCGTTAATTATCACGTTTTAACTTAATAATTTAACAGTAAATTTTAACGAAAACTAAAAGGTAAATTTGTCATAAGTGTAAGTTTGGGGTAAATTTGTCAAATATTATTTCAAAAAAATAGTTTTGGGTAAATTTGTCACAAGTGATTTTTTTTAGTTTGAAAAAGGATAAAATGGATCTTTCTTTCAAATAAGGGTCTTCAATCAAATAAGTTTAAAGTATTTCAAATGAAGACCTAAAATGGTTATGTTTATTTCAAATAAGAGTCTAAAGTAGCTATATTCGTTTCAAATAAGGACCCATCTTTCCAGCAATGAAGGATATTTTCATCATTTGCCATTTGTCATTTTTCCATTTTTTTGGTTGGTTCTTTTTCCTCTTTGCCTGTGGCCAACTAGCCATTGGCAATGTCCACAAAGGACTAGGCGAGGGATGGCCTTACCTAGGTATGGCGACCCTCGCCTAGGGGCCATCCGTGAGGTCGTCCCTCACCTGCGACCGGTGAGGGCCGACCTCGCGAATGGCCCTTGGGTGAGGGCCACCATGCTCAAGCGATGCCGTCCCTCACTTGTGGCCAGCGTGGACGACCCTCGCCAGAGGGGGTGACCCTCGCTTAACCCTCTATAGGTATCACTGGTGGTCGGTTAACCACCGGCAAATAGGAAGAAGAAGAACCAGAAAAAAAAAAAAAAAAGGAAAGAAAAAAAAAGGTGAAATTCAAAATGACAAGGATACTCTTGACTAATCGGAAAATTTAGCTAGTTAGTGATCGGCAATGTCGGGTCCTTATTTGAAATAACCAAAACCACTTCGGACCCTTATTTGAAACAATTAAGGCCACCTTAGATCCTTATATTTGAAACAAAGTCCACTTCAGGCCCTTATTTGATAAAATAATAACACTTTGGGTCCTTTTTTGAAATTTTTCCCATATTTAATACATGACTTAATATTCTTGGACTCTATTACAGTTTTTTCTTTTTTCTTTTTTTATTTATCACAACCAACCATTGAAATTGATAGGCCAAAAAGAAAAAAAAGACCATAAGGCTTGAAAATTCTATTTCGTGCCTTTTCAATCTATCCTTTCTCGTTTCTTTATGAAGTAACATCGAGAACGATCTAGCTCTAAGCCCACCGGATTACAGAGTTAGATGGAACTAAAAACCAGACCAGCTCGAATCAGCTCGATTATTTTTCTTATGATACAACATGACTGTCCATTCAAATAAATGATGACATGAATAAAATCATCGGTATGAAAATAAGCAAACAAATTAGTTAATGTACTAAAATTCGACTCTCATGGGGGCTACTTTGAGTTTTTACCAGCTGTAGCCCCACCAGACTCGAATCTGAAATGAATCGTATCAAATCAACTTAAACACGCCGAGGGCCGGAATTCAGATCAACTCAAATCTTCCGGTTCCACACACGCACTCCCAAGTTCAGTTTTTTCAATTCCCTTTTCAATAAATCTTGCAATGCAGCACTTCTTGGGAAGGAGGTTTCTTAGTCGAAAATACAAAGAACAGATCCGACCTCATAAAGATTCAGGTCGATATGTGACTCGAATCAATTTGATTCAGGTCGATATGTGACCCGCCTGCGCTGCACATTTCACATGGGATCTCTGCTCCGACCCTGCAAGAGAATGTCTCTCATATCAGAAGTATGTAAGATGACTTCAATTTGAAGCAGAGTTAACGTAGACATGGATATAAAGCAGCTTAAAGCATATTCCATATCGTGGATGTTGGCTCTGCGCTCAAGAAATCAGTGTATTAGTCAGCATCCTTTTCATCACTTCAGTGAGATAGTGAATAAAAAACAAGCTACAACATTTGTTTTCTTGATTTGAACAAAGTGATAAGAGTTAGTACAACTTGAGAAAACGAAATGTTTCAGTTGATGGAAACTATGCAAGTGTCACGGGCCGATCGATCAACTCTCGATCAACTCTCGATTCACCCGTGCGGCCTTAAGGTTTCACCCCTTAAGCAGCCTTTCACACTCGACTCACAACGAACTTCTAGAGAGAGAAACACTTGATGAGAGAGAAGCTTTGGATTTTCATATAAGTTGTGAATGAAGTACAATGAGGGAGGACACCCCTTTATATACAAGTATAAGGCAAATCCTAACCGTAGATCTCCCTTAGATCTGACGGTGGAGATTGCACCTCCCCATCTACCAACTACCGGCATTTATTGCCAACTACCAGCTACTCGCATTTATATCGTATGCGTACAAATACAATATTCACCCGCCCCAAGGAGAATACGCTACGTCTCGGGACATAGGCCGAGGGTCATCATTGTGTCACGCCCGTGCTAGGAAAACCTCTTGGACATGCTATCTTTCGGGCCGTGACATTCTCCCCCACCTAATCAGGCGACGCCCTCGTCGCATCTTCGGCATGAAAATCTTCTATCTCCTTCTTGAACTGCCAAAGATTCTCCTCGGGCTCCCAACTGGCTTCGCTCTCTGGAAGACCCTTCCATCGGATCATATATTCTCGTTTGGGCGCGCAATATCGTTTCCGTATGACTCGATCCGCCAAGATGCTCTCGACCTCTCGATCATACGAGGTTTTTGCCCCAAGTGGCGCCCGATGAGACTCCCCACGATCCGGATCTTCCTCATCAACTTGGAAAGGTTTGAGCATACTTACGCGGAACACCGGATGTACCTTGAGTTTTGGTGGTAGCTCCAGCTTGTATGCGACCTTCCCGACCCGTTGCAGCACTCGAAATGGTCCCTCATAGCGACGGATCAACCCCTTGTGCACATCCTTGTATCGAAGAACCACGTGCAGCTTGGCCAACACCTGGTCTCTAACTTGGAACTCCACGTGCCGTCGCTTCTTATCCGCCCATTTCTTCATGCGCTTGGAGGCTTTGTGTAGACACGCTCGGGCCAAGTCCGCCTCTTCTTGCATGTTCTTGGCAAACTTGTACGCGGGCGGACTACTCCCCCGGTATCCCGAAGCAATAGTGCTCGGGGTGTTCGGTTGCTGCCCCGTTGCAACCTCGAACGGACTCTGGCCGGTCGACTCGCTCCATTGCAAGTTGTAGGAAAACTGGGCTACATCGATCAGCTTCGCCCAATTCACTTGCGTCGTGCTCACGTAGTGTCGGAGGTAGATCTCCAAGAGAGCATTGACCCGCTCCGTCTGACCGTCGGTTTGGGGATGCAAACTTGTTGACATGTTCAGCTCCGACCCTAGCAACCTGAACACTTCGGACCAGAACCGTCCCGTGAAGCGGGGATCCCGATCGCTCATGATCGTTTGCGGAACCCCCCAGTACTTCACCACGTGCTTCATGAATAACTTGGCCGCTTCCTCGGCCGGGCAATCCTTTGTTGCAGGCACAAAGGTTGCGTACTTGGAAAACCGATCAACCACCACCATTAGAGTCCGGCACCCTTCGGACTTCGGTAGGTTGACGATGAAGTCCATGGAAACGCTTTCCCATGGACGAGATGGAACGGGAAGTGGCTCCAGCAAACCCGGCGACGACCGTTGCTCCAGCTTGTCTTGTTGGCATACCAGACAAGTCTTCACAAATGCCTCTACGTCGTCCCGCATTTAAGGCCAGTAGTAGCGATCTTCGACGAGGGCCAACGTGCGGTGGATCCCAGGATGACCTGCCCACTTTGAGTCGTGGCACTCGCGCAAGATCTCCCTCCTTAGCTTCCCATAGAAAGGCACATATAACCGCCTTCCCTTGGTGTAGAGGAGCTCGTCCTCGCACCAAAACTGTCGAGTCTTGCCTTCCTTGGCATACCCGATGAGGGCTTGGGCTCTTGGATCATGCGCCAATCTCTCCTTGATGCGGCCGACCCATGGACAGCTCGGTCGACTCATCGTATGGCTCATCAGCTCCGTCCTCCGACTCAACGCGTCTGCTACAGAGTTGGCCTTCCCCGGCTTGTACTCCAGCGCGTAGTCGAATTCCGCCAGAAAATCCTGCCATCGAGCTTGCTTCGGACTCAACTTCTTTTGGGTCTGAAAGTAGCTCGTGGCCACGTTGTCCGTCTTCACGACGAACTTAGATCCCAGGAGGTAGTGTCTCCACGTCCGAAGGCAGTGCACCACCGCGGTCATCTCCTTCTCTTGGACGGTGTATCGACGCTCGGTGTCGTTCAGCTTTCGGGACTCGAACGCTACCGGATGTCCATCCTGCATAAGAACACCACCGATCGCATAATCCGATGCATCGGTCTCTACCTCGTAAGGTTTGGTGTGGTCGGGCAGCGCCAACACCGGCTCCTCGGTCATGGCCGTCTTCAATCGATCGAAGGCTCTTTGGCATCAATCCGTCCACTCCCAAGCTTTATCCTTCTTTAGTAAGTCCGTGAATGGCACGGTGATGCTCGAGTAGCTCCGCACGAACCGTCGGTAATAATTGGTGAGGCCCAGGAATGATCTCAACGCAGGCACTTTTGTCGGCGGCTCCCACTCGACGATCGATTGAATCTTTGCCTTGTCCATCCGCACTCGTCCTCCTCCGACGATATGCCCCAGGAATGGAACTTCCTTTTGTGCGAAGGCACACTTCTCACGCTTAACGAACAGCTCGTTCTCGCGTAAGGTTTGGAACACCTGCCTTATGTGTTCAACGTGTTCTTCTAACGTCCGACTATATATGACAATGTCATCTAGGTAAACCACAACAAACCTATCTAGGAAAGGATGGAGTACCTTGTTCATCATCGTGCAAAAGGTGGCCGGAGCGTTGGTCAAGCCAAACGGCATAACCAGGAACTCGTAGGATCCGTACCGCGTCACGCAGGCTGTCTTTGGCTCGCCCCCCTCGGCGATCCGAACTTGGTAGTAGCCTGATCGAAGATCCAGCTTGGTGAACCATCGAGCTCCCCCAAGTTGATCAAAGAGATCCGCAATGAGCGGGATCGGGTACTTGTTCTTCACCGTCAGCTTGTTCAGCGCCCGGTAGTCGATGCACATCCGGAGTGACCCATCGTGCTTCTTTTGAAATAGGACCGGCGCACCGAACGGGGCCTTGGACGGCCGTACATAGCCAGCATCGAGCAGCTCCTTGAGTTGCTTCCTCAACTCTTCCAACTCGGGTGGCGCCATACGGTAAGGCGCCATGGCAGGCGGTCGAGCGTCAGGCACAAGCTCGATCCGTTGATCCACCTCCCTCTTGGGTGGCAGCTTCTTCGGCAGTTCCGAAGGCATGACATCCTTGAATGAGTCGAGGACTTGGGTTGCTTCCGTCGGGACTTCCTTCCCTTTACCCTCGTTGTCCTCGATCTTCAAGGTTGCCAGGAAGGTCACCTCTCCCTTCCTTGTTCCTTTGGTGAGTCGGATGGCCGAGATCATCTTTCGATCGCGCTCCGACTCACGATGGACGGGAATCACGCATTGGCTACCCTTTTCCAATGCGCAGATGCATTCCGCAAAGGGAACTACAGCCGCATGGATCCTATCTAGGAATTTAATTCCAACGACAATATCGTAGTCGTCAAGTGGAATTACCTCTAGAGTCTCCTTGCCTCTCCATGATCCGAGTTGTAGCTCCACGTCCCTTGCAACCCCGATCGCAGGGACTTCCTTTGAATTCACGGTCTTGAGCCAGCTGGCTCCCTTCTCAACCCGTAGGTTAAGTTTCTTCGCGGCCTCCTCCGAGATGAAGATGTCGGATGCTCGTCCACGAGTGCACTCATCGTGGTCACTCCGATCTTCACATCCTCGAACATTAAGCCTTTAGGCTCCTTCGCCTTTTTGGCCTTGATCGTGCTAAGGAGTCGCAGCGATCCCAACCGTGCTTCCTCCCTTGGCTCATCCTCTTTGCAAAGAGCGGCCAGCTTGGCTTTGTTCGGGCAATCCCGCGCCATGTGTGGACCGTCGCAAAAGAAACAGCTATAGGAACGTGCCTTCCTTTGCCCACCTCCGTTTTGACCCGCATTAGCCCGATGAGGGTGAGGACCATTCTGTGTTTTAGCTCCCGTCGGGCGATTGTTGAATCTACCCCGATCTCCCCCACCAGTACCTCGGTCCCTTGGACGGTTATCCGGTCGGGATGTGGAAGGCGACGCCTTGTACTCCACGAGCGACTCGGCTACGGTCATGGCCGTAGTGAGGTCTCCCACGTTGTACCGCTTTAGCTCTTGCTTCGTCCATGGTTTGAGACCACCCATGAACTGGTGAAACGCTTCGACTTCATTCATCGAGGGGATTTGGAGTAGCAACTCCGAGAACCGCTTGATGTAGTCGCGCACACCACCCTTTTACTCGAGACGCTTTAGTTCGTCACGAGCTTCCTCCTCCGCATAAGCGGGGAAATAGTTCCGTCGGAACTCCTCGACAAAACCATTCCAGGTCGCGATAGGATTCCCGCACCTATCGTCCAACCGACGACGCCACCACAACAAAGCACTATCCGCTAAGTACATAGATGCAGTGTTTACCCGTGTTTGGTCGTCGTTGATTCCCATGGCCTGGAAATATCGCTCCATGTACCACAGAAAGTTGTTCACGTCTTTGGCCACCCGTGAGCCTCGGAACTCCTTTGGCTTTGGCGTGTCCACCCGTGGACCTTGCACCGTGATGACACCGTTCACGCGTGCAGCTTGTGTTTCAGCGAGCTTGCCCGTAAGCTCCGCAATCTCCGCGCGCATGGCCGCCATAGTGGCCTCAAAGGGTTCGTACCGTTGGGCCAGTTCCTCCTGTAGGGTCCCCAGCAACTCGTGGCGGAGTTCTCCCATGCCGGTCTTGAGCTCTTGCACTTCCGCAACCAGCTCCTCCCTTCCGGCGTCAACTCCATCCACGGTCCGGTCGTCATCGACCGATCCTTGGACATCGGAGACGAACAACTCTAGCTTCGCCATCCGTTGTGTAAGATCCCCATAGGCTCCTTTGAACCACCACGGGTCCTCTTCCCCTTGACAACGCCCTTCTCGGCGTTCGACGCCTGATCGAGCATTCCTCACCCGGGACTAGCGCCTCATCGGATCGCGGATCGGCCATTGCACTTGCGCTTGGATCGCAAATCGGCTCGATACCACTTGTCACGGGCGATCGATCAACTCTCGATCAACTCTCGATTCACCCGTGCGGCCTTAAGGTTTCACCCTTAAGCAGCCTTTCACACTCGACTCACAACGAACTTCTAGAGAGAAACACTTGATGAGAGAGAAGCTCGAATTTTCATATAAGTTGTGAATGAAGTACAATGAGGGAGGACACCCCTTATATACAAGTATAAGGCAAATCCTAACCGTAGATCTCCCTTAGATCGACGGTGGAGATTGCACCTCCCCATCTACCAACTACCGGCATTTATTGCCAACTACCAGCTACTCGCATTTATATCGTATGCGTACAAATACAGTATTCACCCGCCCCAAGGAGAATACGCTACGTCTCGGGACATAGGCCGAGGGTCATCATTGTGTCACGCCCGTGCTAGGAAAACCTCTTGGACATGCTATCTTTCGGGCCGTGACACAAGAATGTCGCTTTGGCACCTACATGAACGATGCCCAAATGTGGGTTGCCATGGGAAGATCGCTAGCAGATGAAAATTTGATAATCTGGCTTCAAAGCTCCTACATTCAAATAGTTGACATCAACTGCAACAGCCCCTAAATCATCTGGTCAGCAAAACCAAGCGGCATTAGTTAATTCTGTCCAAAATATTATGTCAGAACAAAAGTTCCCAACAACAGTCAACCATTTTCTCATTGACTTGATCTACAACGAAATTCAAATAAGAGAGAAAACAGATGAAAAGAAACCTTCATATAAAGTCCTAGCAAACTGTACATATTCAGGGATCAGATCCTGGTATATAATTCCATCCGGCCGAGCATCCAACACCACAAAGACTCCTGTTTCATCAACCCACCCAATTCAAGTGAGCCACTAAATTGTAAAACAAAAGGACTGCAAAATGAAGCATGTGTCAATGCAAACACCAAGCATCTCAACTGTCAGCTGAAATACCAGTAAAAGATATAGATATCCATGCAATTGCGATGAATTAAAAGGAGATAACAAAACAAGCCATTTCAAGATGTTTTGTAGACAAAAGCTGGATTCATCAGGTTTTGGAAAAGGTTCAGCTGACTCTTAAGAAATGACATATTTTACATTCTCTGGCAAAGCAAAACATATTTTACATTCAGGTACCACAGAGAATTACCTGGCGACAACCAAGAATCAGTGGAACTGCTTGGTAATGGAGCAAGCCAAAGAATGTTCCGCAAGTTCATTGAATCATCATAAATTACGTTTGAACCTGAAATGCAGCTGACAGCCTGAGCAACAAGAACATGGACTGGACAAAAGAACTAATAACATGGACTGGACAAAGAATGTTCTGCAAGTTCATTAAACTATCATAAATTACGTTTGAACATGAAATGCAGCTGACAACTTGAGCAACAAAAACATGGATTGGACAAAAGAACTAATAACTTCCAATGCAATATGCAAGACTGCATTTTTCCATTCCAAAACATTTGCTTATTCTTTTGATTTCAACCTACGAGGCTGTACCTAATTTTTCAGCAGACTAGAAGTTTGGCACAAGAATGAAGGACGGTATATGTACAATGTTTCTACAATGTATTTACCTGTTTGGCAATAACCCATATAGTACGGAAACACTTCCTTGTCATAGGAGGGGTACTCCTTAGCATGAAACCTACCATGAACGAAACTCTAACGTCAGTGAATACACTTAAACAGACACATCTCATGCTTAATACGCAACATATATGTATTTCCTCTGTTACTCAGAGGAGTATAATCACACCCAGAAGAAGTTGACTTACAATATACCAAGCCTCCCAGTGTCGTTGGCGAGAAAAAGATGACCATGGAAGAAATCATAGCGGCTCAATGTCACATTCAACCCAACAGCAGGACCACGGGATTCAATGAGCTCAAATAAAAACTTAAGGTATGCATTTAACTCCTGAAAACAAAACTAGAAAATGCTTCACTATCCACCAGTCTCAGGAAAGAAACAGATTGCTGCGAGGACAATGCAAACCTCACTAATGAAATGCCTTCCGTAGGGTGTTCTCGTGAGCTCGCACTTGTTCTCTTTCGATCCTTCGACATCAGGAACCTATGACAGTCATATGTAACATGATATTAGCAAATTTCAAGACCCTGGCACAGAACAATTATGAAAAATCGATCTCTTGTTCTCATCTCACACAAACCGAATTGTTTCAAAGGAAAATTTACGCATTTGCCAATGAATAAATCCTAGCTAAAGATTCCCATAAGAGAATGAAATTGAACCTTTGAGTTCTAACAACCATGGAGACAGGCCCAAGCATTGAAAATTGCGCAAAAGCATGATTTTCAAATTCCAGCAATCACTCCAGAGCCGTTCCTTAGCGAAACATGTACATTACTACAGGCGATTCCACTGCGGTTTTCCAGATTCCAGAAACAACTTACAGGAAGGGGCGTGGGATCGAGGGCGCGATGGATAGCTCCGACGTCACCGCCGGAGTCGACGGCGAGCCGAGCCAGCTCGAGGACCGGCTCGGGCGGCCACCAGACGAGCCGGTCCTCGTCCCTCCGCCGCTCGCACTCGACCCTCCGGCTTCCAATCCCGTCGCCGGCGATCAGCTTCCGGCTGACGGAGGAGCACCTCGCGGTCGTCGGGGGAGGAGAGAAGGGGACCAGGAACTTGAAGCAGGACCGGAGCCTGTCGGCGACGACGGGGTTGACCGAGCAGGCGGAGGACCGGGCGGCGGCGGCGGGGCCGAGGAGGGATAGGAGGTCGGAGGGAGTGGCCTTGGGGATCGGAGACGACGACGGAGGCGGCGGAGGCGAAGAGGATCGGAGAGAGAGGAAGGAGTGGGAGGAGCAGGTGGAGTAGGAAGCGGAGAGAGAGAGCGAGAGGAGGAAGGTGAGCCGCAGGGAGAGGCCGGCCTTGCCCGCCATCTCTCCGCGCGGAGGTCGCCGGCGGAGCTGCGGCGGGCGGGCGGGCGGGCGGGCGAGGCTGCGGGGGACCAAACCTTTTTGACGAAATGAATCGGGTCCCCGATTTTCGACCCGCTCAAAGCCGGGTGTCCATAAATGAGATTTTTAACGAAAGCAAGTTTCGTGATTTCGAAAAAAATGCTGGAGTCACGGAACAGACTTTCTCTTTTAAAAATCAGAAACTTTAAGACCCCAAAAGGTCAGACTCGAGTCCCTTGCGTCCATATAAGCCCGGATGCCCGGTTGCCAAGCTCGAGTACACACTCGTGCCCGGGTTTCTTGAGGGCAGGGGCCAAGCCTGGTTCCCGGCGCCCGTGCCCGGACACCCGACTACCACGCTTGAGTACCTGGCTCTAATGCCCGGGTCGCTAGCACCCAAACCGAGGCACGGCTCGAGTCTGGCAACTAGGCTTGCGTCGGGACCCTAGGATTATGCTCGAGAAATTTTCTCAAATGTTTATTTGATAATTTTCTTCAAACCAACGTCAGAAAAAGCTTCCATGATATATTCATTGCTTACATCTCCCACTCCAATATTATGAATGTGCAGCATTATCTTTATGGGGATCATGAGAGTTGCCAAATATCTAGAAACAGTTCCGACTTACTTTACGACGAATTAGGGAAATTTTGTTTTGAAACAATTTCGATCGTAAAATAATTCTTTTTTTATTTTGTTATTAGAAATAATTTATAAACATTTTAAGTCATTTGAGCAATTATAATTCTATTCATTATGTTTAGCATTTTCCTAAAAAATTTTATTCCAAATAATCCCTTTTAAATTTTTTTATAATTTTATCACTTTTTCCATTTTTTTTTTCCTTTTCTTTCCCTTATTGTTCTTTAAGCTTTGGCCGATAGCTTTGCTGGAGCATCGTTGGCAATTGGGCGAGGCTTGGTCAAGTTTGCCCAACCATGCGCAGCCAAGCTTGCCCAGCATGGCTTGGCCCAACCATGGCTCGACCGAGCCTTGCTGGGTTAGGCAAGGCTTGCCAGTAGTTGGAGGAGGCCTAGGTGAGGCCTGCCTAGCCATTGCTAAGCTCGCCAAACCTCATGCTGCCCTAGCGAGCCTCCAGCAACGGTCACCAACAACCGGTGACGACAACAGTGGAAGAAGAAGAGAAAGGAAAAGGAACAAGAAGAAAAAAAGATAAAAGAGAAAATTGGTTGACTTAATTCTAAAATTGTTTTTGGGAACAAATTCTTGATTCTATTCAAAATTTATTCGGGAATAAAAAATTTATCAAATGGATTTTCTATTCAAAGTTTATTCTCGAGAATAAAATAATAAAATTTTTACTGTACGCACCCTTACCTTAGTAAGTAGCAATATGAAGAGGATGTTCGGTCGTGATCAGCGCAAATAACTTTCAGCTCAAGATCCAGTACATCGGAGTCGCGCATTGCACGTCCGGAAAAGATCCCCCGTTGCTTCGACACACTCAGCTTTCAAATTTCCAGAAGTGTTTGCTTCAAGGACATGCTCATGTGTCGATGCAGCGCACGGCAATGATTGGATTTAAACTGAGCGACTAGCTCACATGAAAATCGGGCAACGTAATGCACATAGAGCAGCATTTCACAGGAGCTCAATTTTAGAAATCCGTTCTGCTAATAAGATGAACAAAGGAAGAAATTAAAGAAAAATCGTTCAAAACCAATCTGGGCGAGACAAGAAAGGAGTGGACTATATACAGAGGTATATCGAACAACCCAGTTGTAGCTCAACAAAAACAAACGACATGATTCCACATGCGGAACGGAACGTTCAGATGGAGAGCCTTACAAGATATAAGCAGCTATAAGTTATATATGAACCAAAGGTCCACAGACACCATTGATGATTTCATTGACGAATGTAAGACCAACAATCTTTGGTACTGAAATCAATGTGCGGCAACATCCGCTTCGCCTCCGGCAGGGAGCAGCGGTTGTGTTTCCGGAGCGCCTCCCATGAACACCTTCGCAATCCTCTCAGTGGGGACGATGGGGAGGTAATTAGAAACCTTGTACCCTTTCTCCACAGTGTTGCGCACCGTCTCATTGTACTTCTCGGTGCAATAGGCAGCAGTTGGCATGACGACTTGAGTCACGTGGGGGACGAGAGGAAGCTGGTTGAGCTTGCGCCAAGCCGACACAGCGCACTTCTCCATCTTGGGCTCGTACTTAGAGTACAGCCCCTTAGCAGTGGGTTCACACTTGGTATACACAGACTTGGCGATTCCTGAGGCGGTGTCAACCACACCAGCCCGCTTGACTTCATGAGCCACGGCTTGAGCTGCCACAGGAGCCTGCTGAGCCGCAGACATGGCCTGGGCGGAAACTTGTTTGACAACGGGTGGTACACGGCTGTCGATCTTGGTCATTGACTCATCAATCTACATCGTAAGAATACTTCCCACTCAGTACAATGAAAAAGGCACAAGCACAATATTGCACATTTGGTGTGAATATGCAAACAGATAAATCCTAGTTTATTCAACGAAGACTTCGCAACTGGCCTACTACAGAGCAACTGATCAAATGAGGCCCCTTAATTCTCCGTTTTTCACTTTCATACTACCTTATTGCTGGTCACTAGCTTTTTGGGTTAACCAGTATTCGACTACAAGGCACTTGCCCAAATGGAGATATACACCAAACTCAGGCAGAGCTAACCATTTTATGAACGGTCGCTCATGTCTTGTACTCCGCACACTGTTGAATCCATTCACCAGTAACCCCGTGGGAATTAACAAACTTGCAGTGATAGAGGGAAAACTGTCCGTCAACTCATGCAGAATCAATGAGAAAGAAACGAACCTTGCGGTCAACAAATTTGAGGACTTCGATTGGGACATCATGGAACTTAACGTAAACGGGTCCGACCACAGTTTTGACCGTTCCCTCGACAGTTTCCACTCCAGACTTCAAGGGGCCTGACCGCTCCTTGGCATAAGCATAGACGCTCACGAAGCACAGCGCAGTGTGAACTGCAGCTACTTGCACAAACTCCAGGTACTTCAGCCTCTGCTCCTCTTCCTTGGTCTGTGGAAAAAATGCACAATGTCAGTTTTAAGATGGTAATGCACAACACAATAGAATCGTCATCCACCGTTTGACTGAAAATCTCAAAATGTTCCAACTGCAAACGCCCCATCCATGTGCTCTTTGCATTCGCACAAAATGACGCGAGACGTGAAGAACAAACATGCTGGAAATTACTGGATAAGAATGCAAAACTACTAGCTCGGCAAACATTCCAGGTCACACGTGTTGTTTCGAGACATCTCCGTAGTTTACTAATTGAGACATAAATCCTCGATTAAAACTAATCGCAACACCAAAACACTCAAATTCTCGTCCATATTGAACAAAAAAACACGAACAACATCGCGAATTATCTCCAGATGAAACCAAATACCCAAATTTTTCTACGAATGCAAAGCTACTAGCTTTGGCAAACATTCCAGGTCACGCTTGTTGTTTATAGACATTGATTCTCAATCACGACAAATCGCGACCCCAAACACTCGATTTCACGTCCATATTCAACAAGAAGAAACGAAAAACACCGCAAATTGACTCCGGATGAAACCCAAAACCCAAATTTTTCCAACCCGCCTCATGAAGAGGAAAATTAAAACCCAAAAACCTAGCAACTCAACACAGAGCACCGGCATCGATGCAAAACTAATCCCCACACCAAACCAGATCCCGCAAAACGAAAAAAACAAACAAACAAACAAAGCTGATCAATTTTCAACTTCAAAGGGACAAAAAAGAGGAGGACCGGAGACGGAAAGTCACCATCTCTTGCTGCCTCTTGAGATCGCTTTCGGCCATCGGCAAAACCCGGTTCGAAGGCTTGAGGATTATCGGACGAACTTGGTGGTGATCGCTGTTCGCACGGTTGCAGGTGGGAATTCACCGCGAGGAAGGAATACACACGATTCGACGCGACGTATAAAAAAAGCACTAGGTTTTTTTTTTTTTTTTCCTTTTATTGGGGTCTGTAGGCGAGAATCGAGTTGGATAAAATTTCGAGAACAGAAACGCCCCCTATTTATGCGCCCAGCGATTCGGACCGTGTGGGGAACGAACCGTGGTCGTGGGGCGTCCGGTTTAGGGCGAAAGCGCGTCGCCGCCCTTCGCGATTGGTCGAGATACGTCGGAGAGAGAGAGAGAGAGAGAGAGAGAGCTTGACGGTGACGGTGTAGCACGTCGACGCCGTCTTTGGGGGGCGTTGACTGCTTAGCCGCTAAGTCTTTTTTCCCGTCGGAGGGGAGGCCTAGCGGGGCAAGGAAATGACGTCATCGGGGGGCCGGTGATGGGACGTTCCCCCAAGTCGTCCCCTTTGTCGGAAGGGAAGGGATGGTTCTAGAAGGACCTAATTCCATAAAAAAATCCTAGCTTCTCTCGATTTTTTTTTTTGTCCAAAGAAAACCTTTAATTAAGGTGAGTCCGTGGGGCCGTCGCTGTTTTGTCCTAAAGCATCCTAAGTAAGTATGCTCTCATTGCCATCCGAAAATCCATCTAAAATTCTGAACTTTTTGTTTTGTTATAACCGTTTATTTTTATTTATTTTTCCATTAAAAATTTAAAATGTACGATACACGTGATTTTTTTAAGAGTCGGAGTATATTTTCATCTCATTTTTTAAAGCAAATTTTCCATGACTCATAATTGCTGAAAAAAATAAATAAAAATATCTAAAAAAAAAATTGTTTAAAATGCAAGAATGGTAAGTCAACTAAAACATTTAAAATAAGAGAATAAATATCTTAATAATATTAAATAAAAAAAATTGTTGACATTTCATAAATATCGCCAGATTATCATAAGTAGAGGGATTAAAAAAAATTAGATAGGATAGACTCAATAACAAAATTGAAATGACAGAAATATATTATTTATTATGTATATTGAAACGATCAATTAATATAAAATGATTCATTAATAAAAATTTAAGAGGATATATAAAGATGATTCCTTAATACATAAGAGGAGATGATTAACAACCTAAGGTGATTTTCTAAAATATTATTTTATTGATCAATCATTTTTTACATTAATTAACCATTTAAAAGTACATAATGGGTGTTCAATTTTTGTTATTTGACCTTTATGTTTACTGAGGTGCTTTTCTTTTTTTACTTAATTATATTTCTTTATTTTAAAAATCTTATTATTTCTATTGGTATTTCGACAATTTTTGACAATTCATGTTTTCCATATATTAACATTTTAGTTATTTTATTTTTCACCATTTTCTTTGTTTTTTCTTGTTATACAGAAATGAATGATAAAAGATAGACTTTTATGTAAAAGAAAATGAGATAAAAAATCGACATAATGCCCATTTAGCATATTTTTACATTTTCTAAAGCTTTCTTTCCAAAATTTTGAAGAGAAACCACTAAGCATTTCCTCAAAAGTAAAATAAATGGATTATCCTTTAATTGCGGTTCCTTACGTCAATCTGTCATTAACGTCACTTTTTGGGAAGTTAATACCAAAAATCTCTATGTTTTGGCTCTGAGTGTTATGTAATCTATGTACTTTTAATTTATTCAATGTGAGTTTTGGATTATTGCCAAATATTCAATATAGTCCATAAATTAAATTCAAGATCATCCTTCCATTAATTCAATTAAAAAATTTGTCGATATGGCTTTCAATTGCTGAGTTTAAATGAACAGGAA
This sequence comes from Eucalyptus paniculata subsp. matutina, assembly GCA_017140255.1. Classification (NCBI taxonomy): domain Eukaryota; kingdom Viridiplantae; phylum Streptophyta; class Magnoliopsida; order Myrtales; family Myrtaceae; genus Eucalyptus; species Eucalyptus paniculata. The sequence continues at coordinate 45,184,621 of CM029436.1, forward strand.
AAAAACAGTTACACATGGATTTTTTGCATGTCATATATTCACATTAAACTAGAAAAGATAACCACTTAAAAAATTTCATCTTAGAATGACTCAAACTTGAGATACTTGATCTTTACGGTGCTCGCTGTAGGATATAATTCATATAAAACCTGATGCGGAAATTCATAACAAATCAAGGATCTTTGATCTTCATGATTCTCACAAGTAGATGAAGACATACCTTTATCCATAGCGCTATGCTTGAACTTGATCCAAAAGAAGAAATCCGATTTCTCTCTCTTAACCCACTAAATCTTAATGTATTCAATTGATGGAGGAGAGAATACGTTCTTTCTGTTTTGTTGTTCGTATGTGGGTGGAGAGAGGACCGGACTCAATATATACGTTCGTTGAAAGGGTGCCTTCCATCAAAGCAATATACCTTTTCGTTTTATTAGAGTCGTACCTTCTCGTAGCAAATAATTATTTATAGCATTTCAATAATTATTAAACCATATAATAAATCACATAATATGGGCCACAATAATTCTTACATTCTCCCACTTGGCCCATATGATTCTCCTTTCATGGTTTAATAAAGACTATAATGTGCACAATAAGATTATGCTATAAAATTTCATTAAATTGACAATTACATAATAATCACAATTAAGTAAAGAAAACTAATGTGAGTCATAGCGGTTGTATGTCATTAATCGACATAATCCCTTCTATGTACTACAACTATAGTACTTTACTTAACATGATCCATAAATGAGAAGTACAGTAATAGTCCAACTATAATGTTTCTTTAGAAACTATCCTGTTTAACATTCATCTATTTCCATAATGTATACTAGATAGAAAACAGGAAATATCAGAAACATATAAGTGAGCTCAAAGTGTCAAATACATAAACTTAATACAAACATAATACAAACACTAATGACGTCCAATAATGCCCATCCTTTCAACATGCTCATTAAATGTTTTGGGCGGCAGTCCTTTTGTTAAGGGATCTGCTATCATAAGATTGGTGCTAATGTGCTCAATTGACACTCTTTGTTTCTGAACTTCTTCTTTGACAGACAAGTATTTGATCTCCATATGCTTAGCACCCTTAGAATACTTGTCGTTCTTAGAGAAGAAAACTTCTGCGAGTTATCACAATAAATTTTCAGCGGCTTGGCAATACTTCGACAATCACAAGTCCCGAAATAAAATTCCGCAGCCATAATCCATGAATTGTGGCCTCAAAGCATGCCACAAATTCAGCTTCCATAGTGGATGCAGCAATAACTGATCGCTTCGCACTCTTCCATGAAATTGCCCCTCCACTAGAAGAAACAAGTAACCAAATGTTGATTTTCTTGTATCGACACATCCGGCTAAGTCGAATCTGAATATCCAATCACCTCAAGATGATCGAGATCTTTTATAAGTGAGCATATGATTCTTCGTTCCTTGCGGGTATCTAAGAACCTTCTTTGCAGCTTTCCAATGATCCATTCCAGGATTACTTTGATATCTGCCCCGAAAGATTCCGACAAAGAAAAAGCGATGTCTGTGCGGTGCAAGTTTGCGCATACATTAAGCTCCCCACAACAGATGCATAAGGAATATTATTCATTTGTTCTCGTTCCAATTCACTTTTCGGACATTGCATAAGGCTAAATTTATCACCTTTCTGAATTGGAACTATTCTGTGAACATTTACTCATATTAAATCTCTCTAAAATTTTCTCAATGTAGGCTTTACGAGACAATCCTAATAATCCTTGTGATCTATCACGGAATATTTCTATTCCTATCACATATGTTGCCTCTCCCATATCCTTCATTTCAAAATTCTTAGAGAGAAACTTCTTGGTTTCATGTAACAAACCAAGATCATTAGCAACAAGCAAAATATCATCAACATACGAACTAGAAAAATAAACTTGCTCCCACTAATCTTCATATATATACACCGATCAACGGTGTTTTCCTTAAATCCAAATGAAGTTATGGTATTGTTAAACTTAAGATACCATTGTCGGGAAGCTTGTTTAAGTCCATATATTGACTTCTTTAATTTACATACCATGTGCTCCTTTCCTTTAACTGAAAAGCCTTCGGGTTGGTCCATATAAACTTCTTCCTCTAAATTTCCATTAAGAAAAGCGGTTTTAACATCCATTTGGTGTAACTCCAAGTCATAATGAGCCACCAAAGCCATAATGATTCTAAGTGAGTCCTTCTTAGAGACGGGTGAAAATGTCTCTTTATAGTCAATGCCTTCTTTCTGAGTAAAACCCTTTGCAACAAGTCTGGCTTTATGTCGTTCAATATTGCCTTTTGAGTCGCGCTTGGTCTTAAAGACCCATTTACACCCGACTTTCTTACATCTTTTAGGCAATTCAACAATATCCCAAACTTGATTTTGATGCATGGATTTTAACTCTTCTTCCATGGCATTAAACCATTCATTAGAATCTTCACATTCCATGGCTTGAGAAAATGAATCGGATCATTTCCAATTCCTAAGTCAATTTCGACTCTTGTAAATAAACCATATAGTCATCAGAAATAGCCGATCTCTTTTCTCTTTGAGATCTCCTTAATGCTATTTCTTGTGACTCGGTTATTGGAGGTTCATTATTGACATCTTTAGAAGCTTTGGGTATAGGAACTTCTACCCTTACTTCTTGAATGCAAGCATCACGCATTCTTTCACTCCCACTGATGTCACCATTCTCAATGAACCTAGCATTTCCAGATTCAACAATTCTTGTACTATGATTAGGACAATAAAATTTATACCCTTTGGATTTCTCTGCATAACCAATGAAGTAACCACTGGTCGTTCTTGAATCCAGTTTCCTTTCATGTGGATTATAAATTCTTACTTCTGCTTGACAACCCCAAACATGTAGGTGTCGTAAACTAGGTTTCCTTCCCGTCCACAGTTCAAAAGGAGTTTTTGGAACTGCCTTACTAGGAACCCTATTTAATAAGTACATAGAAGTCTTTAAAGCATACATCCACAAAGATAAGGGTAAAGATGAATGACTCATCATACTCCTAACCATTTCCATTAAAGTACGGTTACGCCTTTCTGCCACACCATTTTGTTGTGGTGTACCTGGCATTGTGTATTGAGCACAAATACCATGTCTTTCAAGGAATTTAGCAAATGGACCTGGACATTGTCCCGATTCATCATACTTTCCATAATATTCACCACCTCTATCAGATCTTACTATTTTCACTTTTCTATCTAATTGCCTCTCAACCTCTTTAATATACACTTCAAGTACATACTTATCATGCAATAGATAAATATAACCATAACGTGAAAAATCATCAATAAAGGTTATGAAATAGCTTTCCTTACCAAAAGATGGAACATCAAAAGGACCACATATGTCAGTATGTATAATTTCAAGAAGCTCTGTGCTTCTTGTGGCACATTTCTTAGTGTGCTTTGTTTGTTTACCTTTAATACAATCAATACACACTCCAAGGTCAGTAAAATCCAAATTTGGAAGAATTTCATTCTTCACTAATCTTTGCATTCTTTCTTTGGATATATGACCCAACCGTTTATGCCACAAGTAAGCAGAATTTTCATTAACCAAACTTCGTTTAGTGCCAACATTATGATGCAAGGTCATTAATGTCTCAACAAAAGTATTATCAAGTCTAAATTTGTAGAGACCATCACATAAAGTTCCAGTTCAATAAGAGTATCACTCTTAAACAAACCTGAAAGATTCAGATCCAAACTTACAATAAAATCCCGCCACATCAAGTCTTGGCAAAGAAACTAAATTGCGAGAAAATGTAGGTACATAAAGGGTTCGAAACAAATCCAAATAATGCCCGGTATCTAAGATCAAACGATAAGTGCCAATGCCTTCAACTGGAGCTTTGTCTCTTCCCCGTAATCACATAACTTTCATTTGGCTTTATAGTTTGGATCGTAAGAAATCCCTGCATCGTATTTGACACATGAGTGGTGGCACCGAATCAATCCACCAAGTATTATAAGGAACTTCAGTAAAGTTTGATTCAAAACATACTAAAGCACAAGGCTTACCTTTCTTTTCGAACCAAGCCTTACATTTCAGACAATCTTTCTTCAAGTGTCCAATTTGTTGCAAAAATGACACTTAATAAGATTGTGTTCCTTCTTGTGGATTTGAGAAGCCTTCGAAGAGTCATTCGGGATGTGTAGTCCTTTCTTCTTGCTCCTTCCACCTTTCCTCTTAAAATTCTTTCGAACTCCTTGATGACTTGAGAGATGAACAGAATGAGCCTTTTGATTCTTTATCCTTGTTTCCTCTTGAACTAGCATACTTGGCCAATTCGTTTACATTCCACTTATCCTTTATAGTGTTGTAATTCATTTGAAATGGCCCATATTGCTCATGAGGTAAGGAATTAAGTATAAATTGTACTAAAAAGTACTCATCCACATTCATTCCCAAAGTCCTTAACTTTGCTGCTAAATTGGTCATCTCAAGTATATGCTCATGCATAGTACGCGAACCATCATATTTCATGGTGGTCGTGTGCTCATCGAGTGTACCAGCAAGTGACTTATCGCGGTTTGAGAACGCTCTTCCACAAAGTTCATAAATTCCTTAGCATTGTTAGTCTTGGGAAGAGAAGTCTTTAAGTTGTTTGCAACTGTCATCCGCATGAACATTAAGCTCAGTCTGTTCGATCTTTCCCAAGCTTTATGGAAAGATTTTTCATCATTGCTACTTTCATCAGTAATAGGCGATAAATCAAGATCCAGGACACCTAAGTGAAACTGGACTTGCTCACTCCAATCGGGAAAATTTATCCCATTGAATAAGGGAACAGATGAGGCGTGCGAATGGAGTGAAACAGGTACGATCTGCAAATGTGCAAGAAAATACTCATACATTAATGCTTTGAGAACATCAACTAATCAGATTCAAACTAAACTACACATGCACATCATAGTTCTCCTTTGGGCGATCCTATGATATACAAAAAAATATATAAACCATAATGATGCTAATAACTTTTATTTGATAATTGTAAATATATCTTATTAAAATTTATTTGTTATCTTTGGATATACAAACAAATTTAACAAGTCATATTAATTATCAACCATAATGTTCATGAATTATAAGAAAATAATTAACCTTTGGGTTAATCCCTAAGTTCTTATAATAAATGAACTTCAATATACCCATAACTCTAAAACATATCAATTTCATACATAGCATCAATTAATCATGGGTAATTGAATAAAATAATTTACAATAAAAAAAAAAAAATTCAAAAGACTTCAAGGTTCGGCCACTTTGGTGACTAACAAACCTTTCATAATATGAATTTTTTTAATATTGTAAAATACAAATATTTACCAAATTGCACACAAGGACATAAAATGCAATCAAAGCATAAGGGCAAAATTGTAAAATCATAATTCCATAAGGTCATAATCATAAATTTAAAATCCAGGGGCAAAATGGTAAATAATCAGCAATGGCAGAACTATAATTATTAATTAAACAAGGGCATAACAATAAATAAATTGCGTAGAAGGACAAAATGGGAGTTTTAAAATTGACACAGGGGCAAAAGCGTAAAAAGGAGCGCGCGGAGACGTCAGGCACGTGCCCCGCACGCTCCCGTTCGGCGCGCAGGCGCGTGCGTTGCACGCGCCTGCAACCGCGCGGGAAGCCCCGCGCGCGTGGATCCCACGCGCGCAGCGCTTGCGCGCGCGTGAAGGCGCGTGGCGCGTGGGTTCCACGCGCCTGCAACCGCAGCGCGCGCGTGGAGCCCACGCGCCTTCTTCCTCGCGCACAGACGCGATTCTTCGCCGTTTTTCGCCGTTCCGCCGCGGTTTCGCCGCCCGTTTCTACTCCGACAACCCATCCCAGACACAAATAATTAATGGGTTTTGAAGATCATGCCGGCACGACCACATGGGTCCAAGTTTCAGAGAAAATGACAAAAATTTGGCCCCAAATCAAACCAAAGTTTCTCAGAACGCAAAACCTCCACCACCGCCGCTTCCGCCGCTCGATTAGCCTCCGGCGAGCACCGATATGCCGGAAAAAATCATGGCTAATGTTCCTCATGGTCTTGCGACGGTGTGGGTCCGAAATCAAATGGTGGGTTGCCGGATTTTGCCCGAAATCGAAGAGTTTCTACCTTGCCCTCAAAATTCCGAATTCCTCCATTTTTGTCTTTAAAATTTCGAATTACTCCATTTTTGTCCTTTTCCACTCGCACACACATACAGTAACTTTTCTTCACTATTTTAGTCCATGAAAAAACGATCAATCATTCGGATTTTCCTTAACAGAATCTTCCAGAATATTTCAACAACAACAAATGCTACGAACAGGATCATTCAACAAATCATCATCATGCATAAATCATAATATTTATTTAAACGGAAAAATCATGAGATCATAAACCAAATCTTTCGATCTGCATTGTAGGATATAATTCATATAAAACCTGATCGGAAATTCATAACAAATCAAGGATCTTTGATCTTCATGATTCTCACAAGTAGATGAAGACATACCTTTATCCATAGCGCTTATCTTGAACTTGATCAAAAGAAGAAATCCGATTTCTCTCTCTAACCCACTAAATCTTAATGTATTCAATTGATGGAGGAGAGAATACGTTAACTTTTTCTGTTTTGTTGTTCGTATGTGGGTGGAGAGAGGACGGACTCAATATATACGTTCGTTGAAAGGGTGCGCTTCCATCAAAGATATCCTTTTCGTTTTATTAGAGTCGTGCATTACAAAACAGCAAATAATTATTTATAGCATTTCAATAATTATTAAACCATATAATAAATCACATAATATGGGCCACAATAATTCTTACACTCGCACCTACTCTTGGGTTTTAGGGTTCTTGGTCTCTCGGAATGTCGACAAGGACAAGAAGAAAAAGGTAAGTATTACAATTCTTATTAGGAACAAGTGTCTGACATTTTTCCATTCAAGACATAGGGGTGAATTTGGGGGTTTCACATTAAGGGATAACTCGAAGATGATAATGCACAATTTATCTTACTCGATCAAAGTGCCGTAATGAAGTAAAACATGAATAGTTAACTAGGGTTAGTTGTGTCACCCCGTGCCTTATAAGAGTATGAAAACAATATTGAATGCACTAAAGTTTTGTTTCAATTATTTTAATGCGGGCCCAATTTATGATAGCTTTAGATAGAAGTTCTTTGTTTCTTCAAACGTGGCCCAAATTAACCACTGGGGGTTCGCCCCAGTGGCCACCCTTCCAACATGGAAGGGGGAGGTGAGGGGTTCAAATCCCCACATTCTCAGGAGGGGATGGGGATAGGGACGCGTAAGTTTCGAGAGTGGGTTGCAACTCCCGCGCCCTGCAAGAGGCAAGGCACAAGTCTGCGAATGAGTGTAGAGTAGGAATAGAGTAGGACTGACAAAAAAAAAAAACGTGGCCCAAATTGTCTTTGTTTTTTGTTGACTTTATATCATACTTTCGATGTTTTATCTGTTCATACTACATAAAATTGTAGAAATATATTAACCGGTGTGCTTTTTTCTTATTTTAGCTGACTTTTATGTGTTACTTTTTGCAGATTTACATGGTTGGTGTAACATTTTCGTTACTCCATGTAATGGGGGTAGGTTTGTTCGTGAAAGAAAAAGTAAAGTAAATCGAGGGTCACAATAGCAAGTGACTTTATGATCTAGATGAGTTGACCTATTTTGAGATTTTACACTTGGTACAATATATGAGTTATTATGAATAATTCCACCATCTAATGTCATAGAAGATCGGCCCAAAAAATTGTAGAGGAAGAATTTTGAGGGTGGTTTAAAATTAAACAAAGATGATGGTATGATACAGAAAACGGTAGGACTTTGGGCCAATATTTGCAGTAAGAGTGGACCATAGAGAAAAAGTTAAAGCTATAGAAAAGAGTGTAGCTACATATATTGAAGTTGTAGAGGACTTGTATGACTGCTAGTCAAATCGATGGGCCTATTGGGGTCTCGAGTTTATGTGTTAGCATCAGTTATGGGTTAATTGAGGGATGGATAAACATAGAAGTAAACAAGGCAATTGTAATACTTACTAATGAGTGTGATCATGAAAATGAAGAGGACAGCGAGCTTGTCGAGGGCACATGATTGTCTGATAATGAAGAAAAACAATTTCAAGTGGCTATGGAGAAAAACTAAATCTTTTAAGAAAGAGAATGCATGTGAAGTTGCTAGGTTGTTAGAGATACCTACAAAAATTAATGGTGAATTTCTTAATTAAGTAGAACAGAAAAAGGAGGAGGAGAAAGGCCATAACAACAACCCAATATGAAGATTCATATAGAGCCCAATACCGAACTCTTTTAGCTAAGTGACTCTAATCACAGCTTTTCTTATCAGTGATGAAGAATAACTAGAACGAAAAGAGGCAATAAGAAGGAAGAGCATATGCTCTTCAATGGCCCTACGCGATTTAAGGAAGCTATCAATAAACATGCAGCCGTCAAAAGAGATAAGATTGACTTTTGTCAAGAACAATCAGGCAAGAGTAGAGGCAAAATATAAGGCTAAAAAACTGCGAATGGCTTATTTATGCAGCCAGAGATAACAAGAGGGGCTTGTTTCAAGGTGGAATTGGACGAACCTCGAGGCTTTTTGGCTCTTGAGAAAGAGAACGAAAAGAACTGGGGGAAAGGTGGTTCTCTAAAGGGTATGCAGTAAGTCTTGAGAAAGAGATGAACTACAGGAGCATAAATCCAATAACATATATTTCTTACATGATATGTAAAAACAGATGAGAAAAAACCACCTGTCATCCATATATCCAAAACCGTCAATGCTGGGGACAATATCGTCATTTTATCTTGATTCCTAATCCCTAGTACGTGATATCAGATGCGTGAGGCCATATTTAATTATTAATTGTGTTCGAATCTGAATCCGAAAAATCCGAGACGACCATATTAAATTATTAACTGTGTTCGAATCTGAATCCGAAAGATCCGGGAGGCAGTCAGCACTCAGCAAACGATGAAAGTGAGGCCTGATGGACTTGCGCAGGTTTTTAGGACGGCGTGACAAAATTTACATTTCTCGATTTATACTCCGTTTCTCTGTTTAAAACGAGTTTGGAGCAATCGTTTGGGAGCGATTTGATTTATACATTTTACGAAACAGGTTTATTTCAGAAATAGAGAAATTGAAAAATCGAGAAGTTGAAATTTTTAACTTACCGGTTTACGAAATAGAAATCGAAACGAAATCAAACAATATAAAAGAATCTTGTGCTTTCTTGCTAACGTAATTCACTCATAACCACAACTTCACAAATTATTGCTAATTTTCTTTTTCTTATTTTGCTCATGTTTTTTTGTATTTTTTTTCAATTTTTTTTCAATTTTTTTTGATAACTTCCTCTTTATGATGAAAGGCAATCGAATGGGTCTCCAATTTTAAAAAATGATCAAAGTTCTTAAATGCTTACTTAAAAACAATGGGGCTCTTTCCTCCTAGAAAAGGCACACGCATGGCCAGTTGAAAAAAAAATTCTTACGTAATAGATGAATAAAAAAGCGTGCCTAGAAATTTATCCTTATTTTTTTACGGATTCAAAATTCTTGCAAAATCAAAATAATTAGATTGTTACACAATCTTGAATTGTAATTCGAAGATAAGAGCTTCAAGAGAATCTCTCTCTTTGCTATGCAAGGGCCATTAAAGGTTCATTGAGCAACAATAAAGAAATTAGGGATGAGCAACTGGATTGATTCAATTCGAGAATCAAAATAAACCGACCTTCCTCCGATTGGTTCCTAACCATAAACGCTACTTTAAGGTAGAATTCCCATATATTCCTTTACGCCATTAATTTTATTTTGTTGATAATCTTGTATAATACTAGTTTTTGATAAAATGACAAGGCTGTATATGCGCCATTGATGACACCCATATTTATGCTTCCGCAATCTTTATGCGAGCACTACGAGAATGAGCTTTGCAAACGATCATTGATCAGGAGGAAACCAAATAAATACGCTTAGGAAAACAATTACTAATAAAATGGCAAAGGATAATAATATGCCAGAAATTTCATGAAATTGTATTTTCAACTTTTATAATGTATTAGTATTATTTCGATTTATTATTTTGTATTTAAGGATTTCCTATGTTGTTTTAGTATTATTTATTATTATTTTATATTTGAAGATTTCCTATACTGTTATATTAATTTATATTCACTAGAAATAAAAATTTTGTTATATTGTCGAATGGATTTTTGTTTTAGAAATAGAAATTTTGAGTCGTTATCGAATGGGTTTTAACTTTGTTCAAAAACTCGTCGGGGGAATAGAAATTAAGAAATTGATTTACGGTCAGAAATTTTATCATGAGCAGCTTTATTCTTTTTGGTCCGATACTTGCGCGGGGTTGGTGTGCCTGCCTTTTTCCGTCCAAATCTGAAATATTCGTGGTCACACCTACCAGTGTCTATAAAAATCCCTACCAACTAGCCTCCCTCATTCTTTCAGAAAAACAAGCACAACAATCGTTTGGTTCTCGCCATCTTCTTCTCATTTTCTTCAAGAAGGTTTTCGAGCGGCGGACATGGAGTGCAGGCTTCTGGAGGTGAGGTTGCTGTCTTGCCAAGGATATGAAGGACGCCAACGTCTTCAGCAAGATGGACCCCTACGTCGCCGTTTCCCTCTCCGGCGTGACCGACAAGCGCCAAAAGAACAAGCAGCGCACCCCCGTCCGCAAGGAGGGCGGCACCAGCCCCCGCTGGGGACACCCGCGCGGACCGCCTGAAGCTCAAGTTCAAGATCAAGGCCGAGAAGACCGTCGGCGGCGAGAAGGAGGTCGGCAGGGTCGAGGTGCTGGTCAAGGAGCTCCTCGAGCAAGGCGGTGAGGGTGGCGAAGGGAAGCCCAAGCTGACAAGCTACAGCCTGAGGCTGCCGTCCGGGAAGACCAAGGGGTTCCTGGAGTTTTCCCACAAGTTCGGCGAGCGGTTCACCGTGGCGGCGCTGCCCCGCCGGCCGCCAAGAAGGCGGACGAGCCGGTCATGGCTTATCCGCCCCCCTCGAGCTCGGCCGCCGGGTACCCCCTGCCGCCGATCCACGGGACAGGGCCGTACCCTCCGCCAGTGGGATATGGATATCCACCGCAGGGGGATGCGCATCCGCCAAATGTCGGGCTGACATACGGCTATCCGCGCCAGGGATACGGTCCTCCGCCGCCGGGGTACGGGTATCCCCCGGCGGGATACTGTCCTCCACCGCCAGGGTACGGGTACCCACCCCCACCGGCTGCGCCTCCAAAGAAGAGCGGCGGCTGGAACGTCGTGCCGCGTTTTTTGAGCGGGTTGATCCGCGGGATGATGATGGGAAGCATGCTATCGGACGGGTCTGGAGACGCCGCGTACGACGCCGGGTTCGATGATGCTCTCGATATGTAAAACTGAGCTTTTTCCTTGACGTTCCGTCTTCCATCTTTTGCCTTTTTCCGTTATTTTTTCATGTCTTGAGCCATACGGAATTGGGGCGTCTTCCTTGTTATTCCGTCTTCCATCCTTTGGCTTTTTCCGTTACGTTTCCCGTCTTGTGCTATCGAGGCGTCTCTTTTTTAATTTGGGTCTGTGTAAATGAAGTCTGTGCGTTTATTTCATGGACTAAAATGGCGATCTGACCTTTTATTTTTTTGGTTTTTTTCCTCTTGGTTGTTTGTTTTCGTAACTCATGGCAATGAATCGGATCATAAAGTTGGTAATCTCGGTAATATAATGATGCGGTTTAATGAAAAATACTTCACGGGAGAGATGGGAAATTTGGGGTTGTGAGTGACCGATCTTTACGATCCCGGTTTCGATCCATCTAGATCGAGCATCGCTGCTTCGGCGACCTCGACTGGGGACTTCGTAGAGGGCGAGGGGTTGGTGATGGGCCACGAGCAAGTGGAGAGTGTGTTGGAGAGTGGGGGCCGATGGGGACTGGTGGATGCTTTAAGCATTGTGGGGGTAAGCAAGGAGAAGGCACGGCTGTCGTGGACGAGGACTGCGAGTGCTTTGAGCATGTGGTGCTGGACCGAGGACGAGGACTATCCATAACAGGATAAAGAGGATGTGGCCCAGATAAAAGACAAGGTATGTATTATCCCATCTTATGTTTGGTGACTGTCTAGTACGAGATAAAGGGGATGTAGCTAGTGTTGTTGCGCGCGTGCGGAATATAGACGGACCAAGCGAATCGGATAAAATAATCGGAATGAAGGAAAGGAAATCGGACACCAGATTTACGTGATTCGGCCCGAATATCGGAATCTACGTCTACGGGAAAAGCAGCACGGAATTTCACTATAGAAATAAGCGATACACCGGATATTACAATCACTCGAGCACTCAAACACACTCAATGTTTTCTAACCCCAAATTACACCCAAGTAACTCACATAGTGTTTGGCCCCTCACAATTCCTAGTGAAATCTCACTCAATGAATTATACAAATTCTACTCACAAGAATTTAACTGGCTAAAACACTCGGATGTAATTTTAATGAGAAAAGCTCTCTCTGCCGAGAGCTCCTGAAGCCTCACGACTTCTCTCTTCTGCTCTCTCTCGGCCACCAAAATAACTCAGCGCAGCGCATCTTCTCCTTCGCTCCTTTGCCTTTTAAGGACGAAGTAAGACAGAAAATGTGAAACCATTGAGGTGCCCGCAATCAGCACTGACGCCCACCAAAATTCACGGGCACGCATGCATGCATGGGACGCATTTAATAAGACAGAAAACTTGCGCCCATAATTCAAGCGCGAAAGAAGGATGGCCGCCGTCTTCCAAGACCATCTCCACGACGTTGAACTCCTTCAAGTAATATTTTATCCTTTCTTTCCTTTGGTTGTCTGCAGCTGAATAAACAAATGGCGAAGGAAAGAAACAAGGAGAAAGAAGACAAAACAAGCCCACAATTGGCTTTAGTCTTCCACGTCCATTCACCATGCATGCATGCAATTAAAGAGTTAGAATAAAATAATGGTCTTCCCCTCTCGCGGCTGCACGCTCTCTTCATTCTTCACGCTTGCGGCCCATAGATCCGCATGCGATTTTCTTCTGACAATTTCGGCCAATTCACATGCGCTACTTTGACTCGCACGTGGTTGAGTTCACGCATTCTCGTTCAACGGGCTCAAATCGAAGACATATTTTCAACAGCTAGGATAAAAAGACTGAGGGAGAGGTCGGAGACGACGGCAGCGGAGGCGGCGGCGAAGAGGATTGGAGAGAGGGAAGGAGTTGGATGAGCAGGCGGAGTAGGAGGCGAAGAGAGAGAGAGCGAGAGAGGAAGGTGAGCCGTAGGGAGAGGCCGGCCTTGCCCGCCATCTCTCCGCGCGAAGGTCGCTAGCGGAGCTGCGGCGGGCACCCACCCATGTGCAGTCAAGCTCGCCCAACCATGGCTCGGCCAAGCCTTGTTGGGCCAAGCAAGGCTTGTCGGTGGCCAGAGAAGGCCTAGCCATCGCTGAACTCACCAAATCTCGCCCTACCTTGGTGAGCCTCCAGCAAGGGTCACTAGCGGTGACGGCTGAAATAGAAGAAGAACAAGAAGAAAAGAAGATAAAAGAGAAAAAATGAGTTGACTTAATTCTGAAATTGAAATTGCTTAAGAGAACAAAGAATTAACTTTTTTTACTCCTCAATTCTGCTCTAAATCTATTCTCGAGAACAAAAAATTTACCAAACAAATTTAGATTCCAAATTCATTCTCAAGAAAAAAAAAATAGAAATTTTTACTATTTGGCAAGTTGGTAAACGCACCCTTAGCAAGTATGAAGAGGATGTTCGGTCATGATCAGCCCAAAGAACTTATAGCCGAAGATCCAGTATATCGAAGTTGCGCATTGCACGTCCGGAAAAGATCCCCCGTTGCTTCGACACACTCAGCTTCCAAATTTCCAGAAGTGTTTACTTCAAGGACATGCTCATGTGTCGATGCAGCGCACGGCAATGATTAGATTTAAACTGAGCGACTAGCTCACATGAAAATGGGGCGACGTAATGCACATAGAGCAGCATTTCACAGGAGCTCAGTTTCAGAAATCTGTTCGGCTAATAAGATGACCAAAGGAAGAAATTAAAGAAAAATCGTTCAAACCCAATCTGAGCAAGACAAGAAAGGAGTGGACTATATACAAAGGTATATCGAACAACCCAGTTGTAGCTCAACGAAAACAAACAACATGACTCCATTGATGATATAAGCAGCTATAAGTTATATATGAACCAAAGGTCCACAGACACCATTGATGATTTCAATCGAACAATAGACGAATGTAAGACCCACAATCTTTGTACCGAAATCAATGTGCGGCAACATCCACTTCGCCTCCAGCAGGGAGCAGCGGTTGTGTTTCCGGAGCACTTCCCATGAACACCTTCGCAATCCTCTCAGTGGGGACAATGGGGAGGTAGTTAGAAACCTTGTACCCTTTCTCCGCAGTGTTGCGCACCGTCTCATTGTACTTCTCGGTGCAATAGGCAGCAGTTGGCATGACGACTTGAGTCATGTGGGGGACGAGAGGAAGCTGGTTGAGCTTGCGCCAAGCCGACACAGCGCACTTCTCCATCTTGGGCTCGTACTTAGAGTACAGCCCCTTAGCGGTGGGTTCACACTTGGTGTACACAGACTTGGCGATTCCTGAGGCGGTGTCCACCACACCAGCCCGCTTGACTTCATGAGCCACAGCTTGAGCTGCCACAGGAGCCTGCTGAGCCGCAGACATGGCCTGGGCAGAAACTTGTTTGACAATGGGTGGTACACGGCTGTCGATCTTGGTCACTGACTCATCAATCTACATCGTAAGAATACTTCCCAATCAGTACAATGAAAACGGCACAAGCACAATTTTTGCACATTTGGCGTGAATATGCAAACAGATAAATCCTAGTTTATTCAACGAAGACTTTGCAACTGACCTACTACAGAGCAAATGATCAAATGAAGCCCCTTAATTCTCCTTTTTTCACTTTCATACTACCTTATTGCTGGTCACTAGCGTTTATTTTTTTTTGGGTTAACCAGTATTCGACTACAAGGCACTTGCCCAAATGGAGATATACACCAAACTCAGGCAGAGCTAACCGTTTTATGAACGGTCGCCCATGTCTTGTACTCTGCACACTGTTGAATCCATTAACCAGTAACTCCGTGGGAATTAACAAACTTGCAGTGATAGAGAAAAAACTGTCCGTCAACTCATGCAGAATCAATGAGAAAGAAACGAACCTTGTGGTCAACAAATTTGAGGACCTCGATCGGGACATCATGGAACTTAACATAAACGGGTCCGACCACAGTTTTGACCGTTCCCTCGACAGTTTCCACTCCAGACTTCAAGGGGCCTGACCGCTCCTTTGCATAAGCATAGACGCTCACGAAGCACAGCGCAGTGTGAACTGCAGCTACTTGCACAAACTCCAGGTACTTCAGCCTCTGCTCCTCTTCCTTGGTCTTTGGGAAAAATGCACAATGTCAGTTTTAAGATGGTAATGCACAACACGATAGAATCGTCATCCACCGATTGACCGAAAATTTCAAAATGTTCCAACTGCAAACGCCCCCATCCATGTGCTCTTTGCATTCGCACAAAATGACGCGAGGACCCGAAGAACAAACATGCTGGAAATTACTGGATAAGAATGCAAAGCTACCAGCTCGGCAAACATTCTAGGTCACACGTGTTGTTTCGAGACATCTCTGAAGTTTACTAATTGAGACATAAATCCTAGATTAAAACTAATCGCAACACCAAAACACTCAAATTCACGTCCATATTGAACAAAAAAACACGAACAACATCGCAAATTCTCTCCAGATGAAACCAAATACCCAAATTTTTCTGCGAATGCAAAGCTACTAGCTTTGGCAAACATTCCAGGTCACACTTGTTGTTTCGAGACATTGATCCTCAATCACGATTAATCGCGACCGCAAAACACTCGATTTCACGCCCATATTCAACAAGAAGAAACGAACAACGCCGCAAATTGACTCCAGATGAAACCAAAAACCCAAATTTTTCCATCCCGCCTTATAAAGAGGAAAATTGAAATCCAAAAACCTAGCAACTCAACACAGAGCACCGGCATCGATGCAAAACTAATCTCCCACACCAAACCAGATCCCGCAAAGCCAAAAAAAAAAAAAAAAAAACAAACAAACAAAGCTGATCAATTTTCAACTTCAAAGGGACAAAAAAGAGGAGGACCGGAGACGGAAACTCACCATCTCTTGCTGCTTCTGGAGATTGCTTTCCGCCATCGGCAAAACCCGGTTCGAAGGCTTGAGGATTATCGGACGAACTTGGTGGTGATCGCTGTTCGGGCGGTTGCAAGGTGAGTAATTCACCGCGAGGACGGAAAACACGATTCGACGCTACTTATAAAAGAAAGGACTCGATTCTTTTTTTCTTTTATTGGAATCTGGAGGCGAAATTCGAGTTGGATGGAAATTCGAGACAGAAACGCCCGCTATTTATACGCCGAGCGATTCGGACCGTGTGGGGAACGAACCGTGGCCGTGCGGCCCCCGGTTTAGGGCGAAAGCGCGTCACCGCCCTTCGCGATTGGTCGACGCTCGTGGCTGAGAGAGAGAGAGAGGGCTTGACGGTGACGGTGTAGCACGTTGACCGTCTTTGGGGGCGTTGACTGCTTAGCCGCTAAGTCTTTTTTCCCGTCGGAGGGCAGGGAGGGCAGGCCTAGCAGGGCAAGGAAATGACGTCATCGGGGGGGCGGTGATGGGACGCTCCCCCCCACCCAAGTCGTCGTCGACGTCGGAAGGGAAGGGATGGTTCTAGAAGGGCCTAATTCCATAAAAAAATCCTAACTTCTCTCGATTTTTTTTTTGGTCCAAAGAAAACATATAATTAAGGTGAGTTCCACGGCGTCATCGCTGTTTTGCCCAAAGCATCCTGAATAAGTACGCTCTTTTTTTTTTTTTTTTTTCCGCCCACCCGACTGGTTTTTAATATTTTAAAAAAAATTACTAAAAAAAACCCTAGATCTCATCTCACTCCCTCCTAGGGGTGTGCAAAATATTCGGAAACCACCCGGACCGTATTTATAAATTCGCTGCATTTACTTCTGCCACCGTCTGCATCTCCACGTACTTAAATTTGGTTTTTCTTTATTTGGCTTGCTTTGATGTCACGTAATCGTTCTATGTTGAAAATCAAAATTATTTCGCGTCAAAATCGGTTCCATGGATCCATCCGGAAATCGGACTAGACGGTTTCCGGGTAGATCCATGTAACAAATGAGTAGATCTCGGTTCCATTTTTCGGAACCAATCCTTAGTAGGCGGTTCCTGGTTCTAGGTCGTGAACGCCCGCAAAGAAATCTGCACACCTCTAATCCGCGGCGTCATCGTTGTTTTGTCCTAAAGCATCTTGAATAAGTACGCTCTTATTGCCATCCGAAAATCCATGTAAAATTCTGAACTTTTTATTTTGTTATAGCCGTTTATTTTTATTTTTATTTTCCATTAAAAATTTAAAATGTACAATTTTTTGACATCTCGTTTTTTAATTTTCTTGACTTTTAATTGCTGAAAATATCTAAAAATTTTAAGCATTATAATTCTTATTAGGAACAAGTGTCGACATTTTTCCATTCAAGACATAGAGGTGGATTTCGGGGTTTCACATTAAGGGATAACTCGAAGATGATAATGCACAATTTATCTTACTCGATCAAAGTGCCATAATGAAGTAAAACATGAATAATTTATTAGGGCTAGTTGTGTCACCCCGTGCCTTATAAGAGTATGAAAACAATATTGAATGCACTAAAGTCATGTTTCAATTATTTTAATGTGGGCCCAATTTATGATAGCTTTAGATAGAAGTTCTTTGTTTCTTCAAACGTGGCCCAAATTGTCTTTGTTTTTGTTGACTTTTATCATACTTTCGATGTTTTATCTGTTCATACTATATAAAACTATAGAAATATATTAACTAGTGCGCTTTTTTCTTATTTTAGCCGACTTTTATGTGTTACTTTTTGCAGATTCGCATGGTTGGTGTAACATTTTTGTTACTCCATGTGATGGGGGTAGGTTTGCTTGTGAAAGAAAAAGTACAGTAAATTGAGGGTCATAATAGCAAGTGGCTTTATGATCTAGACGAGTTGATCTATTTTGAGATTTTACACTTGGTACAATATAAGAGTCATTACGAAAAATTCCACCATCTAATGTAGTAGAAGATCGGCCCAAAAAATTGTAGCGGAAGAATTTTGAGAGTGGTTTAAAACTAAATGAAGATGATAGTATGATACAGAAAACGGTAGGACTTTGGGCTAATATTTGCAGTACAAGTGAGATATACTGAACATAATGAAGAAGTCGTAAGAGTGGACCATAGAGAAAATGTTAAAGCTGTAGGGAAGAGTGTGGCTACATGTATTGAAGTTGTAGAGGACTCGTGTGACTGCTAGCCAAATCGATGGGCCTAGGTCTATGTGTTGGCATCAGTCATAGGTTAGCTGAGGGATGGATAAACACAGAAGTAAACGAGGCAATTGTAATACTTACTAATGAGCGTGATCATGAAAATGAAGAGGACGACGAGCTTGTCGAGGGCACATGGTTGTTTGATAATGAAGAAAAACAATTTCAAACAGCTATGCAGAAAAACTAAATCTTCTAAGAAAGAGAATGCACGTGAAATTGCTAGGTTGTTGGACACACCCACAGAAATTAACGGTGAATTTCTTAATTAAGTAGAATGTAAAAAGGAGAAGGAGAGAGGCTATAACAACAACAACCCAATGTGAAGATTTATGTAGAGTCCAATACCGAACTCTTTGAGCTAAGCTACTATGATCGCAGCTTTTCTCACAATCGATGAAGAATAACTAGAAAGAGAAGAGGCGATAAGAAGGAAGAGCATACGCGTATAGTACGAAGAAATCACATAGATGCCTCGGTTTGCAGTATTCAATGGTCCTAAGCGATTTAAGGAACCTATCAACAAGCATGCAGCCGTCAAAAGAGATAAGATTGACTTTTGTCGAGAACGGTCAGGCAAGAGTAGAGGCAAAATGTAAGGCTAAAAAAACTGCGAACTGGACGAACAGGGGCTTGTTTCAAGGTGGAATTGGACGAACCTCGAGGCTTTTTAAGGTACCTCGTAAGGCCATGGCCCAACAACGTTCTTGCCGCTCACATGGAAAACTTGACAATTTGGGCCAGTCTTCCGACGAAATCATAGGCTTCTTGGGCTCGGAAAAAATTGAATTTCATTTTTAGAAAGTGCAAAGTCAATCCTGGTTTTTTCAAAGTCGGACGATCCTAGTCCGATGAATCATGAACACCATGTTTTTGGGAAAGATACTAGTTGAACACCGTACACAACGAATGTTGTGCGTGACTTTAGGTAATGTGTCTATAGAGGCTTCTATCGAATGACGCAAATGAGTCGACTATAACAATATGACAAGTTATTATCGATTGTCATATATCACATCAATTAATGACATGGTGCACACTTTGAAATGATTCTCATTTAATTAATCCTCCAACTAAACTAATGTATGGACTTCTCTCCAGCCGCAAATTGTTTGCAAGAATTTCATGATAGGAGGCAAAGGTGGCAAAGCCGATGATGATGAAGCATGTGAAATTGGTGGAAACAAAGCAAGAGAACCCATAAACTGAAATTTATTGCTTTCTTCAAGGGTGTCAACAGAAGGATCTCTGTTTAAATACAGTTGATATACACCATACTTTGGTTTTCAAGATAATGCAAATTTAAACCTTTGTATTTTGCTGAAAATAAATTATTTATAAAATATTTTTCCAATAATTATTACTTATACTCTAACAAAAATGAGTGATTGAAAAATATTTATATTGTTTATGAAAATATTTATATAAAAATTATTGTAATAATGAAAATATTTTTTATTAATTAATTATTTCAAGTGACTATTTTTTGGAAAATATATTATAAATTATTCATTTTTAGCAAAAGTAACGTGACCTAAGAAGAGCATAATTGAGTAAATGCATCGACAATTATTTGTTAGGACCACATAAAGCATGACATTGAGTGATGTGATGGGGGAATCAAAAGTACTCCAAATCATTCAATTTCGGTCATCAACGATCAATGGCCAATTAAATTATCAAACATAACTTCAAATAAGAAAGTAAATGATGCTAACATGATCTCGGACTCTCAAGGACTTAGTGAAATTCGAACTATTGAATGGTGCGCAAACAATGAGATGGTATGGAAATTGTGTGAAATTTTATGAAATTAGAACAAACGGCCTAAATTCTCGGAGGTCATGTGTTGGTCGATAATTGAAACCGACCATTAACTACTAATGGATAGACCAGAGTGCATTCCGGAAGTTCAAAAAGACCTATAAAATAGGACGGGAATGCTTTTGTAATCAAAGATGGACATTGGAACCAGAAAACCTAATGCAATTCGAAATTCAAATTACACACTCTAAGCAAAGTCTAATCTAAATCAATATTTTAGAATAGTCTCCTCATCTTCATTTCTTAAGGGCCAAAATTTAATGCGTCATTGCGATTTTATGATCGTCTCACTGTTTGATTTTTCCTGTATCTTCAAATGGACCTAATGCAAACTACCGCAGGAATAATCTACAAAAATAGAAAGAAAATATTTAATAATAAATAATAAATAGAATTCAAATACAAATATTTAATAATAAATAATAAATATGAATTAAAAAAATAATGCGCACACTATCGATTCATTTGCAATAGTCATTCCTTGGTCGAGGGATCCTTCTTGACTCCGTCTTTAATTACTATCTATGCTTTAAGTCAATCGACTTTTGCCACATGTCGCATCTTTCACTCGAACTCTTCCCATTAGAAACTCACAATTGACAAGCTTAATAGTCCATCGATCGGGCCTCGTGGTTTAGTGTATTGTCATGACCCAATTTGAGTTATTAACCCTTTTTTTCATGTTGCCGTCAAATTTTTAAGCTCGGCGTCGATGGTGATTCACATTTTGAAAAATCATGCAGTTTTAGACTTTGCATTTGCATTTCGAAAGGAAAACAAATAATTTGACTTTCGGTAAGGTGGGGCCTCACCGTTTTATTTATTTATTTATTATGAATTATGGACCCATCATCGACAACGTGCCAGCTCAAAGCACAAATCGTTTCGAATTTCATAATCATTTCTCCGAAAGAGACATGAACGTGACTCCCTCCTCTCCTTGTATGCACAGTAAAGAAGACAAAATGATCCAGCTTCATCTTGCAGAAAAACCAAATTCAAATCGGAAGATGCACAGTAGAATTCGATCTCGGCGTCCACTAAATCGAGCATCGAACGCCAATCGCCGACAGATAAAGCTGGCACGACTCAGAGCTTTGGAATCCCGGTTCCGCAGTTCTAAAACTCGCATATCAGTCTGGAAATCGACATGTCTGAGTTCCAGAAGCTCCAGTTTCAACGGTCATTTGCTTTCCGACGTGCATTCATTCGAAAGCAGATAGCTCATCGGTCGACCCCGTCGGCACCCTCGCTAGAACTTCGGGCTATCGGAGACAATTCGTTTACATTTGAACTCACGAGTGGCGCAAAGGTTTATACCAGAAAACATGCTCAAATCTCAGAATCACTCCAAGCTCAAGAACAGATCTCTCTTTCCCCCGTTTTCTTATTTCATTTCGGTATATCAGAGTCAAATTCTCAAGACCCAAATGGCACACAGCTTCTGTTACATTGACATTTTCTCATCATCGAGAAAAAAAAAAGTAAAATAAATTAAGATATGTATAACCCATCAAAATCCACAAAGTAATTTTCTTCAAAGAGAACGAAGAAGAAGTGCAGACAGAGAATTGATTGAGGTGAATCTTTCCAAGCTTCAGCTCCTGCACCTGCTGATGCTGCTGCAGCCGCGCTTGTACGGGTTCGAGGAAGCACCGGGCTTGCAGTTGTAGTAGGAAGCCCCGCGGCGGGAGCAGGGCACGCTGTTCCGCTGCAGCGAGCCGTAGCTGATGTACTTGCTGGATGCCAGGATGCGCCGGTTCGACTCGGAGTCCATCGCGAACTCTTCCTCCTCGGACATGCACTCCGCCAGAGAGCCCGTGCACTGCCGGATCCGTTGGTGGGTATGAACCCGAGGTGGTCGGCCTCGCTTGATTGGGCGTCGGCGATGGAGAGGGTGGCGACGGGGATCAGGAGTGCAAGGATCATGAAGGATTTGAGATTGGCCATTGTGGTTCTGATCCTTTGTGTCTTTGGTTTTGAGAGGGAGTTGGAAGGAGGTGATGAATGATGGATTGATGATTTCTCAAGCTTGGAGATTTTATAAAGGGGCTGATGCTGGGGAGGGTGACCTGACAACCACCAATGTTTGGATTGACCTGTCAGAGGCACAAAAGACAAATCTTGACCGTTGGAATTAAAACTTAAATCTCCTCATCATGGAACTCTATAATTTAATGACCCAAAAAAAAAAAGAACTCTGTGATTTCAAATTTTTTTATTTTGGGAATTTATGACACTTTGTATAGGAATTACAATAGACCGCATGTAATTACTTACGACATAATTATGATGGAAGGGCATTGGTCGAGGACCGTAGAAACTCCTTGTTGCTCTTCTTATTTTGTGGCGTGACTTAAAATGAGTGGCTGATGACGCCTGTGGTTTTCGAATTCTTTTCTTTCAATGTTTAGTGTTGTCTTTGGATTTCTTCTTTTTGTTTAATTTGGTCTCCAAATTATTATAAATCCGCTCAATGCAATACTCCCGCCGAGTTCATTACCATGCCGTTTGCTTTTTCATGACATGGATCAACAAGTGAGCACCGATTAAGTAAATAAATTGAGTTAGATTTCCATTTCCTTTATTTAAAAAAATAAGAGTGTCCTTTTTTTTTTTTTTTTTTTTGCTTTCGGCAAAAAGCAATATATTCTTAATCTTATTTTCCCACGACGACAACTGTTGTACCGCCACCACCTTCTCTCTCTTTCTACATGCACTCCTCTCTCTCTCTACACTCCCTCGAATTGGGGGCCGCTTCTTCCAATTGAGGCTCGCGGTGACCTCGTATTAGCTTAACGATCATTGATATATTCACTCCTAAAATCAAAGGAAATTTAATTTATGGCCAACAAAAAAAAGATTTTTTAAAATTATAATGAACACAAGAGTATCGAATTGGGCACTCTAATGAGCTTTTTTTCTTTTTAATAAGGTTTCTATTTTCAAAGTAACAATTGTCGGCCATAAAAAACTGAAAATGTGAAGCCAATAGGAGAATATTCCAAAAAATACATCATGCCAATCACGTAGTGTAGGTAGAAGTGGGGAACACATCGATCCATCAATCAATCAATAATAAACTCCACGAGGCCCATTTTGAGTTTCTCCCTTTCATCTTGATGCATTCAAAAAAATAAAAAAGGCCCTGAATTTCCTCCGAAAATTGCTAACTTCAATCGGGACGCGACTCAACCTTTTCACACATCATAAAAAACTCACCGACTTTAAGCCGATATTCAAATTTGGCCCCCATTCAGTAACGTAATTAGTAACAAACAGAGGAAGAAATATGCAACATCATTGTCGAAGCATCGAGACTAGTAATTAATCGTTTTTTTTTTTTTTTGGGAGGCTAATGATAAGCAGGCCCAGAATTTTTTTTTTCCTCCCCTTTTCAGGGCCACAAAGTGACGTGCACGAAGCCGCGAGAAAGGTAGGGGGGCAAGGCGGCAAAGGCCAATCAATCAGAGAGAGATTCTAGAGCGGCGCTTGCGCGTTCTCAAACCTTAAGGCCAGCTGTTCCATGAGACAAATTCCGTGCTTGACTTCTTTATTCTATGGCATATGATCCCCCTGCCAATCTTGGTATTATTTAAATCTTCCCAATCTACATCAAGAAATCAACCCCGAAAGCGACAGACATTCCGGTCAGAACTCGATATGATGCTGCATTCGGCTCGATCGTGAGCCTTAGCGGTAGACAAGTCTAGTTCCCAAGTCTCCCCCGCCCCGGTAGCTACGCGATGCCGTACCGACCGAGTGCTTTGACCTTTGCAGATATGCACTAATTTCTGCTCTTTTAAAGATTGGAACATGTAATGGGTCGGAATGCTTCATTGGTCCAGCTGTTTTGCGAGGAATATTAAAGGGTAGCTAGAAAATAAGCAGAAAAGAAGAGGTTTGGAGTGAATTATGGTTCAGTGACATCCTGGAATGTAAGCATGGATCTCAGGGAGATCATGCTTGGCAGGATGCAAGATGGGGGGCCTATCATGGCCAATTCTCGAAGTGTTTGATGGTGACCTGCAAGTCCCCACTTTGAGATTTTTCCCTTTATTCTGTCTGATCTGCAGGCTTCCATGGCCCAACGACCATCACAATCCCAATCACATACATGCAACTCCTCCTGACAGACACCAGACGGGATCGATTCCCTAGAAATGAAGCAACTAAACCAAGATAGGCTGCATTAATGAGTGTTTACTTGTCGAACTTATCGATCGAGAATTCAAGATATTATCGCGAGAGAAGGTGGGGCGTATTGAAAACTGCAAACTTTTGCTATTTGATTGCTTAACGGTAGTTGCGCGGGCGCTCTCACAGATGACGTCGAGAGAGATGCTCACCTGGCCGTGGTGCATTTATGGCTCGGAGGTTAAGAGTCTGCATCTGGCAGTGACCCTAGGATCTGTATCGACACGGATCTTGGATAAAGATATCCCCCTTATCTTCCCTCTGAATGTTCATTCTACATGCCATTCTAATCAAATGCGGTTGGATCACTTCTGCTCACCGCCTGAACCCGCATCAGTGTCTTTCTTCTGGGACCGAGTGTAGCACCGCCATGCCACGTCGAAACTCAGGCGATTCGGCATGTTTTTTTTTCTCCTACTCCTTATCTGCAGAATGTAGAAAATGGCCCCATGAGCTTGGCGCTCTTGTGAAAGTTGTTGCAGTGAAGTGAATGTGGACAGGACAGGTCTTGGGTTCAGCTTCTTCTCAGGGTAATGGCCAAGTAAATAATCGATATTTCGTAGTTTAAAATTCATGTCTAACTTGCCAAAGTACTAATCAGGATACATTTATTAAGAAGCTTCGAGAGGCAACTGCCAAGATAAAGTGCGAGTATCGAGAGTTGCCTGCAACTGAGGAACTATTTTTCCTTAAGAAAGGGCATCTTTACCGGATAGTATGTTTCGTATCCAATGAAGTAGTCGGCTTTCACTATGTCTTTAGTATAACCACTCTAATGGATGTTTTTATCTATGTAGAAATAAACAGCGTGGGCGCGACACACGATTACGACACATTATTTACTCAAAAATAGAGAATTGACATGTTATATTTTAAATAATTTTTAATATTTAAATACATAAATAAATAAATATTAACTCAACTACATTCCATTACAATAATACATAAAACTTAGAGAGAAAAAAACGTTGTTTAAAGAAAAATACTGAAGTGTTTTTTAATTTATTTATTTATACTATGTGGTATTTTTTTTATTACTTTTTTCATAGTAAAAAACTTTTTAAAAAGCTAAAATAATTCAAAAAAAGAGAAAAAAAAAAAAAAGAGGCATGGTCATGGCTGGGCACGCCGTTGCCCCATCAATGGCGTGCCTAGCGACCGTTGGAGGGGGCTGGTGAGGCTCGGGCGAGGCTCGCCCAGATATGGGTGACACCAGCCCTCGCTTGTGGTGGCGAGCTTCCCCAGCTCTAGGCCTCGGGCAAGGGCCAATGGCCCTTGCTTGAGGGAGGGCGCGACATTGTCTAGATTTGGGCAAGCCTCGTTGGCGCTTGCTTGGCCGATGTTTGCCTAGCTGGCGAGGGCTGCTCCCCCGCCTTTGCCACGCCCCCTCCGACGGTGGCCGTGGCAGCAGCCCCTAGCCACCAGCCCCCTCTCTCTCTCTCTCTCTCTCTCTCTCTCCCTCTCTCTCTCCATATGTTTATATTTTGACCCCTCAAGTATCGAACATTTTTAAAATCGACCCCGTGCATATCGAAATTGTGTGTTGGACATCTGAACTTGTGTGTCGGAGAGAGTTGATCACATGTCGGATTTTTTCGACATTCGTTAACCACATGTCAGACAAGTATCAGAGTATCAGAATGGTACAAAGGCTCCTAAAGAGTGTCGGTACTATACATGATTTTATTGGAGATTTGAGTTCTACAAAAGAAGTAAAGGCGGTCATGTCTCTTAGGTGAGTTCGATAGCAGTACAGAGATCATATAAAGGGCATAATGCAAGTGCAAACTGCGAAACGACCATCGGTCCATCAGAAAGCTTGAGCTGCTAGATCAGAGAAGTCTCCAATCTAAAAGCTCAAACATTTTGCAGCCATCTTGTTATAAATATAGTTTGAGAAGCAGCTGACAATTCTACGACAGTCCATTTCTGGAGTGCGGTTGCTCTCCGCTTTAGTTTGGCCTAGAGTTCCTTTGCTACTTCTGCGAGAGGAAATGAAAGAACCGGTTTCACCCTGACCTAATGCATGTACTGGTGTGGAGTTGCAAACTCAAGTCAATCGAAAGTAGAACTGGCGAAAGATTCGACCGGAAAAGGCATGGTAGTTCCAGGGTTTTGTTCGACCACTTCACTTCATCACTGATAAACAGATGACTGCTGGCAAGAATTTGAGGTATATTCAAGACTTGAAAGTTGTAAATGTTCATCCAAAGAAGGGATTCCCTCTGAGGAACTATAGACCGGCTTTTCTTGGTACTTTTCTGACATCAAATGAACCTCTCGTACTACCAAAGTTGTGTTCGAGGGTGAATACTTGATCGGACCTAGTCGATGACATGCCGAGTTAATCACGAACATTCATCACAAGGGTCCGTGCATGTATTAAAACTTGACGTGCTCTAAATTGTCCCTGGCCACAGAACATGGACTGTGGACCGCGGACCACGGTTTGGTTTGATCGAGCAAGGATCTCCCCGTGTACGAGAGATGGGTAGTTCAAGACTTGAATGGTAAATTACCCGAATATCTTTACACTGTCGAGATGCGAAAGCTCGACATTCTGCGGATGATTGTTGGCTGCTGCGAATGAAATAGGGGTGGAATGAGAACAGAAGAATCAGCTTCCGATGCTTATGTTTGCAATACGGCAATATGCAATTACACGCTTGTGTTTTGGCGAATTCTTGGTGCTAACTTCGCACTGCGAAGCTCGTCTGCTAGTGGCCGCCCCACCAATGATTTTGGGCCGTTTTAATGGGCGATGAGGCCCATATGCCTCACGCTCAAACCAAAAGCCCGTTTCCACATACTGATTTTTTTTTTTTTTTTTTTTTGGGGATTTGAAAGAATATTGTGTTGGTGAATTATCCAAAAGTATAAGAAAGCCGGTTGAACATTATCCGTGAGTTAAGTCTCCCCGAGTCAATGTGGCCTGAGGTTAGAGGCCTCCTGTATGTCGCACTTGCTTTTTGGGACGAGTTCTTAGTTTAGGTCACGCCATGCCTCACTAATGAAATTCTAAATTGCCTAGTCAAGAGATGTTGTTCTATAAAGCCTTTTTTTTTGGGGGGGGGGGGGTCTAAAGGCATCCTTCCATTTCATCTAAGTAGGTAAAGAAAAGGAGCAGCCCAACTGGGCATCAATGCATATAATATCTATGAGGGATTGAGGGGGCTTGGAAATCCAGCAATGAGGAAGAGACCCATGGTATTGGGCTTTAGCGATCCAATCCGGTGCTTTATTTTGGATCCTACAATAGTGGGATAGACAAACAAGAGGCATGGAAGAAAAAGAGGCCCCACATTCTCTAATAGGTCCCAAAGGGGGTCTACGCACGTGATGAATTGAACAACTGAACAGTTGTCCAGATTCCACTTCCATTTAGACTATCTTGGGCTAAAATACACCTCAAGTACCAAAATTTAGTATAAATGGATATTAAGTACCAAAACTTTTAAAAATGTACACTTAAGTGCCAACGGCGAAAATTTCTAACCAAATTACTAATGGACATTTTTCTGCCAAGATAAGTACAAAACAATGTCATTTTGCATGCTGAAGTAGCTGAGTAAGTGCAAAATGACATCATTTTTGGTACTGACATGGCTATATAAGCCAAAAAGGTGTCTTTTTGCCTCCGGATTCAAATTTAATATAAATAATAATTAAATAAATTAAAATAACTAACTTTATTTAAAAAGAAAACAATAGTAGTAGCATTTGGTGAGGGTTGTGTAGGCCCTTGCCGAATGTTGCACTACTTTAAAAAAAAATGGTTCTTTTAATTTATTTTAATTAATATATACATTTGATTTTTGGGACAAAACGATGTCGTTTTGCATCTTCGTTGCTCAGTCAACTTTTTGGCATGTCATGTAAATCACTTATATTATTAAAAATATACCACATCAGATTTCTGGTGACGTTCACCGGATTTGGCACTTAAATATTCCAATTTTAAAAGAAAAACACCTATACTACTTTTTAAAAGTTTTGACACTTAAGCAACTATCTTGTTTCTATTCTCTCTCATTCATTCGTACAAGAAAATCACCCCTTCCCAAATGGTTAGGGCTTCTGCTTAAAGTGGTCAGTGAGCCTTGATTTGTTGTGTGAAGCCACAAGAAGTTTCCCTAGAGCATCATGTCATACATCGGCCATTGTACTAGCTATAGAACCAATGACTAGTGTGGCGTCCACTTTGAGCTTAAAGGCTCTCTTCTTTGACGGCTTCCAGCTTGTAGTCAAGTCCACTTCAAATCTAATTTTTTCCCTTGTTTTCGCACTCTAAGCCTTGACATTTTCGTGCAAGGTGAGTACTTCATCTACTGTCTCATGTGGGTCTAGTGTTTTAGCTTTGAAGATTGCCCTATTTCATGCTTTCCATTGGTACCAGAGCACTTAAGCGATGAGTTCAAGAGGCGGTGGGGCTAGTCAAGTTGCAAAGGCTTTGTTCTTTTCATTTGGCCTGATTATTGTCTATTAGTTCAATTGCTAATTTAGGTTCATCTTGGTTTGTTGGTTATGCAATTGTGCTCACTTCATCCACTTGTCTTCTTGGATTTTAATCGATTTACCCTTTCCAACTGACCATTGAATCGGGTCGGCTATTGCATCTCTTTCAACCATAGATTATGGTACGCCCAGGATGATCTTTGTCATTTCTTTGCATACCAAAAGTTAGTGTTGGAATAGTAGAGGCCTTTCATAATTTCCCACCAAAGTGTCGAAATTGATTGTGTCAACCTCTAAACCTCTTTGCTAAGCATAACCCAATTGAAAGTAATTAAATATTTAAATCTCATATCCTCACTATCCTTCATTTTTTTCATTGCATCCTAGTTTTTCTAATGTATGCTAGCCTTCAAGTCATTGTTTTTCCACCAGAATGAAGCAATCTTCAGTTCAATAGCTCTACAAATCGAAAATGGGACCTTAAAAATTGACATGGTATATTGTGAGAGAGCCTGGACAATCGTTTTTAAAAGTATTTCCTTCTCTACCTTTGACATCATCTTTTTTTTCTATGCTTCAAGCTTCATATTTACTCTTACCAATATCCAAGCAAATATCTGTTTTTTTTTTCTTTTGACATGCCTCAATTTGAAAGAATACCCAAATATTTCTTAGTTTTGTCAATTTCTAAGACTCTCAATTCCCGTCCATATTTCTACAAAGATTTTGGGGACAATCCAGGCTAAAGAAAATACTTAATTTTTTTAGGTTGATTCCTTCGCCCGTGGCAAAATAGTATTGATTGAGGAAGTTAACTAGGTATTGGCATTCTATAACTTTTCCATTCAGAAATAAAGATTGAATTTTTAGCAAATATCAAGTGGGAAAGATTTGGGTGATATTTGTTTAGCTCGATTCCTTTCACTCTACCATCATCAATTACTTTTTTAAGAAGAAATGAGAGGACGTTAGCCACAAGTATAAAAAAATAAGATAAGAGAGAGCCATCTTGATGAATTCTTCTTGTTAGTTGGAAATAAGGCAATGGCTCCCTATTGAATTTCGCACTTAGGGAGACAATAGTGATACATTGTGTAATCCATAATTCTCATATTCTACAAAACCCATTTTGATCTTACAAGTTTCCAAGAAATCCCACCAAATTATGTCATAAGCTTTATGCATATCTAGTTTTAAGACAGCTTGAAATTTTTTCTTTCTTTTCTTGATGCGTAGCTGGTGCAATACCTTCTGAACAATCAGGATATTATTCTAGATTTGCCTTCCACTTATAGGCAAGTTGTTTCAATTTAATCAATTGAGGCATTTATGATTTCAAATCGTTAGCTAACATCTTCTAAATGATTTTATATAAGAATTTACAAAGGCATATGGGTCGACATTGGTCCAATCTTTTGGGATAAGGGTAATCATATTTTTATTTGTTTGCAGGTTCATGTTTCTTGACTCCATAAACTCCTACATCATTTTGAGTATATCTTTTGGAGACTCAATTAATGATGTTAGTAGAATTTTCCATTAATACCATCCACCTCAGATGCTTTAATTGCTCCGAGTTGAAAGACAACTTCCTTAACCTCATCCAAGGTGATTTTGGCTGTTAAGACTTTATTTAGTCTTTCTCAATCAAATGAGAACACTAGTTAATAATGGATTGGAAATTATGAGATTTTACAGAGCTATATAAGCTTGCAAAGAAGTCCATTATTGCTGTTTTAAGAGTGATTGGGTCTTTACTCCATTTACCTCATGAAATTTGTAACATGAATATTTTATTTCTCTGCCTCCTTTGAATTATAATAGCATAGAAATACTTGGTGTTTCTATCTCCCCATTTGAGCCAACTTTTCTTCGATCTCATTCCCTAGTACATCTCCTCTTGTTCCCACGGATCTTCAATCTTTGCTTTGATCTTAGAAATGAAATTGAGTAAAGAAGTTTTTTATGATTATCAATGACCTAGTTATTTTATTCATATAGAAATATGACTAAATTAATGTGCGAGTACTTACATACCCAATGTATTGAAAAGCAACTTCTGTTGTTCCATGCGTTTCTGACTCTTTTAGTATTGCCCTTCTTGTATTTCACATGCATTTTGTATTTCATGATCAGTGTGTTCTAATATGGATGGATGATAACAAAATTCAAACAATAGTAACAGGTGTGGTTGCAACAATTATGACAATTATCACATTAGTTATAAATGATTATGATCTTTTAGAGAACCACTTATTGAGAGAGCCTCACATGAATTGAGATTATGAAAGAGAGTTATATATAAATTATGTGTTATATAGTGGTGATACTCATTTTATAAATCAAATACGAATGATGTCAAATACTTCTTTAGAGCTTTGTAAGGTACTCGATACAAGTAACTTGTTGCGTTCTAGAGTAAATGTCTTTATTAGGGAGCAATT
Source organism: Eucalyptus paniculata subsp. matutina (assembly GCA_017140255.1). Lineage (NCBI taxonomy): Eukaryota > Viridiplantae > Streptophyta > Magnoliopsida > Myrtales > Myrtaceae > Eucalyptus > Eucalyptus paniculata. Next base: position 45,216,035 of record CM029436.1, read on the forward strand.
TATGGTAATTTGCCATATCATTGGACATAATATGAGGTTTAGAGTCATTGGGGGAAGATTTCATAGATTAATAAATACCATGCATAGATATTTCAAAATTATCTTGCAAGCGATTTTGAAATTATACAAACATGTGATGAAAGAACCAAGCAATTTTACTCCTCCTGAGGTAAGTAATAGCCAAAGATTTTATCCATGAAATTTGAAAAAACAAGTTTTTATAAAGTACTTGAGAAGTTTCATCAGTATTTTGTTGATAATTATACTGATTATTTTAGGATTGTATTGGAGAAATAGATAGAACTTATATATGTACATCGGTTCATCTTGAAATTCAAGGAAAATTTCATGGTTGGAAGGATGGGACAACACAAAATGTATTAACTGCTGTTACATTTGACTTGAGATTTTCTTATGTGTTAGCTAGTTGGGAGTGTACTGCCCATGAGTTACGTATTTTGTTTGATACACTTTCAAAGCCGAATGGATTAAACATTCATAGAGGTAAGAAAATGGAATTTATACAAATTTTTTTAATTGAGATTAGTAATTTAGTAATAAACTTATTTATAACTTGTAGGAAAGTATTATATTGCTTATATTGGTTACATAATCCAAAATAGCATTATTTCTTCCTATTGTGGTGTTAGATACCATTTAAAGGAGTTCGATAATCACTCACCTAAAAACGAGGAGGAACTATTCAATCTACGTCATTTATCTCTAAAAACTACTATTGAAAAAGCATTTGGAGTTCTAAATAAGTAATTTTGAGTCTTGGAATTTGAACATTTTTGGTCATTTGGAACACAAGTCGATGTTGTATTAGCTTATTGTATTACTTACAATTTTATTATAGAAGTTGATCCTAAAGACTCTATCATGGAAGAGATGAGTAGACAAATGGAATCTCAATAAGAAAACCCAAGAATCCAACTTTCTCAAAGAGAGAAAAGAGAGGAAAATAGGATATATATGCATGTGAAAGGGATAGGATTGCACATGCAATGTGGATTAGTTATTAGAATGTTAGAAGAAGCCAATAGTTTTCCTTTTGTTTCTTTCGAGTGCTTTATTTTGAACATGTGGTTTCCATTTCTTTAATCATAATTATCTTTAAATATCTACCATGTGTCCCTCTTCATCATATTTTTTCTTATTTTGCTGTTGAAAGTTGTTGCGTGATTATCATGATGGGTAAAAGTAAGGCAAATGATGAGAATGTTAAGTAATTTAGATGGTCGAAGCCTATGGAACGTATGTTATTTGAAATTTCTCGTTGATGAAGCTAGTAAAGGAAACAAGCCTTCAAGCACATTCAAACCCTTTTCGATTACTCGAATTGTCAATACAATGAATGAGAAGTTTGGTATTTATTGTGAGCCTGACCATATTGAGAACTATTTGAAGACAGTCAAAAGCAATTGGAAGACGATTCAAACCGTACGTGACAATAGTGGATTCAATTGGAATGATAAGTTAAAAATGGTTATAACTAGGAAAAAAGAATTTGATCAATATGTCTTACTAATTATTCTAATCACTTACTCAAAACATTCTTTTAACTAATATTACACAAAAGCAATTCTATGTGTCTCCTTTGCTTGCTAATTTAGTTATGGATCTTCCTCATGCTGGTTGTTGGAAACAATGTGATATAAGCAGGCTTTTATGATGGGCCTTCATGTCAAGAGAAAACATGCATAAAAAAACTCATGAATAAGTAAATTTAGTGTAGATCTTAGATATATGGATATGCAATTGCCATAAAAAAAAAGTATAGATATGAAAATAGGTGCAAAAATCAATAAATATGCTCAAGTGCGGTTTTCTTTTGAATTGTGTTTTTGGACACGAGCATTTGTTATGCTAGACCATTTCATGGAATCAATTGGACTGAAGAAAAAAAAAGCAGATTGTTGATTTGTTAGTCACCTATGTTTTGCCGAAGCCACATGTTATCATGTTGCTACTATTTCTATTTTTGTTATAAGTGCAATGCATAATTTAATATTGACTTTCATACTAGCAACTTATATGTCTCTTTATAGTTTACATTACATGGTACTTTGTGATTGATAGCTTTTGTTAAATTAACGGGCATTGCGCTGCATGTATTTACTTGGACACATGCATTTGTAGTGGAGGGTGATTTCATGAAATCAATTTTAAAGAGAGAATTTCTTAACCTTTTTAGCCAAAAAAAAATATAAACTTTAGTGTGTTTACTGACATATTGGACTACAAAATTGTATGTGGAGATTATTGTAGAAATCATCTCTCTATTTGAAAGAGAATCATTTGATATGCCTAGCTTATGGAAATTTAGACCTAAATCTTAACTGAACTATATAAAGATAATCAATTGTTCTATTTTTAAGATGGATGAATTTACCTGTTCCCCGAATCTGTTTGAATATATACATACACAAAAAGTAGATTATTGACTTTGTAGTGAACTTTGTGTAGCTAAAGTCATAGGATATCTTGTTGCTATTGTTTATGTATTTGTTACCAATTACAATGCGTGATTTACTTTTGACTTTTATATTTGTAACTTTGTATTTCAGTTATTTCAAGTAATTCTAAAACACTATAAATCACTTGAGAAAGCTAGAAGAACATATTTGGAACTTGTGTCGATTTTTATTTTATTTGTATTTATGAAAAATGCTTTAGTTGTTGTCATAGGTTTGTAATCTATTTATTATCTGTGCATAATGAAAAATTTGATTTAAGATTATCTAGTTTGTTAAAGCTAGAGGTACTACTCAACATAATGTCTTGTTATTATTTGAATGTTTGTCTTGTAATAGTTTATGAGCGAATGAACTAGACAGAGATCATCATGACTTTGTTTTGTCTCTTGTATGTCATTTACTAAATTTTGTTACTCTCCATCTGCTATTCTTTTGTTTGCATTTAAAGGAATGAGAGTATTTCATATACCATGTTTTAGCTGCTGCACTTGTCCTTGAGCGTAGTCTATAAAGTTCATTTCATATCTAACGATAGAACTAATAACTGAATGAATATCATGCGTTGGCAGGTTCATCATTCTCATGAAAAGTATTTGCATAAGATGATTGATATGCATAATGAGATGGCTATGGTGGTTGGGAGAGATACGGCCATTAGAAGCTTTACTAAGCAGTTTGGAGGTATCGATGCAATGGAAATTAACTCCTCACCTATCAACTTAGGCGATAACTTCAATGAGTTGATAAAGATTTCAAAAACATCTTCCTCTACTGAGCCTTCATAAAAAGGGATTTCATAAATGTGAAAATATTCCAACAATGATGACAAGAATGTTACACTTTCAACACAACTTGAAGAGATTACATCAACAATTAAGTCATTGGGTTAAAGTAATGTTAATTGCTCTCAAGTCTATTACTCTCAATTCTATAATGATGCGATGAAAGTAGATGGATATAAATAAATTACCCTTGGATTAGTTTTTGAACATCTAATTGAAAATGAAAAAATTGGAAAAACATTTATGGTGAAAAGTGCGAATCTTCACAAAGTGTGGATTAATAAAATTCTAAGCAAATAAGATCATCATCAATGATATATTGTATTGAGTTTTACCGCAAAAAAACTCAATGTTCTTTCTTTCTAGGGATATGTTTAGCAGAAGTCCTAAAACTTATCAATAAAGTGCAATTGAGTCCTAAAACTTATCAAAAATGCAATCAAGTTCTAAAATTTATCAAGTTGGTTTAATTGAATCCTTTCGTTAACACCGTTAGTTTATATTAATGGAAATTCCTGACTTGGCTTATTTTAATACTTTCTCTCTCCTACGTGGCAACTAGGGTAAGAAAAATTGTGCGGATCAGCAAAAAGATATAGTTTTGTGGATATTGCTCATTATCAAAACGACGACATCTCCCCTTGTGTGTTTCTTCCATCCTTTCTTCCATGTCCGAATCAACGCAACCCTAAGCCCTAAATCTCGACGCAGATCATCGATGCCTTGCGAGTTGCAGTTCTTCGTCAAATGCATGCGCGACACTTGTCCCACAAGAGCCTTGGTGGTGGATTGAGCGACGTTAACGATGGAGGCACTCACTATGACCGAGCTTCGCAACCGATTTCCCTCATAAGAAACGGGATTCATGCTCGAGTTTTGGACAATTCCTAGACGATTATCCTCTTCCATCACCTTTTGATGTCCTTGCCACCGCCGGTCAACATCAATGGCCACTCCTCCGCTTGCTCTATCGAACAATACGGCAGAAACTTCAGCAGCAACTTGTAAATGAGGCCCATGTTCGTGAAATTGAAGTAAGTTCATTAGTTCTTATTTTTGAGATATAGCAATTCGTGAAACAAATATCTTTTTCTCTAAAAATATTTATGTGAAATAAATCTGACTAATCTTATTGGATGCAAAACAAACGAAAGCCTACATGTGTAAGATCATCCATTGGCAGCATATCAAGCAGAAAACAGCTACCTAACAACATGTTGAGTTTATATGCATGATAATTGTTTAGTGACCTGAAATAAGGAAACTGCTCTGATTAATATAAAACCGGAAAGTAGCATATATAAAATGAAAATGTACATTTTCTATGATCAAGAGATGAAATATATTATACATATTTCTGCTAAGTTGCATTTTAGTCTATCTTTTTGAGTAAAAAAATTGAAAATTGTTGATTGACATCACGAATTAATGGCAGAATAATAGCTTGAGAGCCATCTAGTATAAAAAGATAAAATGAAGGAAATCTCTTGATAATACTTACATCGCAAGAGTAAAGTAATGCAGTTTTGTGTTTAAGTAATCTGTGAGATGTGTACATGAAGATTTGATGACTTTCTTTCTTCTAAATTAGTTCAGTTTGCTGTCACTTTCAGCTCTTTTTTTGCTGATGCTAGTTTGCTGATGCTTGTCTTTGGGATGAGTTTATTGGAGGGTTGACTACTTTCAAGGTCATCCATCAACATGAATATGTTTACCCTACCTATTTCTCTTTACAAGTGAAGTCATTTGTAGTTTTTAGTTAAAATTTTACGATTGAAAATGTTATTTGTTTTTATTCCTTTGTAGGTCGAATGGATAATCACAAAGTTTATGTCGCTATTTTCTTTGGAGGTAAATTTTAAGTTGGACCGCCCTTAGAATACATAGATGGAAGAGTTGATGTTGTTGAAGTAGATTTAAGTAAGGGTTCATTATCCAACATAATTGAAGTTGTTGAGGTTCTGTGTGGGCATAAAATAAAAAAACTCTTTTATAGAGTTCCTAGAAATAATATTATTAAATATGGAGTAACTCTTAGGTACTTATGGAATAACTCCAATGTGATATATCAATTTTATTATCATCTTCACTCTAAAAATATTGAATTGTATGTTGAGCATATCGATGATGAAGGAACGCTTGCTAAGATAAGGGAAGTTGAGATGGAAACTGGAGGTTTGTTTGATGTGAATATGGAAAGTGTTAACAATGTGACTGATAATGTATTTGAAAATATAATTGGAAATGCTTATGGTGATGGGAATCGGGTTGAGGGTGAAAGTAGGGATTTGGATAATGAGAATGATGATGTATGTAATTTGGTGGATACTGAATAATCAAGTGACGATGATGATTTTGAATTGGTTAATGCAAGAAGCAATTTAAAGGAATTTTCAATGAGACATAAACTCAAAATTGGAACTAACATTGAAGAAACTTATCAATTAGACATTGACTTCAAACTCCATTATCAGTTGATCCTCTAATGGTAGATGTTTCTGGGTACGAAATAGAGTACTATAATTCAAATGAAGAAGAAAGTCTTCATTTAGATTTAGATGATGAGAGTGAAAAAGAAGAAAATGATGTTATTTCAAGAAGGAGGAGTAGGTTTCCATTGTATGATTGAAATGGTAAGAATCAAGTATTTATTGTTGGCATGACATTTGATGATTCAAGTAAGTTTAAATATGCAATTTTGAGGTACTCGATGGCTAAACAAAGAGCAATTAAATACACCAAGAATACCACTAGATTTGTAAGAGTTAGGTGTGTCCGGGTTAATTATAATTGGATGATTTATGGTGCTCTCAATAGCAAAACTATATCATTTCATTTGAAAAAAATATATTGATGAGCATATATGTGATATCACTTTTGAGAATAATAGAGTTTTCAGTTCTTTCTTAGCTAAACATTTCATGATTCTCATTTCTGCAATGCCTAAAATTAATGCACATCAGTTGAAGATATTAGTTAGAGAATAGTTTGGGGTAAATGTCATTGTGAGTCAATGTAAGAGAACAAAGCTAAAAGTGTTCAAGGAATTACAAGACAATTATAAGAAGGAGTATGCACTAATATACAATTACTTTGGAGAGCTTTACATTACTAGCCAAGCGAGCCATTTAAAATGCAAGTTGAAAGACCACTACCAAATTCCTTACCATTATTTGATAGGGCTTACATTTGTTTTGATGCCTATAAAAATGATTTTTGGTAAAGGTGTCGGAAGATCATTGGATTAGATGAATGTTTTCTTAGGGGATTGATCAATGATGAGTTGTTGTGTACTGTGGGGAGGGATGCTAACAATCAAATGTATTTAGTAGCATGTGCAGTTGTAAGAATTGAAAATAAGGACATATGAAGCTGTTTTATCAACTTGTTGAATGAAGATCTTGGCATGAGTAATGATAATGGTTGGGCCTTAATAAGTGACCAACAAAAGGTATGTGATACTATTATTGCTCATCTTGAATTTGTTTGCAACAATGTACCTAATGATTTCCAATCTTAATGTTTTCTTTTCTTTTTTATATATCAAGGCATCATCCCTTCATTAGTTGAACTTTTGTCAAATATAGAACATAGAATGTGTGTGAGACATATATATTCTAATGGGGTAAAAAATACAAAGACAAGTAGTTGATGAGACAATTATGAAAATGTGCTAAAAGTATTAATGTCATATTTTGAGGTACATAGATAGAGATTGAAAGAAATGACTCCACAAGGTCATGATGATCTATTCTAGATTAATCCAAAGCACTAGTCTAAAGTCTTTTTTGACACCAACATAAAATGTGATGTTGATAATAATCTTAGTGAAGTTTTCAATGGTAGGCGTGTGGAAACTAGGTGTAAGGCCATTGTGAGTATGCTTGAAGATATTATAATCATGATTATGAATAAAATGCACAGTCAAAGGGATGCATATGCTAAGTGGATAAGGAATTATGATTCAAGGATTGTGCATGAGTTACATCAGAATACAGTGGCTAGTAAATATTGCCATTTGATATGGAATGGAGATCAATGATACAAGATTATGGAAGATTGTGACAAATATGTTGTAGACTTAAATTTGAAAACTTATTCTTGTAGAGTTTGGGAAGTTAGTGGAATTCCATGTTGTCATGCCATATGTGCAATACACCACAAGAAAAATGATCCAAGTGACTACCTAACCGAGTGCTTTAACAAGAACTAATACTTAGGGTGTGCATGGAAACACTCCAAAGAAGTGTTTTTGAAGCACTTTTGTACAAATTTTGTTCCCGGGAACAAAAAAAGAACAGAAACACGTTTGATTGTGATTCTGTTCTTTTTTTGTTTTTTTGTTTCCGGAACAAAATAAGAACAAAAAAAAGAAACAACAAATTGTTGTTTCTGGCCTTGAGAAACACTTCTTCAAGAACAAAAATGAAAAGAAATAAAAAACAAAACGGGAACAAAATTAGAGAAAGAAGAACACACCGGCTGAAGCTTCTCATTCGTGCGTGCTCTCTCTCGGCCGAAGCTTCCTTCGCCTCCTCCTTTCTTTTCCGGCTTCTCTCCCTTTCTCCGGCGGCTCCCACTCGGCTGACTCTCCGGCGACTCCTCACTCCGGTGACTCCTCACTCGCGTGCTCTCTCTCGGCCGAAGCTTCGTTCTTGTGCTGGCAGAGCTGCTCGAGCAGCAGCTGCTCGCTTGAGCTGCATCTCCAGCAAGGTCGATTGTTCCGGTGCTCTGCGCTTGGGAAAGTCCGCGATCGAAAGCTCTGCGCTCCGTCCGAACCGTTCCGGTGCGAAATCGCAACCTTCGACCTAGGTAATTCCTTCGCTTGATCGGTTCATTCGAGGTCGATTGTTGGTTTAGCTCGATCGGTGTTTAGATTGGTTGAATTTCTGTCGTGTTTTTCTGTTTGCTTCCGTGTAATCGGAGCCATCGGACATGAGGAACTTCGACCCGCCGGCGGTTTTTTGTCCCTTCTCTCGGTTTCGCATGGTTCATAGTCGATGCGGGATTCTGTTGAAATTTGCCTAATCGCGATCGCCTGCGGCGAGGTTGCTCACTCGATCTTGCTGCGATTTCGTGACCTAGGGGGATGTGCAATTGTAACAGCTATGAATTTTCTGTCCTCGAGTGCTGTTCTGGAGCTGTGATGTTTTTTGGTGGTTTGTTTGGTCTTGTTCAAGGGGTGCTAGGAGGAGGAGGAGGAGGAGATGTGGGCAGCATCTTGCCTCGCGTCCTGCTGCGCCGCATGCGCCTGAGACGCCTACAGGACGGTGGTGTCGGGAATTAGCCGGAAATCGGCTCGGATTGCTTACTGTGGCCTCTTTGCGCTCTCTCTGATTGTCTCATGGATTCTCCATGAAGTCGCAGCTCCTCTCATGGAGAAGCTCCCTTGTAAGACTGTTGCTTCTGAATTCGGTTTCTTTTTCCATGCACAGATACTCGTTTCTTTTCAATGCTTTTGGGCGGCTTTGTCATTGTGATGCCTAAGTTTGTCTTGGAGGATGATTAGTCTGTGGACATACATGCTTATGATCGGGGAACATTGCATAGATGTCATCTCTTATGAAATTCTGGTGTAGTTGGAATAACCCTTAAGTTGTCATGATATAGAGACACTGTTTGTCGTGCAGGGATCAATCAATTTCACAAGACACCGAACAGGGAGTGGTTTGAAACTGATGCTGTCTTGAGGGTGAGCTTGGGGAACTTTCTCTTTTTCACGATCCTTGCTATTATGATGATTGGGGTGAAAAATCAAAGGGACCCTCGTGACGGTATTCACCATGGTGGATGGATGATGAAAATCATTTTGTCTGTATGTGCAGTTAGCAGCATTGTTAACTCTCATCATCATCGTTATAATAAATCTCCGATGGATATTCTGCCTCACGTGGACAACTTTGCTCATATTGGCGGATTTCTTTCTGGTTTTCTTCTTGGCTTTGTGTTTCTAATTCGGCCCCAGTTCGTCTTCCTGGAAGAGCAACCCTTTCACTTAAACCAAAGCACAAGATTTATCAGTATGTTAAAAATGTTTGTCTTCACTAACCATGAACAAAATAAAATTAATGAGCGTTTCATAAGAATGAGAATTCAATATCAATTTTAAACTTTATTAAAGAAAAGGTTTTTAAAAAAAAAATTAAAACAGAAATTTTTTTGTTATTTACCAAACGTGTTTATGTTCTTTTTCTATTCTAGGAACAGAAATTGACTGCAGTTACCAAACGTGTTTCTGTTCTTTTTTTATTCCAAGAACAGTTTTTTTTTTACACTTACCAAACGCATTCTTTTGTTCAAAAACTGTTCCCCGGAACAGAAACACTTTTTTTTTTCTGTTCCCAGGAACAAAAAAAGGACATAAGTGTTTCCATGTGCGCCCTTAAGTGCTTATAAATTCATGATGTCTATTATGAGAGGACATAAATTTTGGGGCAAAACTAATAAAGAATCCCCTCAGCCCCCACCGATCAAAAAGATGCCTAGTAGGCTAAAAATGAGTAGAAGAAAGTAACCACTTGAACTTATAAGACATAACAAAATGACTAAAGAGGGTAAGCGAATGATTTGTTCTATCTGCCATGTGGTTAGACATAATTACAAAGGATGTCCTCTAAAAAAAGTATTTCTTAACTAATTAATTTTGTTAATTCTAAGCTTGTTGTGTTTGTCATGAATGCTCATTATGTGCTTTTTAGGTTCATGCAAATGCACATGAAGCTCAATCTCAAGCCAATTCCAGTAGATCAAGGCCCAAAAAAAGATAAGTATTTTGTGATAGATTCATGCATTATAAGTTATAAATGTGAAGGTTTCGATTTACTAATGATGGATATATATGCAGGCTAAAGCTACAACAATGACAAATACAACTCAATAAGGATTCAAAGATCATGTTATATACTTTTGCAAAAGCTAGAGCACTTGTACAAGATAATAGTGGGCAGACGAATTCTTCAGCCAATGCTTTTGTAGAAGTTAGTGCATCAATTAAAGATACTTCAACCAATACTTTTGTAGAAATTAGTGCACCAATTGAAGATTTTCAGCCAATGCTTTTGCAGAATGATGTGCACCAATACATGATACTTCAGCTAATGCTTTTGCAAAAGTTAGTGTACAATCACAAGATACTTCAGCTAATACTTTTGCTCAAGTTGATGTCCCAACACAAGATATTTTAGTCAATGCTTATACAAAATTCAATGAACTAATGCAAGATACTTCAGCCAATGCTTTTACTCAGTCTAGTGTAAATGAAAGAGGATGTTAGGCTACTGCTAATGTAAGTGGATATAGTGGACATGCCAATTCTTTTGCTGAAGCTAGTGTTAATCAACGACAATGATTTTTTCATGCTCAAACCAATGCAATAGCTAGTAGCAAACCTAAAAAAATCCCAGTGAGTAATACCTCACTACCCATGCATTTATGTGTTGTGATTACATTCTCACATTCGATTTTTTTTTTCTTTTTCAATTTAAAAGATCTGCTATTGAAATGGAAATGATACAAGAGTAGTCACAACTGAAGAAGAAGAAAATGGTAGGATTGGGTGTTTACACAAATCCTAAAAGCAATCTTCAAATTCTTAATGTGAGTATGTCTTAACACTTTACAATGGGAACTGATTGTCTCCTTGAACTAAAAACATATCCATTATTTTGTAGCCTGGCTCACCTGATACAAGATTATTGAAACAACTGGACAAATGAGTAGTTTTAGGAACTTCAATGGCAAAGGCGCATCCCCAAGCCAGTGCACAGCCTCAATCATCTCAAAGTGCTCTTCGAAAGCATGTTGTTGTAAAGTCAAAGCCACCATTGCAACTCCAGGACAGTTTGTAGCTTCAAGCATTAAGAATTTATCCTTGAAAGCACATCAGTGTAAAGCCAAAGCCAGCATCGCACTCCCAGGCAAGTTCTCAGCCTCAGTCCCGAAAACATGTTGTCATAAAGCCAAAGCCGAAGCCACCATCACAACTGCCAATGAGTTCATATCCTCAGTCATCTCATACTACAATTGCTCCCCCAAAGCCTATTTGGAAGAGAGTCATAGGTTAAGTAGCACGGACAAGCGATACGACACGACATGACACGCGACACATCATTTCTAAAAAATAGAGAATTCCGACACGTCGAGACACGTTATTATTAAATAAATATTTTTATTTTTAATAAATTTGATTCAAATTCACAAATAAATACATAAATATAGATTTTACAATCTATTCATAGAAAATTTGAAAAACATATTCATAGTTAATGCGTAACCATATTTGGGAACATGTTTTTAACTTTAATAAAAATTATGGATAAGATTAATGATTAACAAAAAAAAGAATCAACTTTATTTAAATAAATCTATGATATTCTATAATCATCAAAATTTATTATTATTTAACATTCAATATTTTTAATTTTCGAAATAACTTTTTAACTCATTTATTTATTTTTATAACAAAAACAACTTTACTGCTCAAAATTATTTCCCCCTTTTTTCTCTCTAAACTCTCATCCCAAAAAAATCATTTCCCCCTCCCCCCTAAAGATCTTCCCCTTGATTTCTTCCCTACTCTCTCTCTCTCCCTTCCCCCTCGATAGAGTAGTGGTGTGGATCTAGGGTTTTGTCTAGTGATGCCGAAGTTGAAGAAAGTGAATCTAAAGGAAATTATGCGGAAGCTTTACAGAATTATTATGAAGTTATGTGACTAGAAATTGGGATGATGGAGGTGCCGTCATCGTCATTGTGTTTCTTAGATTTAGGATTCGTCTCCCTTGCACAGAGAGAGAGAGAGAGAGAGAGAGAGAGAGAGAGAGAGAGAGAGAGAGAGAGAGAGAGAGAGAGAGAAGGGAGGGAGAGGGCTCGGGGCTCGGTGCTAGTGTCACAAAAGGCTTGTGCCAACCCAGGCCGACTAGACCCTAGCCCAAGCCTATTGATATCAACACATGTCAACATAAAAAATCTTGATCCTAAGAAAATTAAGACTTGGTTCCAAAATAACCCATATTGTAGGGTCGGTGAGGTCGGGCTGGTGCAAGCCTTTTTGACACCTCTAATATTTATATATATATCTAGGCCGAAAGTGGATTTTGTCTCGCATTTAAATTTCCCATTTAACTCGGTGATGTTGCAAGTGACATTAGCATACAAATTTGGCCAAAGTAAAAGGATAAGGGGAAAAAAAAATTAACCACCCACTTTTCACTAAAAGTTGCTTTGGTAAATTTCTAAGCTGTCCTTACAGTGAACAATGATCCTCTCCCACCTCACATTTTTTCCCTAAAAAATGATAATCACCAACAATTTTGACTCTATTTATCCATTAATTTGCACCACTTAATAGCCGCCAACCTCTTAGTTTAGTAAATCTTTTTATAAACTTTACATTTTAATTTTACTACATGAAAACTTTTCATTATTCACAAATAGATCAATTTGATTGTTCATGCTCACTTGCACAATTTTTCAGAGTTTGATGTTGATCTAAAAATTATTTATTGCACAACAAAGAGCACAAAATCAATCATACACGCACAGCTGATGCGCCTAAGACCTAGTATTATTAAACCAAAGTTCTCTTTCTCTCATTCATTGTATTTTCTGTTTAGCCCTCGTATAGTGATTAGTTTAGCTTCAGTGGAAAGACATTATAAAATTGACCAAAAGAAAAGGCTTATAAAGAGGTAAAAATAAAGAAGATAACGAAATCTACCATCCTCTAGAAATTGCACTCATTGAAACTTGTTAGTTGTCTTTATGGTACCAACTTTATCATTGCACTATTTATAAGGAAATAAATAAAATTCTTCTCTCATTTTCTATTTCTCAATTTAAAAAATGTTTTTTTGATAAAACATCTACATAATATTTATTTCATAAAAAAAGAATTGGCATAACCTTTAAAATAAGAAAACAATGTCAAATACTAAAAAAAAAAGAGTATTTGAAGTCCTAAACTTTTTATAAAATGCAATTAAGTCCTAAAATTTTCAAAAAGTGCAATTAAATTCTAAAATTTATTAGGAAAGTGTAATTGAGTTTTAAAACTTTCAATAAAAATAATCATGTGCTAAAATTTAATACAAAAATGCAATAGAGTCTAAAAAATTTTAAAAAATTGTAATTGATGGAATAACTTGATTGGACCAATTTGATAAGTTTTAATACTTATTTGCACTTTTGAAAATTTTGGGAGTCAACTGTACTTTGTAACAAATTTTATAACTTCTAATACACTTATCCCAATATTATACTTTTTTGTCCAATTAAAAGTATATTTTTATTATGATTTATCTTGTTGCACAAAGAATGGAAACTACTCGTGCATGCGCGTGCCTGAATTGAAACCTAATTTTCTTATAACCCTAGGTTTATTGAGTATTTACCATTTTGGTTCCAAAGATGGTAGGGTCATTTTGATAATGTCGTTGAAATCTTACCTCCACAATTTAAAGCTAAAAAAATTTTCACACTCATTTCAAATCTACTGATCATGAATCAAAATTTTCTAATTTCATGTACTTTTTCATTAATTTTATGAGTTCCTTGGATAATCACCTTGAAATTCGACTATCATTGCCTAGTTCACTCTTCATACATCTAACATTTACTTAGGAAATTTAAAATTAAGTGGTGAGATAATGTTAAAGTTACTGAAAACCTTTCTAAGCAATCAGTCCTAAATTGGTTGAATTGGCAAAATCCCCCATATACCCAATCACCCATTAATCACAAAATTATAGACTTTCTCCAGCAAAAATCACTAGTCTAAGCCAACTTAGCGGCATTAGATCACCAAAAAAAAAAATTCATTGCATTACAAAAGATCATTTTAGAAATAAAATCTATAGGTTTCTCTAGTGAATCCCATCCTAGTGACAACATCAACAAAGATGATTGATGATTGCTACATCATCGACTTGTCGGACGAGGATGAGAACAAACAGAGGAAATTGTATCACCAATCACCCGAAGGGGACAAAAATCAAAGAAGACAAAGGAAGAGAAGAATATCATCATGCTGTATTTTGAAGACAAGACCTGAGTCTTCTGCCCAAAACCAATAAATATTTGGAGTAGGCCGACGCATTCTATGTGTTCTATATATGATATTCCAATAAAAAACTTACCTACACCCTTCCTCTTGTCTATTCACTTGCCAGATAAGCGAATCATCTCAATTTACAAGATAAAACCTACCTACACCCTTCCTCTTATCTATTCACTTGCCAAATATGCTAATCATCTCAAGATTTTAAAAATATATAAAAAAAAGCCAATTTACAAGCTAAATAAATTCCTATTGCTCCGCCATCTATACGACGTCGCTTCCTTCGGAAAAACGCAGCGTGTGGAGGGGAGGGCATTTTGGTCCAGCCAACGGAGAACCCTAGGGTTTCGCGGCGGCCCTCATATATAAAGCAAGCGCGAGTCGCCATTCCCTCCGCCATCACTCGCCTGAGCCATCGTCGTCGCGGTCATCCTGTTCGCCCTCGTCCTCCCTCTCCCTCTCCATCTCGGTACGCACTTTCTCTCTCTATCTCCTCCTCTGCGATTCGCGTTGCTTTCTCTCTCTACATCGACGTACCATCGGATCTGCATTCCGCCATCGATTCGTCGAACTGCGACCTCTCGATGAAGATCTAGTAGCTATGAGCTGGTTTTGTCTGAACTTGAGGGAACTGGAGTTGCGCTTTGACCGGGAAAGGGAGTGTTGATTGTATTAGGCGTGAGGTGCTCTGCTTTAGGCTGGCTTCTGTATGTATCAGCAGCAACTCGCAACTTCCGCGGGTAGAGAGTTTTCCTGAGGGGAATTTGCGAACCGGGGTTCTTTGGATTGTAAATGCGTCGTTTTGCTTTAATGGGTATTGTTTATCGGGAAAAGGAATTCGTGGGAAGTTGCTATACGAGCGAAGTAGTAGATGGATTGGCTGGTTAGAACGTCAGTAAATCGCTTCGGGAGTTAGAAGTACAAAGCATGGACATTCTTTTGGCCTTCTGTAATTTTGCAAGACAATTTATGTTCTGTGTCAGGACCAAATGCGTGCTTTCGCGTGTTACTTGTTATATGCTACGTGAGGTTTACCGACTTTTCTATTCGATAAAAGTCAGACAAGATGCTTGCCTCGCTTGGTCTGTGCCTGTGGGTGTTCTATCCTTTAGAGAATTTGCGACTGCCCTCAAAGTGTCCATCGAACAGATGTCTCTCTGTTGTAACATTTGTTTGTAATTGTTTGATTTATATTTAGATTTGTTAAGGAGACTGCCGAGAGAACTATGTTGCGAAAAGCCCATGATGACATTTGCGTCATCTCTCTTTTGATGACTTATTTATTTGGTTGGGTTGTCTCTGATTGAATGTTTTGATCAGTGTTTGGAGTCTATAAAACAGCCTTTCAAGATGCAGAACGAGGAAGGACAAAACATGGACCTTTACATCCCCAGGAAGTGGTATGCAACAGGGCCTTCTTAGGTGATAATGATATTCAATTAGTAGGAGGAGATTTCTGATGCAGAATCTCTTTCACTGCAGTTCTGCCACGAACAGGCTTATCACCTCAAAGGACCATGCGTCTGTCCAGATCAACATTGGGCACTTGGGTCCTGATGGTGTTTACACCAACCAATTCACCACTTTTGCTCTCTGCGGTTTCATTAGATCCCAGGTTCCTCTTCTTCCCTTTGTGTAGACCTTCATAATAGTTACCCTTTTCTGGTTATTCTGTTGGGTTACATTCAACTGTGCTTATTGGTAGTGGTTGATATGAACGTGCTGTTCCCAGGTTCATTGGTATCGTGTACTTTTTGAAATCTTTCTTATCAAGCCTAGACGATGATATAGTGGCTTATATTGGATAATTTGTATTTTCTTTTCTTTAAAGGTCATCTAAATACATAATTATCATACTATTTTTCCCTTAGACTTGTAATAAAGAACTTTCCTTCTGAAATGTTGTATGTATTGATGGAGTTCATTTTACTTCTGGTGACCTGAATCATATGTGACTACATCACTTGTTTAAAGAAATAATAAGATGTGTTAATGGCCATTTATAAATGAGCCGTGTATGGTAACACTTGTTTCAGGCTGGATACATTTTAACTATTTTGTCTGTACCAGTAGGAAGAACTATGGAACTATTTTTAGGCTCGATCACTTTCCTTAATATTGCACTGTTATGTTTGTAATTCATAAAATCATAGAAGAAAGCCCCCCATCTTCATGCAAGTGTCTTCTTTGGATCCGGATCTGAGCATATGTTTAACTCAATTTGCAGGGTGATGCTGATAGTGCCATCGACAGGCTCTGGCAAAAGAAGAAAGCTGAACTTCGACAGTAATTTCGAGTGCGGCCATACCTCACCTGAAGAAGTGTATTCCTTTTGATAGAGAGCGAGATATGTGATAGTGAAATTGGGCTTTTTGTTAGTACATTTCAGTTATGGAAACCGATCATGTTGATTGTTGGAATACATGCGACTTATCTGTTTCTCTTAACAATCATCTCTGCTGATTTAATGGTATGAGGAGGGTTTTTCTTTATCTTAGTTTGGAACTGTTCTGGACTAGTTACTGATGGTTTCAGGCTTTCAGCTAGGTCTTTGTTTACTTAGTCAATATCGGTTCTAGCTCTAGGTCACCTGATGATTATGCCTTTACTGGAGCTAGGCCGAGCCAAATAACCAACTCTTCGAGCTATAAACAAAGCATATTTTCAGAACAGAATGAAAAAGAAAGAAAGAATGGATGGCATCGATTCCCTTCGGCGATATTGGTTCTGCTGAAGATGATTAGACTGTATTTATCTGCAGAAGGCAAAAATGGAAAAAGGGTTCGCGCGATTGCTTATTTCGACCAGGCCCTTGGTAGAATCATGCCTGACCTTCTGCAGAGAGCCAAATCGCCTCTGGCGATATCTCTAGGCTTAGTGAGACCGGTCTTCCCTTTCTGAAGAGTGAACGAATGAGTTTTTCCCTTCAAAGGTGGATGAAACCATGCGGATCAATGGATCAATCACGAGGTAAATGGCCAATGGTCAAATTGCACCATATATCTCGAGCGGCTATCATGCTCCGGTGAGATTGAACGAATGAACCGTTCAAGGCATTGTAGTCTCGTTCCTCGCCTATTGAAAGCGGAAAACATCTTGGATGGAACTGTCTAACTCATAACACTGTAACATCTTGGATCGAACTGTCTAACTCATAGCAGTCCTTTATATTCAACAGAGAACGAAGAGCAATGCCCGGGGGGCCCCAGCAAAAAGTCCACAGTAGTATATCTCAAACAACCTATTTTGGACTGCTGTGGTTTTGATAAACCGAGTCCCGCAATCAATCATCAACCGCACACACCCGTGGTGGAGGCAGCAGTGGAAGTGTTGATTGAATTTGGAAAGTAATAATTAAAATTTATAAAGGGAAGGACAAATTCGAAAGGAGAGACTAATTGCAATCATTTCCAATGAGGACATAAAGCAAAGACATAATCTTTTTCACAACAGAGAAAATTAAAGCAGCTCTGACCTTTACAGATCATGCTAATCTTTCTTGGAATTAGGTCGAGATTTAATTTAACCCCCGGTACTAGTCCATTAAAGTAATCTTCATTCATCAGAAAATGATGGCTTGATGTGATCATGAGGTGGTCAAGGCAGGTAGAGTGAATAGTTTGTCCTTTTTTAAAGTGTGTCCTTGAGGAAAATGATATATTACACTGTGTCCAATCATGTAACCAAGCAACTAACCTATTGTCATTTATGGACATTCTCAACACGAATTAAAAAATTATTAAATGAATGCCAACCTATCAGTATATCATGTAATACAAAACTTTTGTGTAAAATTATTCATACTTACTGTTACGAAAAGCTTTCATATGCAAAGTTTTGGCATTCGAAATATTTTGTCGTTGTGAAGTTGGATTATCAATTTAGAGAAAATAGCACAAATAATTCCTAAAATTTATTTTAATGTGCAACATAATTCATGAATTTTTAATCTGTTTAATGTGGTTCATCAACTTTAACCTAATATGTAATTTGGGCTATAAACTTTTAGTTTATTCAATGTGGTCCTTAAACTTTTGTTAAATATTCAATTTGGAGACTAGATTGAATACATTGAGTTAAGTTCAGAAATCACATTAAATAAATAAAAAGATCAATGATCAAATTGCGCATTTGAATAAAACATAGGGAATATTTGTATAATTATCCCATCAGCTAATCTAGGGATAATTTATAGAAGGAGACAAATTAGTCCACATGTCACGTTGGTCACCGTTGATTTGTTGATCAGGGAAGTAGTGGGGGTAGTTGCAACAACAAATATTAACGGTGATGATGGCCGCGCGTGGATCATTTTAATTCCCCCGCACGAAATTTCTAAGAATTACTCTAAATATATATTGTGTTTGTAAATTTAATTGTTTCTGCTTTCAATTTTTTTCACGGTTTTTTTAACATTTGGGATTTGGCTTTTTTTTCACGGTCAGCCCGTCGAGTCCTTAAATACATGTACACGTGGTCAACGGGGGAGACCCCACACCGGCCCTAACTGGTGGAGGGAAGAAGATGAATAATAGCGACGAAAAAAATAAGGATTAAAAAAATGAAGAAAAAAAAGGAGAATAAAAGCTCGAGAAATCTTTTAAAAAATTACGAAATGACGTCATTCATTTGATACCGTCCATGTCAGCCATTAATCTGTGTTATTTAAGACGATCAACATTTTCAACCTAAATTGACTAAATAAATCACATTGAAAAATTATCAAAAAAATTATGATTGCATTGATTAAATTAAAAAAAAAAATTGTGATCAAATTGAAATATATATAATAGCTTTAGAGCTTTATCGACAATTTTCCCTGTCTTAGCTCTTTTAATGCTCGGCAATTATTGCAATCGCAAATATACCTAATCAGCTGTGAACTAGTCATCAAATTTATCCCTTTATAAGCTGTTCATGTAACAATCAATGTTTTAAAACCAATAATGAAGGCTGTATAAAAGGGAAAATTATCCAGAAAATTGTAATTGTTCGAAGGTTAATTTAGTTTTAAACGCTTTAATCATGCTAGTTTAGTTTTAAATATTTTAATGATGTGCTAATTTAGTTCTAATTTTTTTTAATGATTTGCCAATTTAGATTGGAAATCACCAACTTGACAATAGAGTCAACGCCAACTTTTTTACATGACAAGATCAATGCTGATATAGATAATTTTTGTAATTTTTTTTTTTTTTTTTATTTTTTCCTTTCTTTCCCCTTCATGAGCCTTAGACAAGGGCAGCCCCTTGCCAGAGATCGACAAGAGAAAAAAAAAGGAAAGAAATGAAAAGAAAAATATTCATAAAATTTAAAGAATTGCAAAAAAATTTCAATGCTAGCTTTGACTATCATATACAATGGTTGGCATTGAACAAACAACTACATCATTGATTTTTGATCAAAATAGGCCATAAGTACAAAGTTGGCATATTTTAAAAAATTTATGGCTAATTTAACACAATTAAAAAATTTAGAGATTGAATTGGTGTCGTACGATAAATTTAAAATTTTTGGGATAACTCCCCCTTATGAAGGGACAAACGCCGTGCGGTTCAACCGGAAAAACTGCAAGGCTAGAAAAAAGACTAATGCCATGTGGGGTAGCGCAAGACTTAAGTGGTATTTCCAGGGGGGCAAAGTAAATTCGGAAATTTCAGGGATCTAAGTTGTAATAAACATAAAATGTACATCAAACATGGTGGAACAAAAGGGGACTAACCAGAATTCCTCTTAAACTAAGAAACCAACTTTTAAATTTTTCCTAAGCTCAACATGGAATGGTCTTACACAAGAAGTATAAAACTCCTACCCCGAATATTCTCTCCCATCTCCCAAACTTTTTTTTTTTTTTCAATTAGCACGACTCGTCACATAATTGAGCAGCCATTTGGGTTCTCCTCGCTGAACATCTCGAAGGAGTTCGACGGTTGCAGACGATAATCGCCCGAATAGTGCGGCGGCCGGCGCTCCTCCTCCATAGCAGGTCCATAAAAATGAGGGTGCGGCGGCCGGTGCTCCTCTTCCATAGGAGGCCCATAAAAATGAGGGTGTGGCGGCGGGTCGGAGGCGTAATGCGACTCGGCATAGGAGGTGCTAGCGTACTCCGTGCGGTGGCTGACCGGGCGGGTGGGATTCGCCGTGTGGTGACTAACCAGCGGAGGCCCGGCGCTGTAATTGGGCCAGTACGGCGGAGGCCCATATTGCGGCGGCGGGTACCAGTGATCGGGATAACGTGGAGCGGCATGAATGGGCCACTCTTGTTGAGGCCACGGGCCGGCGAGTGCATTGTAGGCATGCGGCGGCACCGGATGCGGACCGGCTTGCTGACCGGCTTGCTGACGTGGACGGCCGCCACCGGCCGCATTGGGCCGTGGAGTTTGGCCGTGATTGTTCTGTTCCCCGGATCCTGGTCCAGCGCTCGCCGGCGCTTCGCCGGAGCTGGCACCCTCCCCGTCCGCCGCGTTCTTCCCCTTCTGCCCTTGCTTTTTCTTCTTTTTTCCAGTACCGCCATGGCCGCCGCTCTTCTCCGCGCCGCCGCCCTCGCCACAGCCAGCGACCGGCTGCTTCTCGGCCGCCGACGCGGTCGCCTTCTCCTCCTCCACCTCCTGCTTCGCCTCTTTCGCTTTGGCGCCGGCTCCGTCGGTCGCCGGTTCGTGGGTCGCTTTCTCTTTACCGGCTTTTTTGCCACTGCCTTCGCTGGCTACTTTGGCACTTTGGTCTTTCTCCGGCGCTTCCGTTTTCAAACTCTGTCCCTCTTTTTCGGGCTCTTTAGCACTACTCGGGTCGCTTTGTCTCTCTTTGTTTGCTTTAACCTGCGGCTCTTCCGGCTTTTCCGGCTTTTGAGGCCATAGCTCTGCGTACTTCCCTCGTTTCCTGAGCCTCTGGATCAAGGTATCCGCGTCTACGTCCCCCGTTACGATGGCCATCTGTTGCCTCAGGTCGATCTCCGTCTTGAAAACGCCTGTTTGAATTGATAAAAAAGGCTGATTAGAGAGAGATTATAGACTTAAGTAATTGAAACTGAACCGGACTCGCAAGTTCGAAATTCGGAGATGGGGTTCGCACCGGTTCAATTAGTTTCAATTTGAGGATCGAAAAGGAACCGTGAAAGGTTTCGGGTTACTATAGTATCGACGTGATTCTCGGTAGTGAGCATGAGTCATGGCAAGATATGAAGCAGGTCTAATTGGCTTTGGCTTGGATTAGAAAGGAAGGGAATTACTCTCTCTCTCTCTCTCTCTGCAGAAGTTAGAGAATGATTACACTATGAATTTACAACTTAAAATGAATGAAAAATGAAAGAAAAGGACGGAGAAGGAAATGTTGAATGCTGCAGAATCAGAAAGGAATGACACGAGGTCCTAAACCATGGTCGATCAGCAGAAAACAACAAATGCAGTGTTCTTAATCTATGAGAATTCAAGAATGGACCCATTAATCAATATAATCACCAGAAAAATGAGAAGCGTGTCGATGCAGATGCTCGAATAAGAAAGCCAAATGGATGAATCAATCAAGGCACACTGAAATTTAACAGGAGCAAGGAGAGTTTAGGGGAGTTGAGTTTTCAGTTTACCATGAATCTTTCTTAGAATCTTATCGACTTTGCGCTTGCATGCTTCACAGTGGATGGAGACTCTCAACACCGAAGTCTGCAAATCAGTCGCAGAGAGAAAAGAAATTCTAATCAGTCGTTGCACAAAATCTGCTCTTAGCTCAATCTGATGACTATATGTTAAAACTGCACATGATTACGGTTTGTTTACCTTGAAGTTTAAAGGCACTGCAGCTTCTTCCCCATCTTCTGTGCCTTTCTTCAATTCTGAGCTTGCCATCCTAGAGAGCACCAATGAAGGAGACTCCTCTTGTGAGAGAGAGAGAGAGAGAGAGAAAGAGAGAAAGAGAGAGAAAGGGAGAGAGAGATGCTGAGGAAGTGAAGCATTTTATAGGGAGGAAATGGTGGGAAGAAAGAGATCTAGTAGTAGGGCCTACACAGATTAGTGCTTGATGGGCTGGCATTATTACAAGGCACCTGTTTAGTTAGGTGATAATCATCTCAAAAGGGTTTTCTGAATTCTGCTAAAGTTTCATCTTTGAGGCTTTAATGTCTTGATGGTGGACACCAATGAATCTTTAGCATTTCATGCTTTTTGATGGGCAAGGATACCTCCTATTTCCTTCTTTAAATGCGAAACAAAGTAACTTTAATAGCTGAACCACAGCTTTAGTCTACATAAAAGATTATTGTCCCAGCTGGCCTATCCGGTCCCTGCTTGAGCACTTCAGGAAAAAGCATGTCACACACTTTTTTTTAAATGAATGCAATGTATGCAAAAATGTGTTATGACCAAACGCTGTATGCTTCTCCCCTTGTGGTGGAAGTACTTGGACAGTAAGCAAAGCTGAAATTGAAATGTGCACTTTCTGAAGCACCTTGCTCTTCTGGGTTGCCGACAGAAAACTCTTAAGCAAAACTGAGATTAAGAAGGGATATTTTGGATCGGTCTGCTTCAAGAAACTGAATGGAAAACCAGCATCTTTTGAAACCCCGTGAAGTCGCGATTGTGAAACTTCGCTAGGCTCCTAAGGATCACGGATAAATTCCTCGTTACGATGGACTTTCTCAGGACCCACTTCTATTCTGCTTGTAGGGCTATGTAGGGACCAAATTTACCGTAAAAGGGAGGACTCGGACCTTTCTGCGAAGCTTCGCGCGGGGATATAGAGATAAATCCGCATTCATTGTCCATCTCGTTCTTTGAATTTGCTTTGTCCTTTCCCTCTTTACAAGACCTTTTTTACCCGCTTGCTAACCACATGAACAGCCCAATGTTACCACTGGAGATTCTTTCACTATGAAACTACTTCATTAATAGGTTAGGTGAGAACAGCAAGAATCTTTGGTTTATCATACCTAGCTAGGGAGATAGTTAAAAACTGTCTAATCATGATCGTTCATGTGCATGAATATATATCCAACTGCCCATAGGGCTAGAATAGCCTTTTGCGAGTGCATATCAGTGGACAAGGGGATGCTACTCTTCCATACTTCTTGACAAATCCCCGGAGCAACTTTCCAAGACATCATGAGTGGTTAAGCTCTTGATTTATATGTAACGATCTTGCGTAAACAACTCTGGAGGTCAAACCCCTCGTTCTATGGATGAAGCCTGATCTGAATCATCTGATGCATGGAAATGTCCACATCATTTTGAAAAACTCGTTTTATATGTTCCTTCCTTCAACGACGTTTGAGGGATAAAATTAGTATTTCTCTCGAATTTTCCCTATAACTTTCCTTTGGACAACTTTCTTAGTCTTGCGGTAAAGTTCCTTATGCTGTATAAGAAAGCGACTGAATAGTACAAAAATGGTCAAAAAAGAACATCTTAATTTTTCCACACGTTAGAAACTCTGGCCAAAACGTCTTGGCGAAGTATAATTTGATGGGAACTTCATGGAAATTGCTACTGTTGATAGCGAAGACCACTCTCACTTGTCCCAATCCCTGAATCTTTTCTTAAAATCTATCCGGTGGAATCACAATTTTGTCATCTGGATTTACTTAATAGATACGCTTAACTACCAAACTCATCTCGTTCTACATTAATGTGGGTCCTAACACTGACTCCTCAATGCTTCGTTTGGTCAAACAACAACGAAAAGATCAACATACGTGCATACAAGTGACCGAAACACGCATGTTGTTTATCCTAATACGATGCATTGAACTAGGAGTTTCCATTGCACGAATCAAACTTTGTTATAGTCTTATCTCGGGCCAACCTCTCAAAACTTTGCTGTTTTTCCCTTTTTCTTTGCTAAAGCTTCAAGCTTTGTAGTTTTCTTTTTTGGGACTGAAAAGGACCTTTCTCATTCTTTTAGATAAAAAGGAAGGATATGGAGCCTAAGCTTCCGAGCAAAGTAAGTCCTAAAAGACTTGAGATGGGCATGTGGTCCAATTTCTCGGAAGGCTTTTGTTGTTTTGGATTTTGCAACCCAGTCTACATTTTCACTGGACTCCCCCTTGAAGAAGTGAGCCAGCTAGAGATCTGTAAAGCACACCTACAAATCACTTCCATCACTGATAAGAGCTCTAACCTCCCGCTTTGATCGAGCTTGTGCCTAAGCGAGCACAGATTAATTCATGACAATCAGACTCCAACATAAGGCTTTCTCCACTTTGCGTGGGAAGAAACTTTAGTGTTTCAATTGACGCCGGCAACTCTACTTGTGCAGCCGAGGCGACATGCACAGTTCAAGCTTTTGCAATTATTAGCTCCATAGATTGTCGTTTTGCCGAAGGGGAGGAGTTTGAATTCCTTTACGGTCGCTTGGAGTCTTAAGTGGGACGCCGGAGGTGGTGGGTCCTCCCGCTTATGTGTCCTCCTAGGTTTACTCGTTGTCTGTACGGGTTCTTGGGTCACCAAAAAAAAAAAATTGTTGTTTTGCCCAAAGAAATAACTTTTACGTTTGGTC
The DNA here is from genome assembly GCA_017140255.1 of Eucalyptus paniculata subsp. matutina. Lineage (NCBI taxonomy): Eukaryota > Viridiplantae > Streptophyta > Magnoliopsida > Myrtales > Myrtaceae > Eucalyptus > Eucalyptus paniculata. The sequence continues at coordinate 45,240,832 of CM029436.1, forward strand.
GTCTGTATTTTTAATCAAAATATGATTGGATAGGACATGATATGAAATCTTGGATTTTTTAATATCCTGTCAATTGTTTTGTGAATCACAATATTAAAGTCGAATATATATACATCATATAATGTATATTTTTTTTGATATAAATGACATGTCATTATAAATAAACCTAAATATTTTTTTTTATGACCCAGGGAAGCCTCGTACGCCTCGGGCAACTCATATAAACCTTGGGGCCCCACAGGAAATGAACCTAAATGTTCATAAATGAAAATGATAAAAATCTCTCATAATACTATTCCTTAATTTTTTTTTATTTTTTTTCCTCTTATTTATATTATTTTCTTTATTATTTATTTTTCCCCTTTCATCATTCTTTAATAAAATTTTATCAAATAGTAAACTGTACTAACATACCTAAAATATATAATAAATATAAATATTTAATTTATAGATTGAATGTTTATTATAAGATAGAATTAAATTTGAATATATAAATTAAAATAAGATTAATTAAAGATAAATTTATATTTTTCCATTTTTAATTTCTTAAATTAGAATTCAAATATTATTTATATTGAAATATAATTTCAATTTTTTAATTTAATAAATTTGTTATTTAAAAAAATAACTTTCCCATTATGGACTTAAAAATTCTATCCACCTTTATCTCACTTCCCACACGGATAATTTTATCCTTTAAAAATCCTATCCCCGAATGAAAGTCGAAAGTAGGATATGATAAATCATATCTTATCCTGAATTTTATTCCGACTGCCATATGCAGCCTTCGAAGATGAAGTTATTCTTGTCAATGCGTAGCCCAAAGAGGGGGAAAAAGTGGGTCTTAGAAATGAATTCATTCATCATGGGCCAAACCTGATAAGAAGGCCTAGTTCCAGTTCTAGGGTTCACCCCTGGTAGCCATCGATTTCACACTGTTAACTGAAATTGAACCTGGGCCGAGTTCAACTACGAAATATTCAGCCCAGTAAGAAATGAACCGAAATCATTTTCTTTGTAAGAAGAAAGAAGCAAGAAAAACAAAGAACGCGCCAGCCGCTACTTCGGTCTTCTTGGAGAGTGGAAAATTTCCAGGCTTTGAAGTGAAAAAGAGAGGAACCCACTTCTTCGATCGACTCGGACATTGACCACCGATCAACCCTTTATACTTCACGTGCTTCAGCTTTCACGTCTCTCGAGGTCTCGGGCTTCTCTGGGTCGTCCACGCCAACCGTTCGAGGAAATTACCCATTGGGATTTTGCTTCGCAAACTCGCGGTTCTGTGAGTTTTTCTTTTCGCAAAGTAGTTGAAATTCAAAATGTGATCATTTTTCTGTGAAACTTCACTCGGCTCCTAAGGATCACGGATAAATTCCTCGTTACGATGGACTTTTTCAAGGCCTACTTCTATTCTGCGCGTAGGGCTATGTTTGTAATCATCCAAATAGTCTTTTTGATTCGATTTTTGTTAAATCGGTTTGGGAACGTAATCGCGTTTGGTAAATTTTTTGTCGCAAAAAACGATTCTCCCGAACAAATTTACTCCTTAATCGGTTTTGGACAAGAATTCGAATTAGAAAAAATATGATTCTCCGTCCGAGAATAAAAAAGAGAATCAAAAGTCTTAGAATAAAAAAAAAATTATTTCTATATTTTATTTTTATTTCTTCATAATATGAAATATATATTTGTTGTATATAGAATACATATTTAATTTTATGTTATAATTTAGTATTTTTATTTATTACATATTGTAGGGATATTAATATAGTTTATACTATGGTTTATTATTTACTATATAATAAAAATTGATTAGTTAATATTTTTATTACTTAGTATAAAAATATAATTAATCGTGAATGATTTATGAAAATTCAATATCAAATTTATTTTAATCTAAAAAGGTAATTAAAAAAAGAATTGGAATAGAAATTTTATATAGTTACCAAACGCGTTTCTATTCTTTTTCATTCCAATCGAAATTTTATTTGTTACCAAACGCGTTTTTTTTACTCGAATCGGTTTAGAACGAATCGAAATAATCATTTCTGTCGAATCGGTTCTAACGAATCGTTCTAAACACACCCATAGAGACCAAATTTACCGTAAAAGGTAGGCAATAGAGAGATGAATCTGCATTCATTTTCTATCTCGTTCTTTGAATTTGCTTTGCCCTTTTTCTCTTTTCAAGACCTTTTACCCGCTTGCTAATCACTTGAACAGCCCGATGTTATCACTGGAGATTCTTTCACTATGAAATTACTTCATTAATAGGTTAGGTGAGAAAGGCAAGAATCTTTGGTTTGTCATAGCTTGCTAGGCTGATGGTTAAAAACTGTCTAATCATGATCGCTCATGTGCATGAATATATATCTAACTGCCCATAGGCCTAGAATAGCCTTTTGCGAGTGCATATCAGTGGACAAGGGGATGCTACTCTTCCACGCTTATTGACAAATCCCCAGAGCAACTTTCCAAGACATCATGATGGGTCATGATATGATACCAATACGCTGGAAGTGTTATAGTGGAAGTGTATTTTTTATAAAGACATTATAACGGAAGTTAAAGCTGTGCGTTTGATCCTTTATGCACTTCTTCATTGGTTTTTGTGGGTCATTTTCTGGATTCATTAAATGTTGAAGCTAGACATGATTGTTGTCTCTAATGGAGTAATTGATTGAGCATGTGCCAGTGCTTAAGGAAAAAAATGAGCTCTTCACGTGGAAGTTAATGGATTTAATTGATGTGGAGCTGTACAGATGGCGTTGAGGCAGCTTTTGGGGTGGTCTGATGGTGAGTTGATGAGATCAGATTCAAAGCCTTGTTCGCGATTGATGAGACAAACAGCTGCCATTTGCACGGTGGGCGGAGGCTTGGGGTTCTGGATTCTCTGTAGATTGCACTATGGTATGTTGCACCAGTTGATTATCCATGCTTCTATTGCCTGATCCTGCATAAGTTGAAGTGGTGGTCAGATGTCTGAGGCATGTATTTATAGAGGAAATTTTTGGGCTTTCTCTAGGTAAAGAAAACACACAGGAGGCAATTGATAATGGTGTGTTTCATTCTAATCAATGTTGCAAAATGAATAATTTCCCCCTGCCCTAAAACATGAGCATATCCCCCAGCATAATTCCAGTTCTTTAGTTGATTGAAGTATTTTAGTAGAATCTGCATCTGCATACCTCCTGTCTGGTGTGGACTCTTGATCAAATTTTGAAGCCTGTCTTGTTTGTCCTCAGTTCTCTGTTAGATTTTCATCTCATCTCTGTGTACTATGGACCAAGTTGTTGGCCCTGAATATTGAGTTTCACTGGAGGGAAACTGTAAGGCATATAGCATAAAAGACACTTATCCTAAAGTTTAGAATAAATCCGCACTTTTATGGGTTGTTGGCTGTTGGTGTATGCGGAGATATTTGGCTTCGAGAATTCTTCCTCCCTCAAGATGATAAAAATATAGGGTATTCTGTGCTTCTGAACAGTACATGTTAAGTTGCTCTTTTCCTCGTCAGGTCCAAGGATCACAGTATCCAGGAGTCTCAGGTGGGCAGCTTGTGGAGCTGTATCAGTGAGCTCAACTTCTGCACTGCTGGTCCGCCTGTTCAGTCCAGAATGTGAACCGCAAAATATTGCTGCTTATGACAAAGGAAGATAGTAGCGGTATTCAATTAGAGCTGTCTTTCTTCTTTCATATAGTGACTTAGGAGCCTATCTTCTAGTCTTATACTTTGATGCTGGACTGAGATTCTAGCGGAGTGATGTTAATCTCCAAGTCCGTGTGTATTGATTCTGCATGATGATTGTTCTTCTAGTGCTAAGATTGGCAAGTTTTCTGGTTAATAAACAGCCTAAGTATATTACAGTGGATGGAGACTCTCAACACCGAAGTCTGCAAATCAGTCGCAGAGAGAAAATAAATTCTAATTAGTCGCTGCACAAAATCTGCTCCTAGCTCAATCTGATGACTATATATTGAAAAAGCACATGATTAGGGTCTGTTTACCTTGAAGTTTAAAGGCACTCTCACTTGTCCCAATCCCCGAATCTTTTCTTAAAATCTATCCAGTGGAATCACAATTGTCATTTGGATTTGCTTAATCGATACGCTTTATTACCAAACTCATCTTGTTCTACATTAATGTGGGTCCTAACACTGACTCCTCGGTGCTTTGTTTGGTCGAACAAAAATCTTGAACTGTGCATGTTCCCGTGCGAAGTGGAGAAAGCCTTATGTTGGAGTCTGATTGTCATGAATTGATCTGTGCTCTCTTAGGCACAAGCTCGATCGAAGCGGGAGGTTAGAGCTCTCACCAGTGATGGAAGCGATTCGCAGGTGTGCTTTTCAGATCTCTAGCTGGCTCACTTCTTCAAGGGGGAGTCCAGTGAAAATGTAGACTGGGTTGCAAAATCCAAAACAACAAAAGCCTTCCGAGAAATTGGACTACATGCCCATCTCAAGTCTTTGAGGACTTACTTTGCTTGGAAGCTTGGGCTACATATCCTTCCTTTTTATCTAAATGAGTGAGAAAGGTCCTTTTCAGTCCAAAAAAAGAAAACTACAAAGCTTGAAGCTTTAGCAAAGAAAAAGGGGAAAATTGCAAAGTTTTGAGAGGTTAGCTCGAGATAAGACTACTACAAAGTTTGATTCGTGCAATGGAAGCTCCTAGTTTAGTGCATCGTGTTAGGATAAACAACATGCGAGCTTCATCACCACCTATGGTGGCCTAGTTGGATAAGGCTCCCATGATCCTTTGCGAGAATGAGAGGAGTTCGAATCTCGCTAACCGCACGGGATCTGTGATGTTAGGGTGGTGGATCCTCCGCTAGCGTCATCCCGGGTTTACCTCGCCAGTGCTGGCTATACGGGGGTTCTCGGGTCATAAAAAAAAAAAAAAAACATGCGAGCTTTGGTCACTTGTACGCACGTATGTTTGTTTTGCCGGAAGAAAGAACTTTGGAGATGAGGTTATTCTTGTCAATGCGTAGCCCAAATAAGAAAAGAAAAAGTGGGTCTTAGAAATGAATTCGTGCATCATAGGCCAAACCTGATAAGAAGGCCTAGAGCTGAGCTTACCATCGGGTCGTGTAAAGTTGGGTTCATAAGCTCTTACCGGACCCACGTCTGTTTCGGGTTCAACCCTTTGACTAATGCTAACCAGGTGGTCGTAATTCATTATTAGTCGTTGGGATAATTACACAAATAATTTTTGAACTTTGAGCCAATATATAATTTGATCCCTAAATTTTTAATTTATTAAATATAATCCATAAATTTTAACCTTATATGCATGGCTCATGTAATCATAAATGTCATGTGATGACCCACGTGTCATTAATATTTTTGGATGAGTCTTAGTATCTAGTTGACATAGGAGTTTCGACCTATAAAGCTCAAGATGTTCTTGCCAGAAGAGAGACGGTGGTGTGGTTATTCTATTTTACTTTGTCTAATGTGATCCATAAATTTTTAGTATATGTTTAATTTAGTCTCTAAATTATTGTATCTCTTGACTCAATCTAATCCTTAGGTTATCTAGTCCAAGAACTAAATTTAACATGTATCAAAAGTTTAAGAACCATATTGAATAAATTAAAATTTAAAGGATCTTATTGCACACTATGTTAAAGTTTAAGGATCGCACTGAACAAATTAAAAATTTAGGAACTACATTATACGTTAAGAAAAAGTTTGAAAATTATTTGTGTCATGTTTTGTTAGTCGTTCTATCCATCCATGTGAAAAGGATTGGATCTTTGTTAAGAAAAGTGGTGCGGGTTTCAAAGTTAATCGTGTTTGTGATATGTTGGGTTTGAGTCGTTCTTTATAGTTCATCTCGCGTTTGGATTTTGCTCCTCTGCATCGTATTACAAAAGTAAACTAGCACTCCAAGATGGAATTGGACTTATGGCAGGCCGATTTTGCTAATGAAAAATTTAATGTCTAGCTAGTGGCACGCCGTACGGGCCAGTGCGAAAATGGATCATAAACAGTCCGATTCTATTCAATGTACATTGAACTCTCAACTTATCCGGGGACTCTATAAATAAATCTGGTGCAAGGGCGCTGTGTTTGGTCATCTACCAAACAAAATATGAAGTACCCCTATGAAAACGTAGTCCTTAATTTCTAATGTATGCTGTTGTTCTACGACATATTTGATCTAATTAATGAAATACAAAAAGACCACATGTGACTTGAGGATACAGGAATAATTTGGTGCTAGATATTTTGTGTGCACGAAATATCAAAATTCCAGAAACTGTCGCACTGTTTGTTCCTACTGCCGTCACGCACAGGTTCTTCTCCATAAGATTCTTGTCGTTCTTCCTTTGTCCGAGTGTCGTTTTGCTTCCATCATCTTCCTGCGGAACATGTACCATTCCATTGACAGATCCGTGACCAAGAAAGAAGAAAACAAAAGAGAAGACGCGCAATTCAATCCTCGCAATAATAGCGGCGGACGAGGCTTCTCAGTTCTTGGACCAAAATGACCAATGCCAGGGCCGACAGTCCCTAAGGCTAAGGCCATGCTGACTTAACTCCATGCTGACTTAACTCTGTGTTATTACTCTTCTATCCGATTCTTGACATTGATATCACACTCCAATCATGTGCCAACCTATTCGGTCTTCCATCTCTGATCGCTCCAACAGTGTCCTCGCAAGAAACTCTTGGTCTACGATGCTGCAATGCTGTCGGTGAGGGTGTTATTGTTAACACTGTAGCAAGTCTAGGTATGAACAGCACTGGTTTATACAATGATCTTGGCAAGTTTTTACCAAATACTGCACACGACCCATCTTTCATTTCAGATGTTTTTTCACATCGATGTTCTAAGAGGTCTCGATATATATAGCATTACCTCAGCATTATCCGTTAAACAGGGCGGGTCCGATTAGATAAGCTAATGAGACGGCGGGAAACATTCTTTTAAGTGTGTTGGTGGGCCTGTTTGTGATTAGGTGTGGGACACTGTGCAGACTTCTAACATGTCGTGTAGGTCATGAAACTAAACTATAATCGGGCAAGTCTACGTTCAAGATCAAGACTTTCCTCTCAAGACTTTTGCTCAATCCGGAAGAAAATCATGATAAGATAAACAATGACTTGCAAGTGGAGCCAAGCAGAAGTTTTAAGGAAAGAGACTGGTGGGTGGTGGTGGCGATCTGGTGGTCTTGTCTTAGCATCCCGTAAACCAGCATTTGAGACTCTGGTTAGATTCGTGGCAGGAGACAGCGATGTGATGGGCCCATATCGTCGCTCTCCATATCTTTTTCCTCTTTCCTCTTTTCGTAGTTTCAACCTACTGTAATGCAAGGGTTAGGCAGGGAGTCCAACCTACACGGGACCCGCCGGGATGGTTGGATTACATCTTCTTGATTCGGTCGCTTTTAGCTCCCTAAAAGGGTTCTAAACTCACCTGCAAATCGCATGATGCTTCCACTACTGAACCGCAAAACTGGTGGTTGTGTTGTGTTGTCTTGATAGAGAGAGAGAGAGAGAGAGAGAGAGAGAGTTTTATGCGTGCCTGCGGATTTTCCATAATGGCCAAAAAGGAGCATGTAAGAGATGGGCATCATTAGGGGGAATCTTTCCTAAAAATGATAAGGTGGCCAAGGAAGACAGACACAGCAATGCGAGTTTAAGAGAGCCCTTTTGCAGAGGGGAATTAATGGAGGAGAGAGAGAGAGAAAGGGAGAGATAAATTCATGAACAGAGAAGTAAAAGAAGGCCCAGTGCAACTACCAGGCTCAGGGGTTCCGTGGAGTAGCATTAAAGACTTAGGACAAAGGCACGCACCTCTTCACCTTCTTCTCCGACGCAACAGAAGCGCATCATTTTCTTCAGAGATGGAACATAAAGGAGCCAAATTTATGACCAGAAAGTTGTATTCATTGCCTGCTCTGATGCTTCTGGCTTGAAGAGAGGAAGCACCGCAAATGGGTCGCGGGCTGAAGATATCCCTCATGATCTCCCTCATCATCACCTTCTTCATTTTCTTGCTCCTGTCCTTTCAATGTACCGACTTTCTGCTTGATGATGGTTCTTTGAATGCGGCTGAAAAGACCAGTTTTCGTGGCTGGGAAATGGTGTCTTTCAATGGAGGAGGAAGAGAGAATGGCAATGCAGACCGGGTTGAGATCGAGAAAGTCTCCGGCAAGGACGAGAGAGATGAGAGGGGAGATTTTACTGTGGTGGAAAAGTTCAGGGCTTTGCTCGGAGTGAAGAGGTTCATCACAAAAGGGCCGCCATTCGGCCTTTCTGAATACTTCTCTCCTTCACCTTCACCTTCACCTTCACCTTCACTTTCACCTTCATCATCTCCTAGCGAAGCTCAAGCTCCATCTCCAGCTCCTGCAGTGCACGTTCACCCGCGTCCTCATCATCCTCCACCACATAACAGAGCAAAGCCACAACAGCATAACACACTTCACAAGGAGGCTAATGACAAGAGCCGTGTTTTGGTTGCTGTTCTCGTGCCTACAGGAGTCGTGGTTTTAGGCTGCGTTCTTGGGCTCGTATGCTTCTTCGGGAAATCCAAGAAGCACAACAGAAGCAGGAGCGTCAAGAATTTCTTGTCATGTGGTAAGAAAGGAAGAGGAAACAGAGGCAGGTCAAAGAATGCGAGCACGCGGAACTTGGCAAGCAAGGTAAGCGTCAATCCTGGCCTCGATCTTTTTTATCTCGAGTCGTTGGGAGTGGATTTGGAACAGCAGTCTTTGAAACGGAGTTCTGAATCTGTCACTAGTTCATCATTGCATAGCACTAATCAAGCTAGGCTAGAGACTGAAGCACTAAAGCAAGAGCCGGTTAAATCGGAGTCGGATAACACTCCTAGTAGTTCTTCCACTAGGGAAATTAAGTCGATTCACGATGATGTGGAGTCGGTAAAGTATGGCCGGGACGGTGGCGATTCTCCCTTAGCCGGCGACAAGATCATTCCCACTGAAAATCATTCATCTGATGATGAATCTTTTCATTCTTTTGGGGATTCACATTCCCCCAAGGCACGGATGTCGGATGCCTTGAAATGTAGTGTTAGTGAAACATCGGAAGTTTTATCTCGAAACTCATCTGGGGGAATAACACCTTTCCTAGCCGACTCAGTGGATGCATCAAATGCGCATGGTCCTGGCAACAATACCAAACAGTATAATGATACAGATACAGGTCCTGTAGAATGTCAAATGATTCTCATTGCTCAAGGTCTACCATCACCTCCACCTCCTCCGTCTACTCCACCACCTCCGCCGCCGCCCCCACCGCCCTCCTCTCGGCGTCTCTGCTTGCATTTTTCCTCCCCAAGTTCTTCCACCAGAACTGCTCATAAGTCTCCATCATTTTCAACACAGAAAGATTTGTCACCTTCCAGGAATTCAGATTCTTGTTCAGGATCAGACTTGACTCCCAAGAGTGACTCGGCTCAATTGCCCGTGATGAATCCTATACCAGCACAATTTCCACCGGGAATTCCACCACCGCCATGCCCACCACCACTTCCTAAAGGAAACACTAGCTTCGTGAAAGGCCCTCCTCCTCCACCATCTCAACTTCCTCAGTTTATGCCAACAACGGGCAAAGATGGAGCGCCTCTGCCAAAACTGAAGCCACTCCACTGGGACAAAGTAAGGGCCACACCGGATCGTTCCATGGTGTGGGACAAGCTGAGGTCAAGCTCGTTCGAGTAAGTGATTTGCATACCATAGTGACGGTTAAATCCTTTTCTTTTGCAGTTTCTTTTGTTGATCTGCGTGTGATTGATAATGAGATGAAATAGGTTGGACGAGGAGATGATAGAATCGCTTTTTGGTTACAACTTACAAAATCAATTGAATAACGATGAGATGAGAAGCAGAACGCCATCCCCAAGTAAGCATCTCCTCGAGCCAAAGAGACTCCAGAATATTACCATACTTTCTAAGGCCTTAAATGCAAGCCCTGAGCAAGTTTGCGATTCATTAATTCGAGGTAATCATCTTGAACTTCAGGTAGCAAGCCCCGAGTGATTCATTGATTCGAATATGCAATTTGACCAACAATTATGTGCGATTTTGGGCTTGATCCTAAAGTTTTCTTGAATGACAAAAACACAGGAAGCAGTTTGTCTCTGCAAAAGCTAGAGGCATTGGTGAGGATGGTGCCAACCAAGGAAGAAGAGGCTAAGCTTAACGGCTACAAGGGAGACATAGACGAACTGGGTTCGGCAGAAAAGTTCATCAAGTCATTGCTTAGCATTCCATTTGCATTCCAACGTGTGGAAGCCATGCTCTATAAAGAGACTTTTGATGATGAAATTGCCCATCTAAAAAATTCCTTCTTAGTGCTAGAGGTAAAAATAATGAAAATCTCGACACACTGATGATTCGCAAAGAGTGACTAAAATCTTCATACTAATTGAAGTTCCTTCTTTCTTGAACTTTAGGAGGCCTGCAAGGAGCTCAGATCAAGTAGGCTCTTCTTGAAACTGCTTGAGGCAGTGCTCAAGACAGGAAACAGGATGAATGTCGGAACAATCCGAGGAGGTGCCAAGGCATTCAAGCTCGACGCTCTGCTCAAACTTGCTGACGTCAAAGGAACAGATGGCAAGACTACCTTACTCCACTTTGTTGTCCAAGAAATGGTCCGTTCAGAAGGAATTCGAGTCTCAGATAGCATCATGGGAAAGATTGATCAGCAGAACAAGAACCGAACTGCTGAAGAGAAGGAAGAGGACTATCGAAGAATGGGGCTCGATCTTGTGGCTGGGTTAAGCACTGAGCTATACAATGCAAAGAGGACGGCCACAATCGATCTGGATGTGCTCGTGACCTCGCTCTCAAATTTATCAGATGGGTTGGCTAAGCTGAAAAGGCTAGTGAATAATGACTTGGGCACAGACGAAAAGGGTGAGAAATTCATCCACTCGATGAGATTGTTCATAAGCTATTCAGAGAAGAGCATGAAGGAGCTGAAGGAAGATGAAGACAGAGTGCTTTTGCATGTCAGGGAGATCACAGAGTACTTCCATGGAGACGTGAGCAAAGAAGAGGCCAACCCACTTCGCATATTTGTGATCGTAAGGGACTTCTTGGGGATGTTAGATCATGTGTGCAAAGAGCTGAGATGTCTCAAAGTCCCTAACAGTTCCAGCCCTCTCTCTCCTTTCAGATAGATCAAATTGAGATTTCATGCTCTTTGCCTGTGTTTGTGTGTGATCTGTGCGTGCATTCATTAGGAATTAGGATTGTAACACAAATTTTCTCAGTGTGTGTGTGTGTGTAGAGTTTTGTATCGTTCAGATTGACATTTATTAACTTCAACCCTTTTATACCCTTTTATGAAATATAATATTTCAATGTTAGCACACCCAAAAATAAAAACATTGCGGTACCAATTTAGGCTTGGGTATGAACCAAATTTGGAAGAGTGACAGTCTACTGAACAATAGTTTCTGAAAGGAATGGGGAGAACAATTGATGGTCATCCATAATTTCTTGATTCTCAATTTGATTTGAAGTCTATATAATATAACTTGTCAAGTGGAAAACAAAATATTTATAGCCCTGGACAAGAGCAGGATAACCTCACGTTACTCTGAGGACAAAGCATCTGACACCAAGTTGTCAAAAAGAGTTGGACGTTGGGCATGGAATTTTTTTTCTACAAGCTTTTAGTCCTTTCCTCTCATTTTGTTTTGGTTTCATTTCGCCAGGTTCTTTGTTTCATTAGGATTCTTTTCCAGTAGACGGTATTGAAAACAGTAGGAGATCATCATTCTTTGTCCTAGGCTAGTCTAGGAACATTTGAGATGTACCTTTTCATTTGTCCATCAGCAAGTAGCTATCTTAGTTGAGCTACTGTACTTAAGGATAGAGAGGATTCAAGTGGTCAACCATGAACCAAGTGCTTAAAATTGCCAATCTCCAGATCCTGGCAAAAAGAAAATCTGGAAATAATCTCTGAATGTGCATCTGAAATTGCAAAAAGAGCATTACTGGTTTCAGACTCATGATGTTACAGCAATACCCATCAGGAGAAAAAAGAAGCCTGTACCGACATAATTTCCCACAGAGGAAGCTAAAGGAGTTAGTTTCCTACAAGCAAGTGATTGCTCCCACCAAAGGCAAAGAATCTAATTCAGACGCAACATTGTCTTAAAACTTCTCTGTCTATGAACGTCCTCTCTTCATCTTGGACCCCCAAAAACCCCCCCAGCAAATTTCTATGGACTATGGCCGTGCCATCAGCACCTTGATCGGCTTCTCGGCATCGTTCATCCTCTGTGTGCCCAGCATCAAGTGGTGGCAGAAGCGATGCAGCACAGTCGAGAAGCTGCGGGTCGTGTCCGAGGCGCTCGAGCGTGCGGAGGAAAGGGTGGTAAGGTCCCAGGAGCGGCACGACCGGCTCCTGGGCCAGGTGTGCACATTCTACCTGGCCAATAAGGAGCTGGAGGAGGCGCTCGGCAGCGCTCGGAGGGCCATGGACGAGGCCATGGACTTCGCCAGAGGCCTGAGGAAGATGCAGATGAAGCTGATCAGCTCTTTTCCTGATGATGTTGATCTGGTTGCGGTCCTTGAGAGGAGGGGCATGTTGACTAGTGCACAAGGAGGAAGATAAATTAACCATAAACTGTCTAGACAACTTTTTTTAATTTTCCAGTTTAACTACTTTGTTTTTGTTATAGAATAAATTAAGGTGGAGGAAAAAAGCAATTGCCATATGAAAATTTAGATCTTGTCACTTACCTTCTTTCTTTCCTTTTTGGTTTTTGGTTTTTTAATATTTATTCTGTACCCTTAAATGAGACAATTTTGTTCAATAAATTCATTTACTTGTTAACCGGCAAAACTCAAATAATTTGCTTAGTAAACTCATTTAATTGTTTTGACCCAAAAAAAAAAAAAAAAAACTCATTTAATTGTTGATAGGCAAAATTAATTGGGATTTTTTTTTCACATGATGGGCATGTGACTTTATAATGCTAAATTTAGATGAGACATTTTAATATGGGATGCCACTTCTCTTCAATTAATAACTCTGGATTTTCAAATTCAAGTTTGATGTTACAAATGAAAACTATTCTTAATTTTTTTTTATTAACAATCAAAACTCTAAACATTCAAAACTTGGAAAAAATCTTTCAAAGTTTGTTAATTTTTCACAAAATAAATGCATGTTAACTACATGGTAGTTACTTGCACTCTAACACAATGCCTCATGATATCAATTGCCCAAAGTACACTAGACTATCCTAGATTTTATCTCATATACAGTCCACGTAAAATCATGTGTACGTAGAATAATAATATCTTTTCACGACAAATTAATGCTACATATGAAAATAAAAACTGGATACTAAGGAGGGCAACGATAAAATTCATTATGAATTTCAATGATTACCATTCTACTTTGACTCAACAATTTGCTTCAATAAACTTCAAACTTCATCTATAGAATGCTTAAATCTTCATCCACCCCAACTTCAATTCAACTCCCAATAAATATCACATTTGACCATGCACACGTGGACAATAATACATCACTATTAATATGTGCAAATGACAAATTTTAATAAATAATATACTTTCAATTACACAACACACATGGCCTGAGTTCATCCCTCCATATTGCTAATTTTATAAATCGCGACTCCAACTACACATAAATTAATTTTTTTCCCTTATCTTTCGTTTTATTATGAAATAAGAGTTGGAATGACCCAAAAATGCATATTTAATTACAAAATTCACCAACAAATTTGTACCCCAAAATAAATAAACAAATAAATAAAATTGCCCCCCCAAAAAAAAACTATATATATATGTGTGTGTGTGTGTGTGTGTGTGTGTGTATTTATCTCTCAAAAATCTAATCAAAGACCTGAGGAAGCGACGTGGCTTGTCTCTCTGCGCTGTGCCTAGCGTCAAGCAAAAGTAAGCTCAGCACCCCATCCTCCATCCCCCATCCTCCATCCCCCATCTTCAACTTCATCTTCATCTTCTTCAACCCGAAACCCTAATCTGCAACTCCAACCCTTCTCCATGACCACCCTCTCCTCCTCCCCTTCCTCCGCCAACCCCAGCAGCAACCCCGCCTTCCTCATGCCCCCCCGCAAACCCTAATCCCCCCGATTTCGCCTTCGATCCCGACCCCGATTCCATCCCCTTCCCCAATTCCAGCCCCCCCTCCTCCCCCCCCCCCCGCCTCCGCCGCCGCCGGCCAGCGCCGCCCGCCTCGCCCCTCCACCGCCCCCCTCATGTCCTCCGACTACGGCTTCCAATCCGATCCCGCCGCCGCCGACGACGGCAGCGGCGAGGACCCCGCCCCTCCTCCCTTCCCCTCGAGCTCGCGCCCAGGCCCAAGCTCAGGCCTTGCTGTCCCCGCCGCCGGGCCAGGTCCCCGCCGTGTCCCGGGTCCCCAGCCTCCTCCACCTGTCGTTCAATCAGGACTTCGGGTGCTTCGCCGTGGGGACCGACAACGGGTTCCGGATCTATAATTGCGATCCGTTCAGGGAGATCTTCCGCCGGGACTTCGACTCCGGCGGCGGGATCGCCGTCGTGGAGATGCTGTTCCGGTGCAACATACTGGCCCTGGTCGGGAGCGGGTCGAACGCGATGTACCCGGTGAACAAGGTCATGATCTGGGACGACCACCAGTCGCGGTGCATCGGGGAGCTCTCGTTCCGGTCCGAGGTGAAGTCGGTCAAGCTCCGGCGGGACCGCATCGTGGTGATCCTGCTCCAGAAGATATACGTCTACAACTTTGCGGACCTGAAGCTGCTGCATCAGATTGAGACGATCGCGAATCCGAGGGGTTTGTGCGTGGCGTCGCAGAGTTCGGGGCAGATGGTGCTCGTCTGTCCCGGGCTTCAGAAGGGGCAGGTGAGGCGATGAGCGCCATCACGAGTCGATAACAAATTGGTTAATTTATTCACCTACGTGCTGATGATTGGTGCGTAATGTACTTTTTTCAGGTTAGGGTCGAGCACTATGCTTCGAAGAGGACTAAGTTCATAATGGCGCACGATTCGAGGATCGCGGCCTTTGCTCTGTCCCAGGATGGGAGGTTCTTAGCAACTGCAAGTAGTAAGGGGACTCTAGTTAGGGTGTTTAACACTATCGACGGGTCGTTGCTCCAAGAGGTTGGTCTGGAATCTAATGCTCATTGTGTTTTGAAAGTCGGGAATGTGGCGTGCTTGGTGTTTTAGTAAAGCTTGTTTAAGCAAGCCCACCATTGAGCATGAACTGAATGATAAAGATATTCTTTATTTCTTTACCTGAACAGCTGTGGCTATTCACAAGATTACTTGCGGTTAGTGGATGAAAGTGTCCTGCAAGTTTGGATTTCAATTCATGTATATATAGGAACTGTTAAAAGATATTGCTTGTCCAGAAATAAAACTGCGACTTGCCTTTTCTGAGTCACTACCAAGGGGGAAGAATTCCTTTTTGTTTGGCAGTATCTGCGAAGTAAGTTAGGATGGTTACTTATATGTTGTAATCCAACATCACTTGAGATCATGTCATTCACCGCTAGAGTTTGGAATTGTCTAAATTTTTGTACCTTTCAAATTCTTCTCTTTTTATCATGTATATTCCTTCTACCAATAAAAGACTACCTTACTTGATCACTGCTGTCTTTAATACAAATCCTCTCAATTCTTTTATGGATAGGTCGTAGCTAATATGGTATCTATACTATTTACTTAACCTTTGGCAGCTGTTATTGCTTCTTGATAGGCTCAAATGATGGGACACATAAGTTGGTTTCTATATGGAGATATTTTAAACTGCCTTGGTGATGTGTTGATATCCAACTGACAAATGTTTTAATGAATTCAATTGCCAGTAAGGGCTTATGCTGTTCATAGCTTCTAAAGACCATGAGAGTGATTTTAGTGCATGGTTATTATGCTAAATAGATGCTGTGATCTGATATTGTTCTCTGCTGACACTGTGTTGTGCTTCAATAGGCCTTTAGGATTGTAGAAAGAGGACAATTTGATTATCATATAATCTTGGGCAATATTCTACTTTATTCATTGTATGACTGAGATTCAAAGTTCTTCATGTAGGTAAGAAGAGGTGCAGATCGTGCAGAAATATACAGCCTGGCCTTTTCTTCTACTGCCCAATGGCTGGCGGTCTCAAGTGACAAAGGAACTGTCCATGTCTTCAGTCTAAAGGCTGATTTTGGCACGCTGAACAATGACAGATTGCACAATACATCTGAAAGCCAAGTGTCTTCCTCCTCCATGATCTCATCACTTTCTTTCATGAAAGGTAATATGCCAGGAGTTGCTGTATCTTGAAGTCGTGCTATTTGTCTGTCACGTAAATGGCTCTTGAAGTAGAGCTCAATTGTTCATGTCATGCTAGATCTAAATATGATTGGATGAGTTATTGTGGTGGCTAATTTGTATGTCATGCTGAGTGACTGAATGTGTTTATGGTAAACCATGATCACTGTATCTTTCTCTCAGGCTAGTTTTGCTCCATGCTTTGCAGGTGTTCTGCCTAGGTACTTCAGCTCAGAATGGTCGGTGGCTCAGTTCCGACTGCATGAAGGTTTACAGTATGTTGTTGCTTTTGGACACCAGAAGAACACAGTCTTAATTCTTGGCATGGATGGGAGGTAATATCATCTTACTACTCCTCCATCTTCCTTATTTATGTCAAGTTGGGGTCGTGAAATCCTATAGAATGAGTGCTTTTCATATCTTTTTATAGCTGTCCACATGATTTAGTGTGGCATACTCAAGACCAAGCGAATAGTACCCTAGTTTTCCACATTTAAGTTAGATCAATAAAACAGAAGGAAGGGAACGTTATCCTTTACTTCTGGTTCCTTCCTTCCTTTAAGCGATGATGAAAGAAAGATTTGATGCACTGCTTTCTCTTCAATAATCTTTAGTTCTTTGTATTCATTAGTGAAAGGTTGAACAACCCCTTAACCCTATTTCGCATTGTAAAACCCAAATTCCACCCTTTGTCACCTGAAGGAAAGAAGGGAGGAGAAATTATTCCTTGCCAAGAGCTCATCGATCCTCTATGAGAGGCTCTTGAGGCTGCTTTCATCTGCTTTCATTTAAGAGGTTGCTGATTTGAGAATCGTGTTGGACACATAGACCAACCTTTTTGCAGTTGGAACGTCTCCCAGTTTCCATCTCTTAATATATCTTGCTGCTTTATTAGAATGCCTTTATAGTCTAATTAATTTTCTTTTTATTGAATGATGCAGCTTTTATCGATGCCAATTTGACCCAATGACTGGTGGAGAGATGACTCAGCTCGAATACTATAACTTTCTGAAACCCGAGGAAACTTTGTGAGGTGAAGCTGTGTACATGTCTTTTGACATTAGCGTGTATATTGTCGATAATGCTCTACCTGTATGACATATATGACACGGGAAGGTTACTCAATAAGTTGTAAATACTTGATCTGAAAATGGAGGGCTATAGGGATAAATACTGATCGATGCGGACAGAGTGTACATATAAATGGGGGTGGTTCAGGGAGTTTTCTTAATTTCTGTAGCTATGATTATGAAAGATCTCATCCGTTATGTCTGTTTTACTTTTGATTTTTTGCTTTGTGGTCTCTGCCTTCTTTAGCGGCCCGCTTTTGAAGATGATGTGAATGCTTTGTTGTGGAGCCTCTTTCTCGTGAAGCCTGTGAAACTCTCCTTTGGGGTCTTTAACCTGTGAAAAGCTATCTTAAAGTATACCCTTTTGAAATTCTTCTGTATCTTTCATGGGAATGACGAAACAAAAAAGTAAACGTTAGCGAACCTTTAATCCCATAGTTCGACCCGAAAAAAAAAAAAAAAAAAAAAAAAACAAAACAAAACCTTTAATCCCATAGGGCTTGTGACTTGTAGGAGTTGATTCAGCCAAGTTTTAGGCAGGGCTTATTCCTTTGCGCTTTAGCAATTCAGTCCGCAATTCTATTTGCATCTCTACCATGGCGGGCTGTCTGGATATTTGAAAACCGGGTCCAAGGATCACGCCTTTCAGCGATAAGGGGATCAACTTCCCACGAACTCTGGTCTAGGGACTTAAAAAAAAGGTCAGGGCTGAAGAACTAAACTCTCGGAAGACAGCATGCGTTGGATGCAACATAAGAGCTCAAGGGAGCTGGATTTAGCATGGAACTTATGGTAATTCTCTTGTTAAGAATGGGAACGTCTTGGGGCTTTTGCACCGGTTGGGAAGAAGATCAACTAATGTAATTGGATATAGCAAAGGTTTTTGGATGTTGCTTCGGAATCAGGGGAAATTGCAAACTGAGCGCGGCTTTTGGTTGTTGCAATCTGCTTATGCAACAGTCCTAACCATATCTTGCATGATACGAGTGTATGTTGTGAATTAGAACCATGTTTATGTCCCGCGTGTCGGGATTCCGAGTCACCAACTGTACCATTGAACCGGAGGGAGTCGAAGAATTTCGGGTGCACCTCACGAGGAGTGAAGTTTCTGAGTAACTAGCATCGTATTTGGTCTGGTTCTTATGCTCTTAGAAAGAACCGGCTTTCTGGTTTTCGTTATCGGAAATGCACAAAGACCCTCCTCAAACTTTTGTAATTTTACCATCCATTCCATCGCTGAAAAAACCAAATCACCCGCAGCCCCTGTCCTTGGCGGCAGCGCGAGGGCGGCCCTCCAAGCCAGCTCCTTGCTACCGCCACACGTTTTATTGTCGAGGTCACCGATGCTGTGATGCTCCGTCTAAGATGATTATCTGGAGTATTTCATGTTTATGCTGTATGGTGTTTACCGTTCAATGTTTGCCCCACGACCTCCCTACCCTTCTTTTTGGGAGGTCAAGGGTTTGGATGAAAGCCCTCTTAATGCTTCTATAACAAGAACAAGGCCGGGATGGTGAAGATCGGTTAACCGCTTGCCGAACTTTTAAGCCTTGGGCTTCCCGTCGCCGGCCTGGCCCGCTTGAGCAGCTCCCTGATAGGCTACATCGGCCCTGCAGACGTCATTGTCGCCGCTGAGGGTGTGCTTGGCGTTGATCTTGAACTTGAGGGCGAGGCCGCTCGATGCGGGCCGTGGCCTTGTCAACAGTGAAGGTGACAGCGTGGCTCCACCGGGGTCCTGTGAGATAAATTTACCTTATGTTTATTTCGTTTATATTAGATTAGTATCATGAAAAACTACAGAATCACACACCTTAACAAATGAACAGTTTCTGACCCCCCCCTCCAAAAAAACAAATGGACAATAAATTTCCAAATGGATAAACCTGTCAACTGTTAATTGTCTTATCCATTCATATCATTCTAAAATTTAATAGAAATTAACGGAGAGTAAATTTATCATAGGTGTATTGATGTAAGGTTTTTGATGGTGTAAAAATTAATTTAAGATAAATTTGTCACTAATTTATCCGTTTTGGATTCTTCGTAATATTAATTCTAAGAAAAAAATATAACGTCACCAAAGGCACTCTTTTTTTTACTGTGACACTCTTTTGGAAATTTCTGAAAAAGTCAATTATGTCTCAATTTTCTATTCATTATTATATTTTCAACTCCAGATTAAAAAAAAAAATCACTTCGAATTGAATTGAGATAAACTAGTGCACTTATATCCCAAATATCAAATACGTTATCTATCAACCGTTTGTTGATCGGATAACTAGTAAAAAAAAAAACTGATTATCTACTAAATCACGAGATAACATCCATTATCTAAAAACCTAATTAAATAAATATTAGAAAAATAAAAGCAAATAACATGACCCCAATTTCTAAAATATCACCTTAAAATATATCAAAAAATGATGGGTTCAAGAATCTGCATGTTATGTCTCTCTATTCACATATATTTTTATTGGTTAGTTTTTTTTTTCCAGTGCTTGCTTTGAATAGGGTCATTTTCCTTTCTTTAGCCAAACATAAGTGGTATTTCTAAGACGAAATTATACTTTTCTTAGTTGATTGTTGATGGATGCTTGATGTTAGCTGATATGGAAAATTGTCCAAAAAATCAAGCATTTTTCTTTTGTCTATCCATTTATAATATATGAGCATACATATTTTTTGTCATTGGCAGTGATCATCTCAAATTTGACATCGTATCGGAATACATTCTCGTTCCGAAGCTTTTCAAAGGAGCATGACGGTGGGCATGTCTACACCTCTGAGTAGAATATTCGATTTTGTTGATAATATAATAAAAGATTTTCTAATAATTTGCGGCGAACGACCGGGGGCGGGGGGCGATGCAAATGGAAAGATGGGGTCAGAAAGCGCGGGGGGCTGATGGAGGATGCGCGTACATCTCTGAGTAGAATATTCGATTTTGTCTTTCCTGTTTTTCGTGTTGAAAGGTCGCCGCTGTTTGGCTTCCCCCTTTTTTCTCTTTTTTATTTTTTTTGATTTTTATTTTCAACACCCTTCCACTGGTTTTGATTGAGTGCAAGTTTTGTTGATGTCAAGTCTCTTTTGCTGTATAGTTTTCTTGGTTAAAAGTTAATATATTTCTTACATATACCAAAAACAAATAAAGGTATCCAAAACTAGTAAATTTGTGACAAATATACTCTTGATGGGTTCTTCATTAAATTGATTAAAGATCATAAAAAAAAAAAAAAAAAGCGATCAAAAATGACATTACAAAAATTGTAAATTATGACAATAAGAAAGAAAAAAAAAAAAGGCGATCAAGAAATCTCAAATTAATTATACCATTAAATTCAAGTCAAAGTTAAGTGATATTTCAATTTCAAATGATTCTCAATCTCTCTTTATGGATTTGGTAATTTATCGATTGTAAAATTTAATAAAATTAATAGAGCTAAGCATGGCTTATTAATTTGAGCTCACAAATTTGTACCAAAAGACGTTTTGTGAGGTGAAATTTTATAAAGCAGGCAAAAGTATGTGGAACAAAGATCCCTTTTGGCACTTTTTTAACATGGCGCTAATGCCAATTTGGGGGATTCAACATCAAGAGATGTCCCAATGAAGATTAGTTGCTTTTTGGGGCTCTTTAGCTTAGCATTGGAAACTTCATTTATTCCATTGTAACGTGGCACCATGCCAATTGGGGGGATTCAGCATCAAAAGACATCTCGACAAAGATTAGTTGCTCTTTGGGAGCTGTTTAGCTCGGCATTGGAACCTCCTTTATTCAGGAATATTTTTATTAGTTAGGGTTTTATTTGTTTTTTCCAATGCTAGATTTGAGGAGGGTCATTTTTCTTTCTTTAGCCAAACATAAGTGGTATTTCTAAGAGGAAATAATACTTTTGTCAGTTGATTGTTGATGGATGCTTAATGTTAGCTAAGGCGGAAAATTGTCCACATCTATTATATTTTTACCGATTCAATTATAAACCTTTCAACTTTACCATTCAATTTTATCAACAAAACCTATTCACGTTCTGCCAACGACAGAGTCCATTCTTATCCGGCCAAATTTTAAAGCTTCTTAACAGCCTCAGCTTCGTTCGCGGCCCAATCCTGCCATTGCTCTGACCTGGACCTGACGTAGCCGCCTCCTAATCAATCTTCACCACAACTCAACCTTCCCAGCATCGCGACTGGCTACCGCCATCGAAGAGGTGGCTGGGCAAGGAGAGAAGACAGTGGTCGTGGGGAAAACTTTGTTCTCCTCGTGTGCTACTCTCTCGAGAAATCCTATTAGACCATCCCACCTCCCCCTGAGATTTTTTCATCCAAGCTACATCCGCTTTATCTCGTCCTACACGATTACGGAACATAAGATGGGATAAAACATACCCTCCATTTTTCATGTAGGGTACATCCTCTTTATTCGGTCCTGGACAGTTACCAAAGATGTGATAAAATAGGATATGAGTTTTATCCGGACGATCAAACTAAACGCATTCGATCGACGCAACATGATTGCTCAATCCATTCGACGGATGCGACTTGATTGCTCGAAGGAGCGGGCAAGCAACAGCAGTCCTCGTCCTCGGTCCACCGCCACATGCTCAAAGCACTCGCAGTCCGAGAAAATATTGGCAATTCAAAAAAACGACTCCATTTATCTTGCGACACGTGTGATAAAGGCTCCACAAGTCACCCTCTATCTCCCCCTCCTGTTCCCCCATAGGCGGTCACTTTCTTTCGCTCCTCCGCCGAACCCCTTTTCCCTTTCTCCGACCTCAAACTCACCGCCATTGCTTCCGGCACGTTGCCTCCATCTTCGCCCGCTTCTTCTCCGACCTCCAGCACCGCCGCCTCTTTCGACAAGGAAGTTTCGGACCCTTCTGCCATATCAGAATCTGAACGCGTATCCCACAAACCTGGAAACTCGCATATATCTGCTACGTCTTCGTTGCTGTGGATCCTAAATTCCCGTCAGTTTCAGAATCGATCCAGATAGATTTTTGCCGATCCTTCCCGAGAATGGCGTTCAACTTGCACTCTCCGTCCACGTCCAGCACCGATTCAGACACCGAGAGTGTAGCAAAGGTGAGTACTTCGTTTTTGTGAGCACGAGCTGACCAAGGTGGACCTTTTTATTTATTAAAAACTCTGATGGAATTAATGATATTTCTATCGGGATCCAGACGGGCCAGGTCCCCGCCGTGTCCCGGGTCCCGAGCCTCCTCCACCTGTCGTTCAATCAGGACTTCGGGTACTTCGCGATGGGGACCGACAACGGGTTCCGGATCTACAATTGCGATCCGTTCGGGGAGGTCTTCCGCCGGGACTTCGACTCCGGGGGCGGGATCGCCGTCGTGGAGATGCTGTTCCGGTCCAACATACTGGCGCTGGTCGGGAGCGGGTCGAACGCGATGTACCCGGTGAACAAGGTCATGATCTGGGACGACCACCAGTCGCGGTGCATCGGGGAGCTCTCGTTCCGATCCGAGGTGAAGTCGGTCAAGCTCCGGCGGGACCGCATCGTGGTGATCCTGCTCCAGAAGATATACGTCTTTAACTTTCTGGACCTGAGGCTGCTGCATAAGATTGAGACGATCGCGAATCCGAGGGGTTTGTGCGTGGCGTCGCAGAGTTCGGGGCAGATGGTGCTCGTCTGTCCCGGGCTTCAGAAGGGGCAGGTGAGGCGATGAGCGCCATCACGAGTCGATAACAAATTGGTTAATCGATTCACCTACGTGCTGATGATTGGTGGATAATGTACTTTTTTCAGGTTAGGGTCGAGCACTATGCTTCGAAGAGGACTAAGTTCATAATGGCGCACGATTCGAGGATCGCGGCCTTTGCTCTGTCCCAGGATGGGAGGTTGTTAGCAACTGCAAGTAGTAAGGGGACTCTAGTTAGGGTGTTTAACACTATCGACGGGTCATTGCTCCAAGAGGTTGGTCTGGAATCTAATGCTCATTGTGTTTTGAAAGTGGGGAATGTGGTGTGCTTGATGTTTTAGTAAAGCTTGTTTAAGCAAGCCCACCATTGAGCATGAACTGAATGATAAAGATATTCTTTATTTCTTTACCTGAACAGCTGTGGCTATTCACGAGATTACTTGCAGTTAGTGGATGAAAGTGTCCTGCAAGTTTGGATTTCAATTCATGTATATATAGGAACTGTTAAAAGATATTGCTTGTCCAGAATTAGGACTGCGACTTGCCTTTTCTGAGTCACTACCAAGGGGGAAGAATTCTTTTTTGAATGGCAGTATTTGCAAAGTAAGTTAGGATGGTTACTTATATGTTGTAATCCAACATCACTTGAGATCATGTCATTCACCGCCAGTGTTTGGAATTGTCTAAATTTTTGTACCTTTCGAATTCTTCTCTCTTTTTATCCTAGATAGGTATGTGTATATTCCTTCTACCAATAAAAGAACCCCTTACTTTATCACTGCTGTCTTTAATACAAATCCCCTCAATTCTTTTAAGGATAGGTCGTAATTGCTAATATGGTATCTATACTATCTACTTAACCTTTGGCAGTTGTTATTGCTTCTTGATAGGCTCAAATGATGAGACAAATAAGTTGGTTTCTATAGGGAGATATTTTAAACTGCCTTGGTGATGTGTTGATATCCAACTGACAAAAGTTTTAATGAATTCAATTGCCAGTAAGAGCTTATGCTGTTCATAGCTTCTAAAGACCATGAGAGTGATTTTAGTGCATGGTTATCATGCTAAATAGATGCTGTGATCTGTTATTGTTCTCTGCTGAAACTGTGTTGTGCTTCAATAGGCCTTTAGGATTGTAGAAAGAGGACAATTTGATTATCATATAATCTTGGGCAATATTCTACTTTATTCATTGCATAACTGACATTAAAAAATCTTCATGTAGGTAAGAAGAGGTGCAGATCGTGCAGAAATATACAGCCTGGCCTTTTCTTCTACTGCCCAATGGCTGGCGGTCTCAAGTGACAAAGGGACGGTCCATGTCTTCAGTCTAAAGGCTGATTTTGGCACACTGAACAATGACAGATTGCACAATACATCTGAAAGCCACATGTCTTCCTCCTCCATGATCTCATCACTTTCTTTCATGAAAGGTAATATGCCGGGAGTTGCTGTATCTTGAAGTCATGCTATTTGTCTGTCACGTAAATGGCTCTTGAAGTAGAGCTCAATTGTTCACGTCATGCTAGATCTAAATATGATTGGATGAGTTATTGCGGTGGCTAATTTGTATGTCATGCTGAGTAACTGAATGTGTTTATGGTAAACCATGATAACTGTATCTTTCTCTCAAGCTAGTTTTGCTCCATGCTTTGCAGGTGTTCTGCCTAGGTACTTTAGCTCAGAATGGTCAGTGGCTCAGTTCCGACTGCATGAAGGCTTACAGTATGTTGTTGCTTTTGGACACCAGAAGAACACAGTCTTAATTCTTGGCATGGATGGGAGGTAATATCATCTTACTACTCCTCTGTCTTCCTTATTTATGTCAAGTTGGAGTCGTGAAATCCTATAGAATGAGTGCTTTTCATATCTTTTTATAGCTGTCCACATGCTTTAGTGTGGCATACTCAAGACCAAGCAAATAGTACCCCAGTTTTCCACATTTAAGTTAGATCAACAAAACAGGAGGGGAACGTTATCCTTTACCTCTGGTTCCTTCCTTTAACCGATGATGAAAGAAAGATTTGATGCACTGCTTTCTCTTCAATAATCTTTAGTTCTTTGTATTCATTAGTGAAAGGTTGAACAACCCCTTAACCCTATTTCGCATTGTAAAACCCAAATTCCACCCTTTGTCACCTGAAGGAAAGAAGGGAGGAGAAATTCTTCCTTGCCAAGAGCTCATCGATCCTCTATGAGAGGCTCTTGAGGCTGCTTTCATGTGCTTTCATTTAAGAGGTTGCTGATTTGAGAATCATGTTGGACACATAGACCAACCTTTTTGTAGTTGGAATGTCTCCCGGTTTCCATCTCTTAATATATCTTGCTGCTTTATTAGAATGCCTTTATAGTCTAAGTAATTTTCTTTTTATTGAATGATGCAGCTTTTATCGATGCCAATTTGACCCAATGACTGGTGGAGAGATGACTCAGCTCGAATACTATAACTTTCTGAAACCCGAGGAAACTTTGTGAGGTGAAGCTGTGTACATGTCTTATGACATTAGCGTGTATATTGTCGGTAACGCTCTACCTGTATGACATATATGACACGGGAAGGTTACTCAATAAGTTGTAAATACTTGATCTGAAAATGGAGGGCTATAGGGGTAAATACTGACCGATGCGGACAGAGTGTACATATAAATGGGGGTGGTTCAGGGAGTTTTCTTAATTTCTGTAGCTATGATTATGAAAGATCTCATCCGTTATGTCTGTTTTACTTTTGATTTTTTGCTTTGTGGTCTCTGCCTTCTTTAGCGCCCCGCTTTTGAAGATGATGTGAATGCTTTGTTGTGGAGCCTCTTTCTCGTGAAGCCTGTGAAACTCTCCTTTGGGGTCTTTAACCTGTGAAAAGCTATCTTAAAGTATACCCTTTTGAAATTCTTCTGTATCTTTCATGGGAATGACGAAACAAAAAAGTAAACGTCAGCGAACCTTTAATCCCATAGTTCGACCCGAATTTTTTTTTTTTTTTTAAAACAAAACAAAACAAAACCTTTAATCCCGTAGGGCTTGTGACTTGTAGGAGTCGATTCAGCCAAGTTTTAGGCAGGGCTTATTCCTTTGTGCTTTAGCAATTCGGTGCGCAATTCTATTTGCATCTCTACCGTGGCGGGCTATCTGGATATTTGAAAACCGGGTCAAAGGATCACGCCTTTCAGCGATAAGGGGATCAACTTCCCACGAACTCTGGTCTAGGGACTTAGAAAGGGTCAGGGCTGAAGAACTAAACTCTAGGAAGACAGCATGCGTTGGATGCAACATAAGAGCTCAAGGGAGCTGGATTTAGCATGGAACTTATGGTAATTCTCTTGTTAAGAATGGGAACGTCTTGGGGCTTTTGCGCGGGTTGGGAAGAAGCTCAACTAATGTAATTGGATATATAGCAAAGGTGTATTCATGGTTTGATCATCAACATTTCGATAGCTCCAGAGACGAAACATTAATGGAGAAAGCAAAGAAGGAAAGACGAAACGACAAGGAAAAAGCTTAGGGCGCGTTTGGTAACGATTCTGTTCCCGGGAGTAGATTCTGATCAAAATTGATTCTTTTTTATTCTGTTCCCGGAAACTGATTCTGAGAAAAGAACGTGTTTGGTAACTGTACAAAATTTCTGATTCTATAATAGAAAAAGAACATAAATGTGACCACCGACCAAGGTGGCGTGGATGGTAGGGCCTTGGACCTCCCCGGTGGAGGCCAAGGTTCGAATCCCCGCGAAGCGAGGGAGCGCCTTAGCTACTACATGGTGACTTACGCGTGACGTCGGGGTGGTGGTTTCCCTTAGCGTCGCCGCCGGGTCGCCGGGGGGTTCTGTTGCTTGTGCCGCGGCAAGTTAGTTCCTCTCAAAAAAAAAAAAAAAAAAAAAAAGAACATAAATGTGTTTGAGAATCGCATAAAATTTCTATTCCAATTCTTTTTTAATTACCTTTTTAGATAAATATAAATTTGATATTGAATTCTCATAAACCCCTCATTGATTAATTATATTTATACTAAGTAATAAAAATATTAACTAATCAATTTTTATTAAATAGTTAATAATAAACCATAGTATAAATTATACTAATATACCTAAAATATGTATTAAATTATAAAGAAAAATTAAATATGAATTCTATATATAGCAAATATATATTTCAGAATAGGACAAAATTAAAATAAAATATAGAAATAAATAAATAAATAAAAATAAAAACGAAAATTGTTGTTATTTTAATTTTTTTCTTATTAGAATTTCAATATCATTTATATTTAAATATGAGTTTTTTTTTTTATCATGGTGATTTCTCATTTTCAATAAATATTTACATTTCTATGATTAAATATCTAATCCATTTTGAATTCAATATGGATGGATGTTAATTTTAATTTAACGTGGAGCGGGAGAGGGTACGTTGATGAGCAGCCACTTTTTGATTCTTTTTTTCTGATTCAGAATCAAGAATCACATTTTTTCTGATTCTAAATTCTTGTCCAAAACTGATTCTGGAAACAAATTTGTTCCCGGGAACAAAAAATTTACTAAACGCGATTCTGGGCCGAAACTAATTCTGGGAACAAAGAATTAGAATTTGGCCCTGTTTGGATGGTTACCAAACAGGGCCTTAGTTTTACATATCGAGAGCGTCATCGAAGCCGGTGTCATATGCGGCGGCCTCTGACACATCTAATACCATGTCCCCGATCAGCAGCTTGCCGAGCAACACGCCTACCAGCCCCAGCCTAAAGTTCCTGCCGCCGCTCTTCTTGGGAGGCTTCTGTTGGTACGCAGCTGGCGGGTACCCATATCCAGCCAGGGGATACCTGTACCGTGGCGGCGGAGGCACGTACCTGGGGCAGGTAGCCGTACCCGGGCGTGGCGTTCGATGGATGACCCTGTGGTGGATATCCATATCCTATCGGCAAAGGATATGGCCTCGCCCTGTGCATTGGCGGAGGCAAGTACCCTACGGCCGAGCTCGAGGCGGGCGGATAAGCCATGACCAGCTTGTTTGCCTTCTTGGCAGCCGGTGGGGGAGGTGTTGCCACGGTGAACCGCTCGCCAAACTTGTAAGAAAACTCTAGGAATCCCTTGGTCTTCCCGGAGGGCAGCCTCGGGTTGTAGCTCGTCACCTTGGGCTTCCTGACGCCACCCTCGCCACCCTGCCTGAGGAGCTCCTTGATCGGCACCTCGACCCTACCGACCTCCTTGTCATCGCCGAGGGTCTTCTCAGCCTTGATCTTGAACTTTAGCTTCAGGAGGCCGGTGTGGGAGGCGGCCTCATCGACGGTGAAGGAGAGTAGGTGGCCCCAGCGGGGGGCGGTGCCGCCGTCCTTGTGGACGGGGGTGCGCTGCTTGCTCTTCTGGCACTCGTTGGCGACACCGGAGAGGGAAACGGTGACGTAGGGGTCCATCTTGCTGAAGATGTTGGCGTCCTTGAGGTCCTTGGCGGACATCAGCGTCACCTCCAGGCACTTGCGCTCCATGTCCGCCACTTGAAAACCTTCTTGAAGAAGATGGCGATTGTTACTTAGCCAATCGAGTTATCTTTTCTTTGTGTGAAACTTATATGGGATTCGGCTATGTTTCGACAACAATCGAGAGTTAGATGTTTAGTTCTTCGGCTGCAATTGTTACTGGTGCAGCTAGAGAGATTATAAGGAATGCGGTTCTTTTTTGTTTGTTTATCTCTTTTGGGCCTAAATAAACTTCACAGAGGTTTCTTCTCTTTACAATCAGCATCAAGTGAAATCTGTAAAGCAAGAGGAATATTGGTCATCCAGTCTTCCTTAAGGACTTTGTCTCTTGCATGAGTTGCTACCTAATTGAGAGGCTGGTTAGCTGATCTAAGAAACACAGTTCCATGGAATGTCTTCAAAGCTTCTAAGATCGTCCCTGGCGTCCTAGACTATGAATTTTGAATGTCCATTTGCATGGAGTATTTTGAAATGTCTACAGTTAAAAAACTTGCTTGACATCTGTTTCCATACTGAGCTCTCTACGACCGTCTTTAGCAGCTTTTTGAAGACCACTTTGGATTGCAAGAGATTTCGCAAGTTCTACATCATTTCACTGAACTGCAACCCCTATTCCAACTAGCAAAACTACTCTTTCATCATGGGCAACTACTCTGATTTTCCCTTTACCATATTCCCCGATTATACCACCGTCACAATTCATTTTCACCACTCTACTCCATAATCAAGCTACACCTGTGCCTCCCCTTTATCTTACACCTGTGCCTCCCCTTTATCTTTGAACCGACGCGACCGACAAAATCAAGTCAATTAATACGACGCGGGTATATAACCCCTCTAAAAATGGAAACAGCGCCTAGCGTCCAAAAAGCAATTAAATTAAGATCAAATAAATAGTTACCAAAAAGGCATTATATCAGTTGCGCAGGCGGTAGACCAATCGCAGAGCAGGAACAGAGTGATCGCTCCCGGAGGAAAATATTGGCTTGGAGCAGCTACACAACTGACGCAACCGCACTATAAATTCGCCTCGATAACCACCAGTCCACCACCACCACCCCTCGTTCTGCAGAACAACACGACGAAAAATCTCTCTGCAAGTCCTTCGGTTCTCGCCACGTTCTCCTTCATCATCTTCTTCTCCATATTCTTCGAGAAGTTTTCGAGCGGCGAGCATGGAGTGCAGGCGCCTGGAGGTGATGGTGATGTCCGCCAAGGAGCTCAAAGACGCCAACGTCTTCCGCAAGATGGACCCCTACGTCGCTGTCTCCCTCTC
Organism: Eucalyptus paniculata subsp. matutina; assembly: GCA_017140255.1. Lineage (NCBI taxonomy): Eukaryota > Viridiplantae > Streptophyta > Magnoliopsida > Myrtales > Myrtaceae > Eucalyptus > Eucalyptus paniculata. The sequence continues at coordinate 45,270,589 of CM029436.1, forward strand.
CGGCGTCGCCGACGAGCGCCAGAATAGCAAGCAGCGCACCCCCGTCCACAAGGACGGCGGCACCACCCCCCGCTGGGGCCACCCGCTCACCTTCACCGTCGATGAGGCCGCCTCCCGCGCCGGCCGCCTGAAGCTAAAGTTCAAGATCAAGGCCGAGAAGACCCTCGGCGGTGACAAGGAGGTTGGCAGGGTCGAGGTGCCGGTCAAGGAGCTCCTCGAGCAAGGCGGCGAGGGCGGCGACGGGAAGCCCAAGGTGACGAGCTGCAGCCTGAGGCTGCCCTCCGGGAAGAGCAAGGGGTTCCTGGAGTTCTCTTACAAGTTTGGCGAGCGGTTCACCGTGGCGGCGCCTCCCCCGCCGGCCGATGGGGCGGGGCCGTACCCTCCGCCGGCGGGACACGGGTATCCACTGCAGGGGTATCCGCTGAACGCCGCGCCCGGGTACGGCTACCCGCCTCAGGGATATGGGCCTCCGCCGCCGGGGTACGGGTATCCCCCAGCGGGATATGGGTACCAGCCGGCCGCGTACCAGCAGACGCCTAGCGGCGGCGGGAACTCCAGGCTGGGGCTGGCGAGCGGGCTGCTTCCCCGGCTGCTGATCGGAGACATGATAGCGGCCGCCGTGTCGGAAGCCGGGTTGGATGATGCTCTCAATATGTAAAACTAAGTTTTTTTCCTTGTTCCGTCTTCCATCCTTTGCCTTCTTCCATTATGTTTCGCGTCTTGTGCTATCGAGACGACTCTGTTTTTACTTTCGGTCTGTAAATAAAGTACATATCTGTAAATAAAATACACACGTTTATATAGGGACTAAAATGGCGATCTGAGCTTTTAATTTTTGGCTCTTTTCCTCTAGGTTGTTTGTTTTCGTAACTTAATGCGATGAATCGGATCATAAAATTGGTATATCGCTAGTATAATGACGGAGTTTAATGAAAGATACGTCAGGGGAGAGGTGGGATATTGGGGATGTGAATGCCATGATCTTTACGATTCCGGTTTTGATTCATCTTGATCGAGCATGGCCACGTCGGCGACCTTGACCGGGGACCTCGGGACGACGTCTCCGTCTGTCTGCAGCTCTGACTCCAGCGTGGCTTCCTCCGAGTCCATTCACCGGGCGAAACGTGTCGCCCGGCAGAGCCACGCTGGAGTCCGAGCTCGTCCCTTTTATTTTAAAAAAAGAGCGCAGCAAAACGTGAAAAATCGAGTTCTCTCTCCTCTGCACGGGAGGTCTTGTCCTACTGTTCTGCAAAAGGAACCGAACTCCTCTGCAAAGCCCACCAAATATTTCACGTCTCATTCTCCACGAAACCTAATATTTTCTCTTCCCACGAAAATTTTGATGAGGGCTGGTGGATGCTTTATCTTGCCGCACATGTCGTAAAAAAGGACCCAGAAGTCCGCCTTTGTCAAGAAAATATTACTCTTTCTCCCTCTCCTCTGCGGTACCACCAAAACTCTCGCATTAATACACTTCGAATTTATCCTACATTAATTTCTATTAAATTTTACAATCAAATTAATAAGTTAGGTAAGACACAACAATTAAAAGGTTTACCTATTTATCCATTTGCTTTTTCTTTTTTTTTTTTGGGTCAGAAACTGTCCATTTGCTAACATGTATTATTTTGGAGTTTTTGATGGTATTATTAATTTAAATAACGAGTAAATTTATCCCTCAATGCTCCGGTGGAGCCATGCCGTCACCTTGGCTGTTGACAAGGCCACGGCCCACGTCGGCGGCCTCGCCCTCAAGTCCAAGATCAAGATCAAGGTCCAAGCACGAGAAAATATAAGGTAGTCCCGGACCGCCAGGTCACCGTACGCCCGCCCAATGAAGAGGCGACACATTGCTCCACGTGGAAGCGGGCCCACCATTATTTTCGATCAAATTTTTGCACCCCTTCTCTCTCTTCATTAAATGCTTCATTCTTCTTCGCCCACCGTCACTTATCAGAGAAGGTTTTTCGCGTTCCCCATCGCTCCCTTCATTAAATGCTTTATCCCTCCCTGCACGCGTCTTCTCCGCTCGCACGAAGAAGCACCTCTGAGAAGTGATGGTCGGCCAGTAGCAGAACGAAGCATTTAACGAAGAGAGGGGGAGGGGCGCAAGAATTTGACCGAAAATAATGGTGGGCCCGTCTCCACGTGGAGCCATGTTTCGTCTCTCTTCATTGGGCGGGCGCACGGTGACCTGGCGGTCCGGGACAACCTAATATATTCTCGTCCAAGCACACCCTCAATGGCGACAAAGAAGTCAGCGGGGCCGATATGCCTATCAGGGAGTTGCTCAATATGAAATGCTCCAGATAGTCATCTTAGATGGAGCATCACCGCATCGGCGAACGTGTGGTGGTAGCAAGGAGCTGGCTCAGAGGGCCGCCCACGTGCCGCCGCCGCCGCCGCCGCCGCCAGGGACAAGGGCTGCGGGCGCTTTGGCGTTTTCCAGCGATGGAATGGTGGGTAAAATTACAGAAGTCGAGGGGGAGGGTCTTCGTGCATTTCCGATAACGAAAACCATAAAGCAGGTTCTTTCTAAGAGCATAAGAACCAGACCAAATACGATGCTAACTGACATAAGCAGATTCCAACGACCAAAAGCCACATTCAGTTTGCAATTCGCCGATGATTCCGAAGCAGAACAACGATGATCAAACCGTGAATGCACCTTTGCTATGTCCAATTACATTAGTTGAGCTTCTTCCCAATCCATGCAAAAGCCCCAACACGTTCCCATTCTTAACAAGAGAATTAGCATAAATTCCATGCTAAATCCCGCTCCCCTGAGCTCTCACGTTGCATCCAACGCATGCTGTCTTCCGAGAGTTCAGTTCTTGAGCCCTGACCGTTTTAAGTCCTTAGACCGTAGTTCGTGGGAAGTAGATCCGCTTTTCGCCGGAAGGCGTAATCCTTTGACCGAGTTTTCATATATCCAGAAAGCCTGTCATGGTAGAGATGCGAATAGAATAGCGGACTCAGTTGCTGAAGCCCAAAGGAATAAAGCCCTGCCTAAAACTTGGCTGAATCAAGAACCTCACAAGTCACAAGCACTATGGGATCATACGCTCGTAACGTACGTCCTACCATACTTTTTCGGTTCGTCACTCCATTGAAAGATATAGAATACTTTCAGAAGGGTATACTTTTACGATAGATTTTCACAGGTTAAAGACCCGAAGGGAGAGAGAGTTTCACAGGCTTCACGAGAAAGAGGCTCCAGAATACAAAGGGATTCAGGTTTTACAATGCAAAATAGGGTTAAGGGATTGTTCAACCTTTCACTAATGAATACAAAGAAGTAAAGAAGATTGAAGAGAAAGCAGTGCAATTAATCTTTCTTGCATCATCACTTTAAGGGAGGAAGGAACCAGAGGTAAAGGATAACCTTCCCCTCCTTCTGTTATATTGATCTAACTTAAATGTGGAAAACTGGGGGTACTATTTGCTAGGTCTTGAGTATGCCCCACTGAAGCATGTGGACAGCTATAGAAAGATATGAAAAGAACTCATTCGATAGGATTTCACAACCCCAACTAGACATAAATATGGAAGACAGAGTTGTAAGATGATATTACCTCCCATCCATGCCAAGAATTAAAACAGTGTTCTTCTGGTGACCAAAAGCAACAACATACAGTAACCTTGCAGTCGGAGCTGTGCCACCAACCATTCTGAGCTAAAGTAACTAGGCAGAACACCTGCAAAGCATGGAGCAAAACTAGCCTGAGAGAAAGATACAGTGATCATGGTTTACTATAAACACATTTGGTCACTCAGCATGACATACGAATTTAGCCACCGCAATAACTCGTCCAACCATAATTAGATTTAGCATGACGTGAACAATTGAGCTCTACTTCAAGGGCCATTTATGTGACAGACAAATAGCAAGACTTCAAGATACAGCAATTCCTGGCATATTACCTTCCATGAAAGAAAGTGACGAGATCATGGAGGAGGAAGACACGTGGCTTTCAGATGTGTTGTGCAATCTGTCATTGTTCAGCATGCCTAAATCAGCCTTTAGACTGAAGACATGGACGGTTCCCTAGTCACTTGAGACCGCTAGCCATTGGGCAATAGAAGAAAATGCCAGGCTGTATATTTCTGCACGATCTGCACCTCTTCTTACCTACATGAAGAACTTTGAATCTCAGTTATGTAATGAATAAAGTAGAATATTTCCCAAGATTATATGATAATTAAATTGTCCTCTTTCTACAATCCTAAAGGCCTATTGAAGCACGACACAGTTTCAGCAGAGAACAATATCAGATCACAGCATCTATTTAGCATAATAACCATGCACTAAAATCACTCTCATGGTCTTTAGAAGTTATGAACAACATAAGCCCTTACTGGCAATTGGATTCATTAAAACTTTTGTCAATTGGATATCAACACATCACCAAGGCAGTTTAAAATATCTCCCTGTAGAAACCAACTTATTTGTCTCATCATTTGAGCCTATCAAGAAGCAATAACAACTGCCAAAGGTTAAGTAAATAGTATAGATACCATATTAGCAATTACAACCTATCCATAAAAGAATTTAGAGGATTTGTATTAAAGACAGCACTAATCCCAAAAGTAAGGTATTCTTTTATCAGTGGAAGTAATATACATATACCGATTTGGGATAAAAAGTGAGAAAAGAATGAGCATGATTCGAAAGGTATAAAAATTTAGACAATTCCAAACACTAGCGGTGAATGACATGAGCTCAAGTGATGTTGGATTACAACATACAAGTAAACATCCTAACTTACTTCACAGATACTGCCACTCAAGTAAAAAAAAAAAAAAAAATTCTTCCCCCTTGGTGGTGACTCAGAAAAGGCAAGTCATAGTTTAATTCTGGACAAGCAATATCTTTTACAAGTTACTGTATATACATGAATTGAAATCCAAATTTGCAGGACATTTCATCCACTACTTGCACGTAATCTTGTGAATAGCCATGGCTGTTCAGCTAAAGAAATAAATAATATCTTTTATCATTCAGTTCATGCTTAATGGCGGGCTTGCTTAAATAAGCTTTACTAAAACATCAAGCACACCACATTCCCCACTTTCAAAACACAATCAGCATTAGATTCTGGACCAACCTCTTGGAGCAACGACCCATCGAGAGTATTAAACCCCCTAACTAGGGTCCCCTTACTACTTGCAGTTGCTAATAATCTCCCATCCTGGGAGAGCGCAAAGGCCGCAATCCTCGAATCATGCGCCATTATAAACCTAGTCCTCTTCGAAGCATAGTGCTCGACCCTAACCTGAAAAAAGTACATTATGCACCAATCATCAGCACGTAGGTGAATCAATTAACCAATTTGTTATCGACTCGTGACAGTGCTAATCGTCTCACCTGCCCGGAACCATCTGCCCCGAACTCTGCAACACCACGCACAAACCCTTCGGATTCGCGGTCGTCTCAATCTGATGCAGCAGCTTCAAGTCTGCAAATTTGTAGACGTATATCTTCTGCAGAAGGATCACCACGATGTGGTGCCGCCGGAGCTCGACCGACTTCACCTCGGACCGGAACGAGATCTCCCCGATGCACTGTGATTGGTGGTCGTCCCAGATCATCACCTTGTTCACTGGGCATATCGGGTTCAACCTGCCCCCGACGAGGGCCAGTATGTTGCACCGGAACAGCATCTCCACGACGGCGATCCCGCCCCCGGCGTCGAAGTGATGTATTGTCCACGTGTGCATGGTCAAATGTAATATTTATTGGGAGCTCAATTGAAATGGTAGTGGATGAAGATTTAAGCATTCCATATATAAAGTTTGAAGTTTATTGAACCAAATTGTTGAGCCAAAGCACAATGACAATCATTGAAATCCACCATGAATTTTATCGTTGCCCCCTGTGGTATCCAATTTTTATTCCCCTATGGAGCATTAATTTGTCGTAAAAAGGTATTCTTATTCTATGTACAAATGATTTTACGTGGGCTGCATATGAGATAAAATCTATGATAGTTTAGTGTACTTTGGGCAATTGATATCATGAGGCATTGTGTTAGAGTGCAAGTAACTATCATGTAGCTAACATGCATTTATTTTGCGAAAAATTAGCAAATTTCAAAGATTTAAAGTTTTGATTGTTGATAAAAAAAAAAATTAAGAATAAATTTCATTTGTAATATCAAACTTGAATTTGAAAGCCCAAAATTATTAATTAGAGAGAAGTGGCGTCCCATATTAGAATGTCTCATCTAAATTTAGCATTATAGAGTCACACGTCATCTTGTGAAAAAAAAAATCCCAATTGATTTTGCCTATCAACAATTAGATGAGTTTACCAAGCAAATTATTTGAGTTATGCCAGTTAACAAGTAAATGAGTTTATTGAACAAAATTGTTACATTTAAGGGTATAGAATAAATATTAAAAAACCAAAAACAAAAATGGAGAGAAAGAAGGTAAGTGACAAGATCTAAATTTTCATAGGGCAATTGCTTTTTTCCCCCACCTTAATTTATTCTATAACAAAAACAAAATAGTTAAACTGGAAAAAAGAAAATTTTAAAAAAAAGAGAGAAAAAATAAAAGGTGTCCAGACAGTTTATGGTCAATTTATCTTCCTCCTTGTGCACTAGTCAACATGCCCCTCCTCTCAAGGACCACAACCAGATCAACATCATCAGGAAAAGAGCTGATCAGCTTCATCTGCATCTTCCTCAGGCCACTGGCGAAGTCCATGGCCTCGTCCATGGCCCTCCGAGCGCTGCCGAGCGCCTCCTCCAGCTCCTCATTAGCCAGGTAGAACAAGCACACCTGGCCAAGGAGCTGGTCGTGCTGCTCTTGGGACCTCGCCACCCTTTCCTCTGCGCGCTCAAGTGCCTCGGACACGACCCGCAGCTTCTCGACCATGCAGCATTGCTTCTGCCACCACTTGATGCTGGGCACACAGAGGATGAACAACGCCGAGAAGCCGATCAAGGCGCAGATGGCACGGCCATAGTCCATTGAAAATTGCTGGGGGGGTTTTCTGTGGTCCAAGATGAAGAGAAGAGGTTCATAGACAGAGAATTTTAAGACAATGTCGGGTCTGAATAAGATTCTTTGCCTTTAGTGGGAGCAATCACCTGCTTGTAGTAAACTAACTCCTTTAGCTTCCTCTATGGGAAATTATGTTGGTACAGGTTTTTTTTTTTTTTCTCTCCTGATGGGTATTGCTGTAACATCATGAGTCTGAAACCAGTATTGCTCTTTTTGCAATTTCAGATGCACATTCAGAGATTATTTCCAGATTTTCTTTTTGCCAGGATCTGGAAATTGGCAATTTTGAGCACTTGGTTGATGGCTGACCACTTGAATCATCTCTATCCTTAAGTCCAGTAGCTCAACTAGGATAGCTACTTACTGATGGACAAATGAAAAGGCAATGCATCTCAAATGTTCCTAGACCAGCCTAGGACAAAGAATGATGATCTCCTACTGTTTTCCATACCGTCTACAGGAAAAGAATCCTAATGAAACAAAGAACCTGGCGAGATGAAACCAAAACAAAATGAGAGGAAAGGACTAAAAGCTTGTACAGAAAAAGAATTCGATGCCCAACAACTCTTTTCGACAACTTGGTGTCGGAGGCTTTGTCCTCAGAGCAACGTGAGGTTATCCTGCTCTTGTCGAGGGCTATAAATATTTCGTGTTCCACTTGACAGAGTTATAATACATAGACTTCAAATCAAATTGAGAATCAAGAAAATTATGGATGACCATCGATTGTTCTCCCCATTCTTTTCAGAAACTTGTGTTCCGTAGTATTGTCACCTATTCCAAATTTGGTTCATTCGCAAGCCTAAATTGGTACCGCAATGTTTTCATTTTTGGGTGTGCTAACATTGAATATTATTTATCATAAAAGGGTATAAAAGGTTTGAAGTTAATAAATGTCAATCTGAACGGTACAAAACTCTACACACACTGAGAAAATTTGTGTTACAATCCTAATTCCTAGTGAATGCACTTATAGATCACACTTAAACCCCCCTTCAAAGCAATATAAACATGCTTATTATAATTATAAAAATAATACCGTGACGTTCCGTTAGCATCCGACGGCGGGTACGGCGCCACGTGGCGCTGCGGTCGGTGGGGTCAGCATCGACGTGCGTCAGCGTTTTTCCAAGAGGATATGTAAGCGCACCTAGACCTGCCAGCGGACGCAAGCCTGAGCCGTTCATAGCACCGATGCCGTGATACCTTTAAGTTACTTAATATTTTCTCCACCGATGCCGTGATCCCTTTAGGTACCCAATATTTTCGCCTATAAATATGCAGCAGAGCGAGAGAGGCACCTCCTCGAAAGAAACGAAGAAGAAGAAGAAGAAGAAGAAGAAGAAGAAGGAAATAAATTGACTATTAACAGCTTTTGCGCGTCCATTGTCATTTCGCGTGGTACGAGATCTCTTCCTTCGCGTCCGGCTCCTTTCTTCTTCCTCGATCTCTTCAGGGTCCGCCGGAGCTCTGTTCATCGGCCGGCAGAGAGGTTAGCTTCCACTTGGGCCGTTGGTTCCGAATCTTTAATACCATACAACACTTTAATCCGGTGCAAACATCGAGATGGTGAGGTGGGGCCCAAGGGCCTCGTGGGGACGAAGGGATGGCAAGTAACTATCAGTCACGCGGACATGGCCAGTGTTAAGTATAAAAGTAACAAAGATGCTCAAATGCAGAAGCAAAAACAGAGGACCAAAACAGAGGACCTGAATCCAGAAACGAAGATGACTGGATCGAGGATCAATGAACGAGAATGCTCGAGGGCTTAATAACTCGGATAGCCAGATGATCAATGAACGAAGATGCTCGAGGGCTTAATGACTCGGATTGCCAAAGTCTTAAGGCTTAGTCAAATAGATTCTTTCTGTTAAAGTAGTTACTGTATTCTGTTTTCCTTTGTAACTAAGTGCTGTTACATATTCTGGTATAAGTACTCTGCTTTGCTTTACATAAGAAGTAAGGAAGAACAGATAGAAAGAGAGAGGTCGCAAGATTTGAGAGTACAATGTATCGAGATCATCAATGAGTGCAGAAGGAATCTTGATACAGAAGAGAAGAAACTTTCGGAGAATGAAGAACAGCTCAAATCCGAAACTCTGAAGCAAGTTAAGTACATTTGATCTAAGAAGAATAGAACAACAAAAGTTTCTTCACATTCTGTGTTTCAATAGTACTGAAATACAATGATATGATCATCATTTGGAAATACAAATTGTCTTCAGATTTGTGCACTTGATCTTGTTTGAAGTTCTTCATCTTTCACAAGTCTTGTTTGAAGTTCTTCATCTTTCTCATGGTATCAGAGCTCTAGGTTGTTTGTATAACTTGGTTTGATCTGAAAAGTTTGAAGAAATGGCAATAAGATCACCAAAATATCCATTTCCAATACATGTAAACATCTCGAACTTTGTTACAATCAAGCTCGCCGAAGACAATTTTCTGTTGTGGCAAGCTCAAATTCAAAGGTTCCTGAAGAGTCAAGACCTCTTCGGTTTTGTTAATGGTGATGTTGTAGCTCCTTCACGAATGTTGCACAACAATAATGAAGAATGTGATTCAGAACTTGTTAATCCTGATTACATTGATTGGACAAGAACAGATCAGTTGATCTCATCATGGATTAGTGGGGCCGTCACTGAGAATATTCTAAGTCTAATCATCGGTTTAGAAACATCCTTTGATGTATGGCAGTCTCTTCTAAAACGATTTACACAAAAATCAATAGCAAAGGAGTTCGAGCTTAGAGGAAAATTACAGTCTTGCCAGAAACTTGATCAAAACCTCTCGACTTATCTCAGAGAATACAAAAATATATGTGATCAGTTGAATGCTATTGGTAAACCAGTAGATGAAATAACCAAGATCTTTGGTATACTAGAAGGACTAGGTCCAGAATATGAACAACTTCGAACCACCATATATTGTTTGAAGCCTCAACCTGACTATGATGAAGTTATAGCTCAACTAGAGAGATTTGAATCTAGAATGAAGACTTACTCCAGAAGTCAGTTCAATCCTAATCTGGCTTATTTTGGCCAAAGGAAGATTCAAATGTATCCTAAAGAAAGTACTGATGAAGAATATCTTTCACAATCTACTGGTTTTCTAGCTCAGAGAGGAAGTTATAGGGGTGGTCGTAGTTTTGGCCGAGGCAGAATGGCTGGTAATAGAGGAAGAATGATTGGTTACACTGAAAGAAATCAGAATTACAGAGAAAATGCAGCATTTCAAAGACCAGGAGATCAATATCTGAGGCCAAAGAATGTCTTTCCTTCAACAGCACAGGGATTTCGACCTTATGCCACACAACCTCAAAGGTATCAAAACAACAAATCTTATCCTCCTCTGTTAAACTCAAAGGAAAGTTTGCAGGATGAGAAAAACATAGAGGTCGCCAGACTAGAATGTCAAATATGTAAGCGACCTGGGCATGATGCTCTCCGCTGTTGGTACCGGTTTGACAATTCCTATCAAGTAGAAGAGATTCCAGCAGCTCTGACAGCAATTCATATTGAAGATCCTAAAGGAAGTGAATGGTACCCTGACACAGGAGCCACTGCTCATATCAGTTCGAATTCTGGTATTCTTCATACTTCTTCTAAATATCAAGGTCTTGATACAGTAATGGTTGGAAATGGATCTTGTTTACCTGTTACACACATTGGTAACACTTACCTGAAAACAGAAGTAAACACATTACCTCTTAATGATGTTCTTATAGTACCTGAAATAAAGAAGAATCTTCTTTCTGTATCCAAACTTACTGATGACTACCCTTGCACTTTCATCTTTGATAAACTTGGTGTTTATGTAAAGGACAACAATACCAAGGCAACAATTCAGCTCGGAAAGAAGACTAAGGGCCTTTATCAAGTCAATACACAGACTGCAACAGCCTTTTTCACTCAAAGACAGAAAGCAGTCAATGCAGAAGTATGGCACCAAAGATTGGCCCATGCGAATACTCAAGTAGTGGATTATCTACACCATCAGAAACTAATTCATGTCACTTCAGCTACTTCAGTTTCTTCAAAAATTTGCAGCAGCTGTCAAATAGCTAAAAGTACAGCTCTATCATTTCCTCTGTCGAATTCCATATCAACTTCATCATTAGAAAAGGTCCACTGTGACATCTGGGGACCATCACCAGTAGACTCCTTACAAAAGTTTAGATACTATGTGATTTTTGTTGACGATTTCTCACGATACAGTTGGTTATATCCAATGAAATTGAAATCTGAATTCTTTGATATCTTTAGTCGATTCCAGATATTAGTCGAAAAACAATACAATCACAAGATTAAAATCTTTCAAAGTGATGGAGGGGGAGAGTTTGTAAGTAGAAGATTTCAAGACCATCTGCAAAGTTGTGGAATAAAACAACAGCTATCTTGTCCTCACACTCCTGAACAGAATGGAGTTTCTGAAAGAAAACATAGACATATTGTTGAATTGGGATTGGCTATGCTATATCATTCCAAGATCCCACTGAAGTTTTGGGTCGATGCCTTTGTTACAGCAAACTATCTTATAAACAGGCTTCCAACACCAAAGCTAAACATGGATACACCATATAGAAAGATTCATAATACTCAGCCACAGTATGATCATTTACGGGTATTTGGTTGTGCATGTTATCCATGCTTAAGGTCTTATTCAAGACACAAGTTCGATCCTAGATCACTTCCTTGTATTTTTCTAGGATACAGTGATCTGCATAAAGGCTATAGATGCCTTGTACCTACTGATAATCGTATATATATCAGTAGACATGTTGCTTTCGATGAAACATCATTTCCTTTCACAAAAATAGTGATCAATGAATATGGTCAATATACTTCTTTGTATAGACAGTGGATTGAAGGAGTCAAATTGTTCGAATCTTCAAACAAGGATATAGCAAAGCAAAGTATTTCCCATCAGCCAGAAGGGAGAAGTCAATATCATCCTACTATGGATTATTATGAAAATCAGCAGATGCACCAACAGACTTCCTCAGCATCAATACAGTTCCAAGATATTCCTCTAACATCAAGGCAAAATGATGTTATCACAGAAACTCAATCTGGTCAGAATTCTTCATCTTTCTCAGATATTCTGCATACCAATATTAGTTCTGGCAAAGAACAACACACTCGAGATCTATCTTCTTCTCAGAGAAATGTTAATAGTCATCCCATGCAGACCCGACTCAGATCAGGTATTATCAAGCCAAATCCAAGGTATGCTTGCTTGGCTGAGTATCATGTTCCTATGGAACCAAGATCCATTAAGTCTGCATTAGCTAATACAGGATGGTACAATGCTATGCAAGAAGAGATGAGTGCCCTCCATAATAATCATACTTGGACATTAGTTCCAAGAACAGACCAGATGAATGTTGTAGGCTGTAAGTGGGTGTTCAAGACTAAACTCACACCAGATGGTAGTCTAGAAAGACTCAAGGCTCGTCTGGTAGCCAAAGGATTCCATCAAGAAGCAGGACTGGATTTTACTGAAACATTCAGTCCAGTTGTGAAACATGCTACAATACGTATAGTACTTTCTATAGCCCTCACAAGAAAATGGACAATACGCCAACTAGATGTAAAGAATGCATTTCTTCATGGAGATTTACATGAAACTGTTTACATGGAACAGCCACCTGGCTTCATTGATTCTCAAAAATCAAGCCATGTCTGTCTTCTTCACAAGTCATTATATGGACTTCGACAAGCACCAAGAGCATGGTTTGAAAAATTCAGCAACTTTCTTCTTGAAATTGGCTTTGTCTGCAGTACAGCTGACCCATCTCTGTTTGTGCTTCATACTGAATCAGATACAATCTTATTACTTCTCTATGTTGATGATATCATTCTTACAGGAAGCTCTACTCAATTCTTAAATGCATTAATCCAGAATCTCAGTCTTCACTTCCAAATGAAAGATCTCGGCAATATTCATTACTTCCTAGGTATTGAAGTGAAACATACAATACAGACCTTGTTCTTATGTCAAACAAAATATGCAGTTGATCTACTCAGAAGAGCACGAATGATAGACTGCAAACCAATTTCGACACCTCTACCATTGCGGCCAAATACTATGACAAATGCTGAAGTTCCTTTGCTGGATCCTACTGAATACAGAAGCTTAGTAGGAGGTCTTCAATACTTAACTATCACTCGACCAGATCTAGCATTTGCAACAAATCTCCTTTGTCAGAAGATGCAACACCCCACAATGGCTGATCTTCATCAATTAAAACGAGTGTTAAGATATGTCAAAGGAACTATTCATCTTGGCTATTATCTTCACTCTAATAGTTTAGCAAATCTCTATGGTTTTTCAGATGCTGATTGGGCAGTTGTCCTATTACTCGCCGATCTACTACGGATTTTGCACCTTCTTAGGTTCAAACTTGATTTCATGGTCACCAAGAAACAAGCTACTGTTTCAAAGTCCTCCACGTGCTTGAATATCGAGCATTAGCATCTACAACAGCTGAGTTAACTTGGATTGGTTTTGTTCTACGCGATATTGGAATTCCTCTCACAAAAGCTACCTCACTATTCTGTGACAATAAATCAGCTATTTCTCTCACAGCCAATCCTGTCTTACATGCTCGAACAAAGCACATAGAAGTTGATTTCCACTTTGTTCGAGAAAAAGTATCATCTGGTTCCATTTCTGTTCAACATGTTCCAAGTCATCTTCAAATAGCTGACATATTTACTAAGTCTCTTTCTCACTCAGCTCATCTGTCTCTTCGCACCAAATTAGGAATGGGATTCAATCCCCTTCCCAATTTGCGGGGGGATGTTAAGTATAAAGAAACAAAGATGCTCAATACAGAAGCAAAAACAGAGGACCAAACAGAGGACCTGGATCCAGATGATCAATGAACGAAGATGACTGGATCGATGATCAATGAACGAAGATGCTCGAGGGCTTAATGACTCGGATCGCCAGATGATCAATGAACGAAGATGCTCGAGGGCTTAATGACTCGGATCGCCAAAGTCTTAAGGCTTAGTCAAATAGATTCTTTCTGTTAAAGTAGTTATCAGTATTCTGTTTTCCTTTGTAACTAAGTGCTGTTACATATTCTGGTATAAGTACTCTGCTTTGCTTTACATAAGAAGTAAGGAAGAACAGATAGAAAGAGAGAGGTCGCAAGATTTGAGAGTACAATGTATCGAGATCATCAATGAGTGCAGAAGGAATCTTGATACAGAAGAGAAGAAACTTTCGGAGAATGAAGAATAGCTCAAATCCGAAACTCTGAAGCAAGTTAAGTACATTTGATCTAAGAAGAATAGAACAACAGAAGTTTCTTCACATTCTGTGTTTCAATAGTACTGAAATACAATGATATGATCATCATTTGGAAATACAAATTGTCTTCAGATTTGTGCACTTGATCTTGTTTGAAGTTCTTCATCTTTCACAAGTCTTGTTTGAAGTTCTTCATCTTTCTCAGCCAGCATCGGCGGACCCGGACCTCGACTATGTCTTGCTTTGGTTTCTTGCCCAAGCCGACTAACGGTTCTTCTCCATCTTCTTCGAGAAGGTTTTCGAGCGGCGGGCATGGAGTGCAGGCGCCTGGAGGTGACGGTGATGTCCGCCGAGGAGCTCAAGGACGCCAACGTCTTCGGCAAGATGGACCCCTACGTCGCCGTCTCCTTCTCCGGCGTCGCCGACAAGCGCCAGAAGAGCAAGCAGTGCACCCCCGTGCACAAGGACGGCGGCACCAGCCCCCGCTGGGGCCACTCGCTCTCCTTTACTGTCGATGAGGCCGTCGCCCGCGCGGGCCTCCTGAAGCTCAAGTTCAAGATCAAGGCTGAGAAGACCCTCCGCAGCGATAAGGAGGTCGGCAGGGTCGAGGTGACGGTGAAGGAGCTCCTCCTCGAGCAGGACGGGAAGCCCAAGGTCACGAGCTACAGCCTGAGGCTGCCGTCCGGGAAGACGAAGGGGGTCCTGGAGTTTGCCTACAAGTTTGGCGAACGGTTCACCATGGCGGCGCCGCCCCCGCCGGTCGTGGCTTATCCGCCCACCTCGAGCTCGGCCGCAGGGTACCCGCCGTCGCCACTGCACTGGGCGGGGCCCTACCCTCCGCTGGCGGGATACGGATATCCACTGCAGGGGTATCCGCCGAATGCCGCGCCCGGGTACGGCTACCCGCCCCAGGGATACGCGCCTCCGCCGCCGGGGTACGTGTATCCCCCGGCGGTATACGGGTACCCGCCGGCCGCGTACCAGCAGAAGCCTCCCAAGAAGAGCGACGGGAACTCCTGGCGGGTGCTGGGGTGCGAGCTGCTTCCCCGGCTTCTGATCGGAGACATAATATCGGACGCGTCGGAGGCCGCCACGTACAACGCCGGGCTCGATGATGCTCTCGTGTGAAACCGAGCTTTTTCCTTGTCATTCCATCTTGCTTCTTTGCTTCCTCGGTCGATGTTTGATCAGCTTTCGAAATAAAGAGGATGTACCCTAGATGAAAAATGGAGGATACGTTTTATCCCATCTTATGTTCCGTAACTGTGTAGGACGAGATAAAGCGGATGTAGCTCGGATGAAATTGAATGGCAAGTTGAAATGTTTATAATTGAATCGGTAAAATAATAATTAAATGTGGACAATGGCAGAGTTGAAATGTTTATAATTGAATCGGTAAAATAATAATTAAATGTGGACAATTTTCCGCCTTAACTAACATTAAGCATCCATCAACAATCAACTGACAAAAGTATCATTTCCTCTTAGAAATACCACTTATGCTTGGCTAAAGAAAGAAAAATGACCCACCTCAAAGCTAGCATCGGAAAAAACAAATAAAACCCTAACCGATAAAAATATACATTAATAGAGAGACATAAAATGGAGTTTCTTGATCCCATAAATTATTTTTTTAAGGTGATATTTTAGAAATTTGCGTCATGTTATTTGATTTTTTTCCTAATATTTATTTAATTAGGTTTTTAGATAACCAATATTATCTCATGATTTAGTTAATAATCATTTACTTTTTTTATTGGTTATCCGCTCAACAAACAGCTGATAGATAACGTATTTGATTTTTGGGATTTCAGTGCACTAGTTTATCTCAATTCAATTCGAAGTGATTTTATTTTTTTCTAAACTAGAGTTGAAATTCACATGGGATCAAGCACAAATAATTATGAAAAAGAAAAAGGGGCATAATTGACTTTTCTGGAAATTTCCAAAAGTGTCGAAGTAAAAAGAGAGTGCCTTTAGGTCACGTCATATTTATTCTTAAGATTAATATTACAAAAAACCCAAAATCAATATGCCAATGACACATTTATTCAAAATTAATTTTTAAATCACCAAAAACCTCATATTAATATACTTCGATTTATCCTCCATTAATTTCTATTAAATTTTACGATCGAATTAGTGAGTTGGATAAGACACGACAATTGACGAGTTTACCCATTTGGAGATTTACTGTCCATTTGTTAGCATGTACTATTTTGGAATTTTTTTATGGTATTAATTTAATTAACGGAAGCAAATAGGGAGTAAATTTATCCCTCAATTGGAGCCATGCCGACGCCTTGGCTGTTGACAAGACCAAGGCCCAAGCACACCCTCAGTGGCGACAAGGAAGTCAGCAGGGCCGATATGCCTTATCAGGGAGCTGCTGAAGCGCCGAAGCGGGCTTGGGCCGGCGACGGGAAGCCCAAGGCTTAAAAGTTCGGCAAGCGGCTCACCGATCTTTACGACCCCGGCCTTTGTTCTTGTTATAGAAGCATTAAGAAGGCTTTCATCCAAACCCCTGTACTATACCCCCAAAAAAGAAGGGCAGGGAGGTAGTGGAGCAAGCATTGAGCCGTAGACACTATACAGCATTAGTATGAAATGCTCTAGATAATCATCTTAGATGGAGCATCACCGCATCGGCGACCTCGACAATAGAACGTGTGGTGGTAGCAAGGAGCTGGCTCGGAGGGCTGCCCACGTGCCGCCACCGCCAGGGACAAGGGCTGCAGGTGATTTGGTGTTTTTCCAGCGATGGAATGGTGGGTAAAATTACAGAAGTCGAGGGGCAGGTCTTCGTGCATTTCCGATAATGAAAACCATAAAGCAGGTTCTTTCTAAGAGCATAAGAACCAGACCAAATACGATGCTAACTGACATAAGGTTCATGATTCCAACGACCAAAAATCCCGCCACAGGACACAAACATGGTTCAGTTTGCAATTCGACCAAAAGATGATTCCCGATGATTCCGAAGCAGAACAACGATGATCAAACCATGAACGCACCTTTGCTATATCCAATTACATTAGTTGAGCTTCTTCCCAACCCATGCAAAAGCCCCAACACGTTCCCATTCTTAACAAGAGAATTACCATAAATTCCATGCTAAATCCAGCTCCCTTGAGCTCTCACGTTGCATCCAACGCATGCTGTCTTCCGAGAGTTCAGTTCTTGAGCCCTCACCGTTTTAAGTCCTTAGACCGTAGTTCGTGGGAAGTAGATCCGCTTATCGCCGGAAGGCGTGATCCTTTGACCGAGTTTTCAAATATCCAGAAAGCCTGTCATGGTAGAGATGCGAATAGAATAGCGGACTCAGTTGCTAAAGCCCAAAGGAATAAAGCCCTGCCTAAAACTTGGCTGAATCAAAAACCTCACAAGTCACAAGCACTATGGGATCAAAGGCTCGCTACCATACTTTTTCGGTTCGTCACTCCATTGAAAGATATAGAATACTTTCAAAATGGTATACTTTTACGATAGATTTTCACAGGTTAACGACCCGAAAGGAGAGAGAGTTTCACAGACGAGAAAGAGGCTCCAGAACAGAGCATTCACATCATCTTCAAATGCCGCCCGGGGCTCCCCCCCCCCGGGGGGGCAGGCGGTGCGGTGGTTGTAAATAAGGCAGAGACCAGAAAGCAAAAAATCAAAAGTAAAACAGGCGTAATGGATGAGATCTTTTATTACCATAGATACAGAAATTAAGAAAACTCCCTTAACCACCCCCATTTATATATACAGTCCGCCCGCAGCCATCAATATTTATCCCTATAGCCCTCCATTTTCAGATCAAGTATTTAAAATTTATTGAGTAACCTTCCCGTGCCATAAATGTCATATCGGTAGAGCGTTTTCGACAATATACACACTAATGTCAAAAGACATGTGCACAGCTTCACCACACAAAGTTCCATCGGGTTTCAGAAAGTTCTAGTATTCGAGCTGATTCATCTGTCCACCAGTCATCGGGTCAAATTGGCATCAATAAAAGCTGCATCACCCAAGCCTAAATTGGTACCGCAATGTTTTCATTTTTGGGTGTGCTAACATTGAAATATTATTTATCATGAAAGGGTATAAAAGGTTTGAAGTTAATAAATGTCAATCTGAAGGGTACAAAACTCTACACACACTGAGAAAATTTGTGTTACAATCCTAATTCCTAGTGAATGCACTTACAGATCACACACAAGGAAAACAAGCAAAGAGCATGAAATCTCAATTTGATCTATCTGAAAGGAGAGAGAGGGTTGGAACTGTTAGGGACTTTGAGACATCTCAGCTCTTTGCACACATGATCCAACATCCCCAAGAAGTCCCTCACGATCACAAATATGCGAAGTGGGTTGGCCTCTTCTTTGCTCACGTCTCCATGGAAGTACTCTGTGATCTCCCTGACATGCACAAGCACTCTGTCATCATCTTCCTTCAGCTCCTTCATGCTCTCCTCCGAATAGCTTATGAACGATCTCATCGAGTAGATGAATTTCTCACCCTTTTCGTCCGTGCCCAAGTCGTTATTCACTAGCCTTTTCAGCTTAGCCAACCCATCTGATAAGTTCGAGAGCGAGGTCACGAGCACATCCAGATCGATTGTGGCCGTCCTCTTTGCATTGTATAGCTCGGTGCTTAACCCAGCCACGAGATCGAGCCCCATTCTTCGATAGTCCTGTTCCTTCTCTCTGGCAGTTCGGTTCTTGCTCTTCTGATCAATCTTTCCCATGATGCTATCCGAGACTCGAATTCCTTCTGAACGAACCATTTCTTGGACAACAAAGTGGAGTAAGGTAGTCTTGCCATCTGTTCCTTTGACGTCAGCAAGTTTGAGCAGAGCGTCGAGCTTGAATGCCTCGGCACCTCCTCGGATTGTTCCGACATTCACCCTGTTTCCTGTCTTGAGCACTGCCTCAAGCAGTTTCAAGAAGAGCCTACGTGATATGAGCTCCTTGCAGGCCTCCTAAAATTCAAAAAAAGGAGGAACTTCAATTGGTATGAAGATTTTAGTCATTTTGCGAATCATCAGTGTGTCTAGATTTTCATTATTTTTACCTCTAGCATTAAGAAGGAATGTTTAAGATGGGCAGTTTCATCAAAAATCTCTTTATAGAGCATGACTTCCACACGTTGGAATGCAAATGGAATGCTAAGCAATGACTCGATGAACTTTTCTGCCGAACTGCCGAACCCAGTTGTCTATGTCTCGCTTGTAGCCGTTAAGCTTAGCCTCTTCGTCATTGGTTGGCACCATCTAAACTAACGGAGAAAAAATTTATCGCATATATATTGATATGAAGTTTTTGATGGTGTAAAAATTTATTTGCAATATTAACTCTAAGAAAAAATATGACATCATCCAAAGGCACTCTCTTTTTTGACGCTTTTTTCGAAATTTCAAGAAAAGTCAATTATGCCTCAATTTTCTCTTCATAATTATATTTTCAACTCCAGTTTAGAAAAAATTAAAATCGCTTCCAATTGAATTGAGATAAACTAGTGCACTCATATCCCAAATATCAAATACGTTATCTATCAACCGTTTGCTGATTAGATAACTAATAAAAAAATAACTAGTTATCTACTAAATCAATGAGATAACATTCGTTATCTAAACACCTAATTAAATAAATATTAGAAAAATAAAAGCAAATAACATGACCCCAATTTCTAAAATATCACCTTAAAACATATCAAAAAATGACAGGCTCAAGAAACTGCATGTTATGTCTCTCTATTCACGTATATTTTAATTGGTTAGTTTTTTCATTTTTTTTTCCAGTGCGTGCTTTGAATAGGGTCATTTTCCTTTCTTTAGCCAAACATAAGTGGTATTTCTAAGACGAAATTATACATTTGTTAGTTGATTGTTGATGGACGATTGACGTTAGTTGACATGGAAAATTGTCCAACAAATAAAAAATATCCATTATATCTTTTATCAATTCAATCTTGAACCGTTCAATTTTATCATTTAATTTTGTCAACCGGAATCTTTAACCTTTTCGCATTTTACCAATAGAATCATTCTCATCCAGCCAAATTTTAAACCTTCTTAATTGCCTCGGCTTCCTTCGCAGCCCTTGCAATTGCTTTGATTTGGACCTCGTGATCGATCACCTTCACCATGACCAGAACTTCCCAACGTCACGATTAGTTGCCATTGCCGGAGAGGCGGCTGCACAAGGAGGAGAGGAGTTGGTTGTGGAGAAAACTTGGTTCTCCTCGCTAGTTGCTTCTCGAGAATTCCCATTAGACTCTATCCCCCCTCTCCCTAAGCTTTTTCATCCCCCTTTATCTGGTCCTAGACCAGTAGGACCAAACACAAGATGGGACATAACATACTTTATCTTTTATCGGGCCTCCATCCTCTTTATCCTGTTCTGGATAGTTACCAATCACATGATGTGATAAAAACCATTACTCGGACGATGAAACGCGGCTAAAAAGCATTCGATCGATGCAACATGATTGCTCGAAGAAGCTGGCAAGCACCATCAGTCCTCGTCCTCGTCCTCGTCCTCGGTCCACCACCACATGCTCAAAGCACTCGCTGTCCTCGTCCTCGACAGCCGTGCGTTCTCCTTGCTTACCCCCACACATGCTTAAAGCATCCACCAGTCCCCATCGGCCCACACTCTCCGACTCACTCTCCACTTGCTTGTTGCTCGTGGCCCATCCAGTCGAGGTCGCCGAAGCGGTGATGCTCGATCTAGATGGATGGAAACCGTGATCGTAAAGATCGGTCACGTTCACATCCCCAAATTTCCCATCTCTCCCGTGACGTATTTTTCATTAAACCGCATCATTATACTAGCGAGATTACCAACTTTATGATCCGATTCATCGCCATAAGTTACGAAAACAAACAACCGAAAGGAAAAGAGCCAAAAAAATAAAAGGTCAGATTGTTATTTTAGTCCATGAAATAAACGCATATACTTCATTTACATCCCAAAAAAAAAAAAAAAAAAAAGAAGGACATCTCCATGAAACATAACGGAAAAGGCAAAAGATGGAAGACGGAATAACAAGGAAAAATACTCGGTTTTACATATCGAAAGCGTCATCGAAGCCGGCGTCGTACGCGGCGGCCTCCGACACGTCCGATACCATGTCCCCGATCAGCAGCCCGCCGAGCAACCCGCCCGCCAGCCCCAGCCCGAAGTTCCCGCCGCCGCTCTTCTTGGGAGGCTTCTGCTGGTACGCGGCCGGCGGGTACCCGTATCCCGCCGGGGGATACCCGTACCCCGGCGGCGGAGGCGCGTATCCCTGGGGCGGGTAGCCGTACCCGGGCGCGGCGTTCGGCGGATACCTGCGGATACCCGTATCCCGCCGGCGGAGCGTACGGCCCCGCCCCGTGCATTGGCGGCGGCGGGTACCCTGCGGCCGAGCCCGAGGCGGCCGGATAAGCCATGATCGGCTCGTCCGCCTTCTTGGCGGCCGGCGGAGGCGGCGCCGCCACGGTGAACCGCTCGCCGAACTTGTACGAAAACTCCAGGAACCCCTTGCTCTTCCCGGAGGGCAACCTCAGGCTGTAGGTCGTCACCTTGGGCTTCCCGTCGCCGCCCTCGCCGCCCTGCTCGAGGAGCTCCTTGACCGGCACCTCGACCCTGCCGACCTCCTTGTCGCCGCCGAGGGTCTTCTCGGCCTTGATCTTGAACTTGAGCATCAGGCGGCCGGCGCGGGCGGCGGCCTCGTCGACGGTGAAGGAGAGCGGATGGCCCCAGCGGGGGCTGGTGCCGCCGTCCTTGTGGACGGGGGTGCGCTGCTTGCTCTTCTGGCGCTTGTCGGCGACGCCGGAGAGGGAGACGGCGACGTAGGGGTCCATCTTGCCGAAGACGTTGGCGTCCTTGAGGTCCTTGGCGGACATCACCGTCACGTCCAGGCGCCTGCACTCCATGTCCGCCGCTCGAAAACTTTCCTGAAGAAGATGGAGAAAAAAAAGAAGATGAAGATGACGAGAACCGAACGATTTGCAGAGAGATTTTTGTCGTGTTCTGCGGAACGAGGGGTGGTGGTAGTTATCAAGGCGAATTTATAGCGGTGAGGCGAAACGACGTCGCATCTTCGGGATTTTATTTATTTTATTGCATTTTAGGTAACTATTTATTTGATTTGATTTATTTGCTTTTTGGACGCGGGAACGTAGGCGCTGTTTCCTTTTTTTGGGGGTTTATATACGCGGTCAACGCGTCGTATTAACTGACTAAATTTAATGTATACGCGCAGAGGACGAAGTTTCCTATTTTCTGCGAATAAGATTTTGCTGATTTTTTTCTGCCTTCTTTGCAAAAACTTTGCGAGATATAATTCTGACGATTTTGTGTCATTTCTTTTCAGGAAAAAGAATTTGAAGTACGCGTTTTTCTTTTTTCTATCCAATGATTATAAATGAAATCATACATATTTTTTGTCATTGGCATTGATCATCTCAAATTTGACATGATATTGGAATACGGCTTGGTTCCAAATCTTTTTAAAAGAGGGCGAGGATAGATATGATGTTCCATAGAGTTTTTAAAGTATTAAATTAGGCATTTATTTTGCGAATTTCCGTTATTAAACACGAAGGAGGAAAGTGTCTACATCTCAACGTGTGAGTAGAATATTCGATTTTGTCGTTAATATAATAAATGATTTTTAATAATTTGCGGCGAATATCGGGGAAAAAAAAAAGAGCGATGCAAATGAAAAGATGGGGTCAGAAAGCGAGGAGGGCTGGATGGAAGATGCGCGTACATTCCGCTTTTTTTTCTCTCCTTATCGCATAAGAATAAAGGCGATCGAGACGTGCTATTTATGACGTCACACCCAAAAGCAATCTCTCTCTTTTACTTCATCGCGCTTCTGGAAATTCCCAGAAAAGTCAATTACTCCTTTTCTTTTTTTTCTTTTTTTAAAATTATCTGTAATTGGTCGCGTATGATAAATTCAACTCCAGTTTAAAATTGTTTAAAATCAATCTTTAATTGAATAGTGATATAGATAAATCAATGCCACTTATCCCAAATTTCAAATCTATCATCTATTAAACCGTTGCTCATCAGATAACTAATGAAAAATCTACTAAAACATAGTATAACATGTAATGTTTAATTAAATAAATATTGAAGAGCAAATAACGCAAACCAAATTTCCTAAATATTAGCTAAAACTTAAATATTAGCTAAAAAAAATGAAAAAAAAAAACTCTAATTTTCGAGATTCAAGGCCTCCAGTTGATGGTTTTTGATTGTGCTTGCTTTGAATAAAAGGAAAATTAGGGTTGAATTCCTTTCTTCAAGTCAAAGTTAAGTAATATTTCGATTTCGAATGATTCTCTATCTCTTTATGGATTTGGTAGGTTATTGTATATATAATGCGGTAGGTTAAATCAATCACAATGCATAAACTACCTGAAAAAAGTTATAATCCGATAATGTATGCTCGGCATGGTTTATTAGATTAGAGCCGCACCACTAACCGGTGCCGACTTTATTCCGGAGTCCCGATGAAGATTAGTTGCCTTTTGGGAGCTCTTTAGCTGGGCATTGCAAGCCTCCTTTATTCCAAATTCCAAGCGATGATCGATACCTCGCCGCTATTTCAATTGCTAGCTGACATGTTCTCCAATCAATTTGATGATCAAATGAAATTTGGCTTAGTTGATAAACTTCTTCGGAAAAATTAATAATACATGAGGAAATTAATCAACATATTACATAAAAAGAGATGTTGAACTTTGTTTATCGAGGTATAATTCACTTCTTGTGTTGAATGATTCAACACCAATTGCATCCTTGATTATGCTAATATACCTCGATGACTCACCGACCTCTGGTCGATAACACCATGTGCTTAGTGACCTTTTAGCCACGCCTCGAATTCTAAACGAAGAAAGATTGGGACGAAGCAAAGTGCTTGTCCGGCCTTAGCGGCGAAGTAACAGCCGGCCCCAACTTCCAATTTGCTCACTGCATCCTTCCTGAATGTGCATGGGAACTCCAGGACGCCACAGGCCTCGGGCAGGTCGTCTCTATGCTAGCCCGGATGGCCAGCTTTCCTCTCAACAAAGAATGAGATGAACGATGTACCGACACCATGCGCATCTTTGATGAGTTAGAACATGCATGGCCATTTGATCCTTTCCCGGAGGGAGACTTGATCAGCATTCGGCAAGAAACATTCGGTCGGTCGATACGAGAAAGTTCAATCACAATTGAACAGAACCGAATCCGATGCTAAGGAAAAATGCCAGCATAGATTTATATTATAGTGAAGTCACAAAGATGAATGTCAAAAAGGGGAAAAGAAAAGAAAAAAAGTAATCGACACTGTAGATGCCTGATAGCTATAATATTTTTCACTTAGTATACTCAATAATAGCTAATGAGGCAACGACTAGCTATATTTCTCTCTCTGTTCACATTACATAGCCCCGACTCAACCCAAATTTAGCCAAAAAACTAAATCTACAACAAATTCATGCAAAAATCTTAGGCATCACCTTTTTATTCTCTTCATATAAAGAACAGGGTTATAAATGGGCGAAAAAGAAGAAAAAAATCTTTGGTAAAACCCATCGATGTTGTGGACGACTCCAAAAGTTTCAGGCATCATCGACTTTTGGGCTTGGAGGTGCTCCGGTGATCCAAGTCCACATTCCGCCAGAGTTCTGCCTCTGCTTTGCCATCAACGCGGCTTGTTCAGAAGCGGCCTTCTGTCGCTGGAGGAGTTCGAGCTCCTTCTGCAACGTCTCCATCATTTGCAGCTTCTGCCTTAATTCTGCCACATCGACCTGCCAGAACATATCGAGCGCTACATAAGTGAATAACATAGTAGCCTTATGAATTTTGACTGTAAATCAAAAGCCTATTTCTCATGCAGCAGTCCACAACTCTGATCGGCTTAAGTGCCTATGTCAGTGTCAATGAGGAGTTCAGCCTAGATGCAATGCCTGTTCTACATTCGGGGTCAATTTATATCTATAAAGAATCATATTTAACACAAGTTGGGGAATTCTTGGGAACCATTGCAATGAACAACGCGAGGTGCAACCGCATTCGGATATTGTAATAAATGTACAGCAGAGGCATCAAATCGCTTCTCAGAACTTTACTATTAGTTCTAAAGCCTAGAAGAACTAATCCAGTGCAGAACAAGGGAAGTGGAGATTCTAAGAACCAGCAAGCACCTCAAGTTTGAAACACCTCGACTGCTCTGCGGCAAGTTGACCCCGCACGGACTGAAGCTCCTGCATGTGCAGTTGAAATATGTTAAGCCCTGGAGCTCTTCTATTTTCGAGGCAGAGGGGATTCTTAAACATTAAACCTGAAGATTCTCCTAGATGTTCGAGTTGGTAAACAAAGCCTGTGATATATCGGCCGTGATCAAAACATACAAAGCAAGTCATACCTTGTATAGATCGGTGTTGCGAGTCTCAGCTTCTGAGATTTCCTGCTTTAATTGAAGAGACAACAACTTCTCCTTGTTGAGTGAAGATTCTAATTCTTCTTTCTCCGCCTTGAGGGTTGCCAAAAGATGTTCTGCAGTTCCCCCATTTCTTGATTTCTGTCCAGAATATAAATGAGTAACACGAAGAAATACAAAAGGCAGAATGCATTGCTTAAGAACAAAGCAACAAACTTGGAAATCCAAGGGAAAAACAGTGCACATGGTAGGACTTCTCAATAGATCAGAAGGTAGTGGACCTCTACATATCTCAAGATACAAATTCCTATTGCAGAATTATTTCAAATCAAAAGGATATCATACATGTATAAGAATTTACCAAGAATACAGATCAGGTGTACAATCAATAACTTAAACAACTTGACAAACTTGGAAATCAAAAAGCCGAAAGGATGCACATATAAGACATCTGAATGCATCAGAATGCAGTCAACCTCAAATGCCTTAGAAAGCAAATTTCTTGAGTCACTTTAAATAACAAGGATTTCCTATATGTGTAAGAGCTTGTCAGGCATTTGATCAAATAGGATTGACATCACTACTACATAAAAATAATAGATAGATTAGCATGATGCGCTGTCACATGCTCAGTTTACAATTTATTCCTGCTAGCTTATATGATACTAACAAAAACACAATATAAAGATGAAATTTCATATAAAAGAGATAGTCAACGTCAATTACCCTGGGATCTTTCTCAATATTGTCCACAACAAATTCTCTTCTTCCATCTTGGACCGCTTCAACCTCTGACTCCAAGTCTCTGGTAGCATTTGTATTGTGCACAGCAGAAACACTATCAGGCAAAGGACTTTCGATTGCTTTTGTTGGTAATGTAGATTTGTGGCTTGGTTTAAGAACATTAACCTGAAAAACTAATCTCGTTAAAATGAAAGAGGAAAATCCACATCAAACACATAAAACACATAAAATATGACAAACCTCATTGTTGTAACGCCCATTATATCCTCCAAAAGATACAATGACATCTTCACCATTATAGGAGCTTACAACCAAACTCAAACCCTGTCGTCAAAGAGCCAGACAATGATTTCATTATTGAAGTGCTAAAGACTTTTTCTTTTGGTCAAGGAAAGTGCTAAAAACTTAAAAATATGTATATCCCAAGAATTCCAGAAGAAAAAGTAGGCTAGTCATCTTCGGTAAGCAAACATATAACCACACAGATGACGAAAAAAAGTCAGGAGAGTGAAATGTACCTCACTAGCAACTGGAATGCGCCCTTCAACAGTGGTCACAACAGACCAAACTAATGTAGACATGTTCAGAACAATAGTTTCTGATACCCCTGCAAAAAGTTTATAGAAAGGGGTAAAATTCCAGACAAGAATGAAGCATACAAAAGCAAATAATACTGGCATTGGGAATGCTCTCAAACAAGCAAATCTAATTTCTAATGCGACAGATTTAGTAAAAAGAATTAGTAATCATGTCCTTAGACTAGAAAGTTTGTTAATGTACTGTTTTCTGCAGCAAACAAGTTACTTCATGCAGGGTGTGTTGTCAATCTTTTCTCAAAATTGAAAGGTTCTCATGTCACCTAAACACTTCCATGTAACAATCCATATGCACTCTTGACCTAAAGCATAAGCGTATCTTCAATGAAATTGTTGCCAAATATGATTGGTCACCTCATTCTCTTCATCCAAACACTGTCCACCGTGGAAGAGCACTTTCTAAATTTTCCTAATCTTGAACCTACAAGTCCTGATCTCAAACGCAATCATCAGACCTATTCTCTATTCCTTCAACTCATAGAAAAAGGAAATCTGCGGCACTATTTTACTTCCAACATCAGTACCAGAAGTCAAATAATCAACAAAAGTGTTGCAGATCCTTACCACTCTTATTGTCGCCACCACCAACTATAAACCAATTTTCCCCAATAGTTACACCAGCATGTCCTGCCCTTGGAGTAGGTATATCACCTTGCTGGGTGGGTCTTGACCATTCCATCTAGTAATACCCCAATGCTTAACATTAGAAAATATATTCTAACATGAAGCAAGATGCCATTTAGACTGAAAGAAGTAATCTTACGGTTTGCAGATCAAGGACATGTAGATCATTAAAACAAGTAGCATGTGAACCCCCACCGAAAATGAGGAGATAACGTTCTGCATGTACCGCAGCAGCATGATCAGACCTTGGAGAAGGAGGAACACCCCTGTGTCCATCATATTCAGTCAAAATTTATGTAAACTTAAAAGCTGCTTCTGAAGCCAATGCTACATGAATACCAGGAAGTTTCAATATTTAAATTATCAGTATGACTACACTAATCTAGTCAGGAAAAAAGAATTGTTTGCAAGGAAGTTTGTACATTTGTAAGCAAAGCTGGTTCATGAAGAGAATCACTGTATATGACCTTCAGAATATAAGCAACACATGCAAAGAGGCCCACTAGGAGAAGCAGGAAAATTAATTTAAATGTCTGTGGAGGCGTGATAGATAAAATCTCATCGCTCCCACAGACACACTGAAGAGTAAGGTTTCTCATCAAATCAGCTGAATAAAATAATCAACTTACGCAGCATCAAATTCATCCCAAGTCATTGTTTCAAGGTCAAGTATATGAAGATCATTCAACAAAGATCTTTTTGCATCTTGCCCACCAAATATCACTAAGCTAGTGCCAACCAGAGTTACCGATTGACCTCCCCGGGACACCTGAAAATGATTGTTTCGGATGTGAGACAACACCAGCAATAGGAACAAAAAGGCTTGAAACATAACAAAATAGACACAGAAGTAACCTTCAAATTGTCACTCGACAATAGAGGAAACATAAGCCAAAAAGATAACTTGTTGCATAATGCTTTTGCGCATGAGATGAGATAGTGATAAAAAATAGGATATTCATACCGGTGGTTTCCCATAAGTCTTCAAGAATGACCAAGTATTAGTTTGTAGATCAAATGCTCTCACTGTCAACCAGAGAGTAGATAATTTATTAAAAAAGAGAGAAAGAACTTAGAAAAGCTTAACTGCAAGATTACGTCAGAAAGTAAACACCATCATGCACTGATCATCCCAATAGTCATTAACAGAAAAAACATGCAGGGCAGGAGACAATATCCAGTTTACCCTGGAGTGTGGATCAATCTGATCTGTAAGGAAAATGAAACTCGGTAATTACCAGTCCCAGAATGATAAGGCAGGGAAGGCCTCTATGGAATGTATAGAGTTGGAACAAGATATGTTCATTTGGTCATGTTCTCCACAATATGGTCTAATATGCAGATGCTTAGGTTGTATGGGTCATATTCCATGCTAAGTAGAAATGCTTTGAGATGTCATCTAATAAAGTAAGAAACACATATTTTGAAAGTAAGTCTAGTTGCTATAACGGAACATTGTGAACACTGATTCTCAGAATCCAAATTGCTACAGTCCCACAAAACCCAATTTTGTGTTCTAAATCACGCAATGCCGAGGGACTACTATACTACAAAGTCAGAGATATGTACTTCTTTCCACTTTACCAAAATGAATTAAATTTGATACTTGAAGAAAACTGCGTATGGATGTAAATATATCGCATAATGTCTTTTGGACAGTAAATATATCTCAAAGTTGTGCTAGCCTGGTACTATCCTTTATGACCATAACACAAGATACATACAAATCTAGACTCTAATAGGCACAATGTTTCATTCGAGATTCACATGAGAATGATAGTGGCAGTCTGGAAAACACTACAAGTCCCAGTTTATCAGAATTTCAATAATTTCATTCTTCCTCTCACTCTTTAGAATTTCTTTAACAATTTTGTCAGTGAATAAATCTAGATGCCTGTACCTTGTATGGTCTCAGTAGGATCTTTTGTGTGTCCAGCAACTGAAATAAGCTTATTTTCCCAAGGTATCTACAAGGACAAGGAACAAAAAGTCATCATCAAAAAAGAATCTACAAGGGCCACAAATATTAGTCCACCTACATTTATAAAAGAGTTACATAGTTACATTTTTTGGTCCAAAACATTTAGATACTTCAAAATTTTCTTAGTATTCTCCATTTGGGAGTGGATATTGCTATTCACCCACCAGTGAATGACCAGCACATGGAGCTAAAGGTCTGGAAGGTTGTGACTCTGCTGAATCAACCTCGAACCCTGCCTCTACTCTTGACCAAGCCCAACTCCTCAAATCCAGAACCTGCATTCATTGTGTCATAGGAAACAAGCTGTAAGGGAAGCTGTGGATGTACACATCCACGGTCTTACATTCACACCAGCAGGTTAGCTTGATAAGACAAAAGGAATCAGTAACACTGAAAAATTCAGGATGTACACTGTGAGGATGTACACTGTGAGATGCGCAAAGCATGTATTGTTAGTAATCAATGGATACCACTGATCCAATCAATTGACTATTAAGGTTACCAGTAAACGAATAGAAAGAATCTATTCATATGTGCATATAATTTGCTTACATGAAGATCATTTAGGTATCGTCCATTGTGGTTTCCACCATATACGTACATCTTGTCTTGAACGATTGCTGCTCCATGCTGCAGATGGCATAAAGATCATGTTCAGTATAATTTATTTGTATAGAAGAGATCATCACCATGTCTCAGAGAGAGAGAGAGAGAGAGAGAGAAATGTTAACACCTCATAGCGTGCTTTTGGACGTTGACCAGATGTTGGAGGTACAATCCATTGATCATAGACAGCAACTGATCCTAAACTATCAGAAACAGCGTCTTTATCCTGAGTTTCACTCAGGATTCCATTTTCAGTGGATGTAATTTTGGGCTCAGTAGTATAGACCCCATTCTCAACCACCGGCTCAACTTTTTCAGTATGCTGCATGGTATACAAAACAAAACAAATGACTGACCAATGCAGATTCATTGGTTTAAAACCAACAAATATCTGACCCTACTATCTCGAGTGGAGATTGTAAATTTAATTGTTGGTAGGATCAGTCCATATAAGGTGGTCAGCTGATGTAGAGTTTAATGCTGGCAGTGAAGTAAAAGAGAGATGCTGTGATGTAAGTAGAGGAGCAAGTGGTCATGCTGATGCGTCAAAGATATGCCTCAAATACTCTGCTGAAAGTTGTAAAAAAGAACACATAGTGGCGGCAATACCATGGCCTATCTAGTACAACATCACATTTATCTAGTCACATAGACTCCCAAATGCCAAACTATCTGGTTGTCCAAATCCCATATTAATGATACTTCATTTAAAAGATGGTAGAAACGTAAGATGTGTGGGATGCTATATCTTCTGAGTTCTACATCACTAATAACAGTCTCCATCCTCAAAAAACCAGCCTATTCTTTCTGTTTAAAGAAAACTACTTCAATTTAGCTCATCCACATTATGCAACATGTAAGTGAGAAGCTTGTGGATCATGGAAGGAACATTACATTGGGATATTATAGTGTGAAATTCAGGAAGGAAGAGTATACTGACATTTGTTTCCACATTAACAACAGGTTCCGAAACAGGTTCAGAAACATAATTAGATGCCCTGGAGTACCAACCAGGATCTTCCTCCTACAACAACAGCAAATCAACAAAAGTTGGCTGTCAAGTCTAAAAAACACCTTACTCATTCAACATTAAAGACAACTAATACTTACTAACCTCCAATATTTTCACAAATAGTCGCATTGCCTCTGTAGATGCCATGTTTCCTAGGCCATTCCAACTGCAAAAACATATTGCACTCATCAGAAATCATAGTTTAACCAAAACTAAGTCTACACTCTGCAATCACTTATACAATACAACTATCAATTGTCACAAGTAGTCCTTGTCCTTATCCTTCTGTGCAAAATTGAAAGTTAAATTCTGTTCCAAACATATAGAACAAATATCGGGTCTGAACAACACCACGATGTCATATATGAAATCTTATAGTTCACCGGATAAAATAAGAAAAGCAAGTGAAGTTATTTTCTTTCTGAAACAGAGGAAAAGAGGAATGACATGAATGCACACGAAATGTGGAAAATTGAGCATTCACGAGCTACTTGAAGTTGATTCACTAGTTTTGAGTTTTAATAGTTGAGATCCAAATCAATTAATTTCAGTTACAGCTCTTAAGCTTTCAAGTTTGAGAAGCTTTCCAGCACAAATGCATTATAAACCAAAGCACAAAAGTAAATAGAAGAACATTCTGGCACTATCCTTTACCACATGTGCACTACATCCAACTCAACCACAAATATCACTCTCAAGACATGAACTTAATTGCTGCTTGATTCAACTCATCAAATTGAGAGGGCTCAGTATCTCATATAATGAGCACAATGTCAATAATAAGTCCAATCAAGCTAAGGTCATGAACTCAGAAAAATAAATAAATGAAAGTGAATCAGATGAGTTTGCATTAATACATGCTACAGCTCTTGCCTTTACAGTAACAATCATAGGCAACGAGGGGAGTGATCATGCTTGTATGTGTTTCGAAGAGATAGGGAGGCTGGGGTTGCAGCACAATACAAACCTAGTCCATTTACTTTGCTCGACAGGGTTCCACCCTCTGGGTTTTGGTACAGTACAAGGTCCAATAGTTGCCTGTATCAGATGCATAATCAATGAGGTGTCAACTTGACAAGTTAAAAAAAAATCTAGAAAGTACAATAAAGTACAGACTTGTGGTAAATAAAAACAACTTTTAATTGGACAAATACATTACAGAGACCATCAGAATTTCCCGCTCTGCTCACCCGAGGTACCAGAGGCTTAACAACAACTACAAGGCACTTCCTCTATCATAATTTCAAACTCGTATAAATGAAGGAAACATAAAGGACCATCATTTCCAATTTAAGCCTCTGTACCGCCAATATCAGGCAAATCCTCACTACTTTGATATTGATTTCAGGACAGATCGATCTTGACTGCACACGCCACATCACAAGCTAAGCGCAATCAAAGCACGAACCTATCAGCCCACCCCCCTACAGTTCACTTCTCAGTGAAGCCATTATGCCATTATAACAGACGGATCAAGGGTTTTCGAACTAGCATCAGCTCAGAAGTTCCAACCAGACGATCGAGAACACATCACGACATACAACTCAATTCTATAGCACAACCGACAACCGAACGACGCGCCGCATTAGTCGATTTGCAGAGATCAACTCGAACACCGAATCACGCAAGAACCAAATCACCACGAATCGAAATTCTACTCCCACAAACGAACAACGTCCCGCGTCAGCCGGCGAAGAGCCGCGACGCGATCTCAAACGGCT
Organism: Eucalyptus paniculata subsp. matutina; assembly: GCA_017140255.1. NCBI lineage: Eukaryota > Viridiplantae > Streptophyta > Magnoliopsida > Myrtales > Myrtaceae > Eucalyptus > Eucalyptus paniculata. The sequence continues at coordinate 45,303,562 of CM029436.1, forward strand.
CGTCCGCACGACATTGGATCGGGGAATCGCGATCGAGACGGGACACGAATCCGAGACCATGCAAAATTCGAGCACGCGCATCGGGCGGAGCCATAAGAGAATCGCCGGAATCCGCGCGGGACGCGTCGGATCCGGGCGACGGGAACAAGCGGCATTCGGCGAGAGGGCGGGCGCACCTGCTGGTAGAGGCCGTAGAGGAGGAGGGCGGAGTCGTTGGAGTACTTGGAGGTGACGCCCTTGGCGGCGTCGGGAGATCCGTCGAGGCCGGCGTAGGAGGCGGCGGCGTAGAAGCGCTCCGGGTACGCGAGCCCCGAGCTCGCTCGAGCCATCGCCGCCATGGAGGAGCGTCGCGTCGCGTCTCCCTCTCGATCGCTCGGATCGGAGCTCTGTCGACGGCGTTCGAAGAGAGAGAGAGAGAGATTTTGAAAGCTTCTGAAGAGCTTTCTCTGTCCGCGATGGAGGAATCGGAAATTTTGCGAAACTGCTTATTATTGGAAAATGAAGGGGGCCTTCTTTTTATTATTTAATATAAAGAAGTTTAAAGCAAAAATAAAATAATAAAAGTAAAAAAAAGTCTAGTGTCGACTGGGATGATGAAAGAGGTACGAGGTTTGTCTTCGAGGCGTGGAAGACGTGCTGCCAATAAGCTGAGTGGAATAAATTTAGCTGATTTTGGCTTTTAAATCGTTTTTTTCTCGATGAAATGATACTCGATTCAATAATTATTATGAGAATATCATTTTTAGTTTAATTCGTTAAAATTACAGGAAAATCACCTGTTGAAAAATGTGATTTTTGATACATTTGGCATTTAATTTGAATTGAATGCCGAAAATGCATAAGTTAAAAATAAGAGGATGGAAAGATAAGTGGATGTTATATCTCAATTTTACCCATAATTTATTTATTAAGGCATTCAAATGAAATATGTTTATATATTTTTGACAAGTAGGCCAACAAATTCGTGAATGATTTCAAGTGAAATAATTTCCACATTTCCTCCCCGCTCCCTAGAAAAAGAAAAAGGATCCTCAAATAATTAATTTGCAATTAATTAACCTATTTTGTTAATGTGTCGTTTTGCTCGATAACGGGAACAGCCATTATTTATATACAACGAATATTGCAAAACTGAAAAAAGAAGAAGTTAAAACACAGTTTGGTTTTTTGCGAGTTATGTTATTAGCGTCATGACGAGTTGCAATTTTGCTTGGACCTTAGCTATCAGCATTTGACGGTGAAACTTGGCCAGGCGTCTGATGAGTTGACTTTTTGAGTTCGAGCTTGCAAGTGACTCAAAGCCCAGGATCGAGAAACCGTATCTTTTTCCTATTTTTTTGGCAAAAAAAATACGCATAAATATATCACGTTTTTATTATATCAACTTTTTTAATATGACTAATCTCTATGAACATACATGAATCATGTCATTCGCTGGTATTGGATGTCGCTCCATCCAAAGTTTTAGTGCACGACTTTCAAAATCATTTTTGAGTGGGAGGCAACCTAACTCAAACACGAAGTTGAACTCTTCCCCTCTTTTTTTCTTAACGACCCGAGTATTTTGATGGCATAATTGATACCTTCGATTAATCAAAATATCCAATCTTCTCAATTGGGTAAGTTATATGGTTTGAGAGCACTTGAAGCGGTTTGAAGACCGTTTTCTTCACCAGTTCTCATACTCATTAACTGGGTTTCTTATATATAATCTAACATTGGGTCTCAACTTGACTTGATATACTTAAAGACGAAGTTTGGATTAGGTTCCTTTTTTCTTATATTTTTTTAGATTAAACTGCAAGGGTTTTCTAAGTTTTTTGTTAATCTTTTCTCTTTCTATCTTGGGAAAATGATACAAATGATTTTTTATTTTTTACTTAATATGCAATGTGGTCCACAAACTTTAATCTAATGTGTAATGGTATTCTTGAATTTTCAATTTGTTCAATATAGTCACTAAACTTTTGATACATATTCAATATAATTTGTGAACCATATGAAAATATTTAATAATATCCCTGAACTTAAATAAATGAAATGATGACACTGAAAATTATCTAGTTTGCAACAAACTTGAACATGTACCAAAAGTTAATGGACCACATTATACACTATCTTAAAGTTCAAGGATTATCGGTGTTATTATTCCTTTTATCCTCCATATGTTAGTGTCATTTCTTTGTTGTGTAACAACATATGTTTGGGTGTTCAAAAATATATAATTAGGGAGGTAAATATTTATTCTAAAAGTAATGAAATAACTCAGGATTTCCTACTAAGATGTCAAACTTTATGGGACCACTACCAACTGTATAAAAAGTTTAAATTGTTAAATAAAAACGCGGCTTAATATTTAATTATTATATCAAATAACATTTCTAACACTTTGGAAATTGTTATGAAACCCCGCACTGTAAAATGATTACATATGAGGTCCTTTTGGCAATTTCCTCCATCGAAATTTTACTATGTTGCCGTATGATATTTGTAAAATGATTAAACGTTAGGGCTTTTTTTTTTTTTTTTTGGCAATATAATCCCATCGCAATTTTACAAGTAAAAAGGGATGACAAGTAAAACTTTGATGAATTAATTTAAGTTTTCTAATTGAAAGTCATGAACTAAGAAACCCATTAATATTATTGATTAACAAACATATTTAAAGAAGTTATGAAAGGGTAAACTTATCACTACAAAATCATTGTCCTAAATGAAGTAAATTTCGTGCTGGTATTAATTAAATCGATAGACTTATCGATTTTATTAAATAAAAGGAATCCAGAATCCCACTTTTTAGGTAATTTATTTCCCTTAATTGCACCTAAAATACCATTATTTCATGTTCTAGCTTTATAGTTTTTATGGAAAAGGATGAAGAATTCTTCGAAATTAAAATCAATCTGATGATTCACATGTGTATGTATAACAATTCTCAAATTAGGTAAGCAAAAAAAAAATCATTAGTTTCTTAAGGTAATATATGATATGTTTATTTTGCAATAAATGAATGATTAGAAAAATATTTTTCAAAAAATGATCATTTGTATCGCTTACAAAAAAAAAAATGGACATTTTCCGTAGCTCATATATATATTTAAAGAGATATTTTTGTAGATAACGAAAATATTTCTTACTAACAATTATTATAATCGATTATTATTAGAAAAATATATTTTAAATTACTTATGTTCTGTGAAACATACTGACCCTTAGCTTGTAAATGCAATGTGCACACCAAAAGGGGATGCACAAATTTAGGATTCATTATCTACCTCATAGGCGTATCCATTAATGGCTTAGCTTCAAATAATTAATCCACAAGACTAAGGCCATATTTACTTCCATAAAAATGTTTTTCAAATTTTTCCGTGTTTGGAGTGAAAAACCAAGCCGTCCAGCAAAATGTTTTCGATTTGACCCAAAAAAAAAAGAAGAAAAAAGAGCGAAATAGGAAAATGCTTTCTCTTTATGAGAAAAGGAATTCATTTTTCCCGATCTTTTCTCACACAACTTAGGCCTTTTTTGTTCTCGTACTCCTCTGCGCCTCCAGAGCTGCCCTCCTCTTCTATTGCCTAGCGCTTTTGTTCTGGATAGTAAAGCAAAGAGGGTGAAGGTCGCTAGGCCAATCTCGTCAAGTTTCTCCACCCAGCGATAAGTGTCGGTGGCTCCTCGTTTCCCCCTCCATCGATTCCGGCATCCAAGGTATCTCTCTTTGTCGGTTTGGATCATGAGTGAACATGTATAGATTTATCCATTGAAATACTCAACTCCCCTTCGATTTGATGCAAAATTAGATGATGTTTTTCTGATAAATATGAGATTCATGGCCTATAAGTTAATTGTAATGAGAATAACGAAAAGACTCATGGATAGACATTGGTTGAGTGGAGGTGATTTGGAGCATTTAGCAATCGGAGGTTTAGATGTGTCTGAATATTGTCCGCCAATATAGCTCCCTTGGCCCATGGAAAAAAAGAATTTTGGTGGGCTGTGTTCGATATAATAAATAAGAATTGTTAAAAGAAAATGCAATAGATTTATGATAAGATAGTCATGGAATTGATAAATAAATATATTGACACAAACTTAATAGCATCGATTGAATTAGAGAATCCTTATCATAGATAATCAAATCCTAATATTGATATTGATGAATAAAATCAATATAGTTATTCAAGAAGAGAATTTGGTCATCAAAGGATTTCATATATAAAGTTTTATATAACACAAGGCTGCTCAATATGAAATATATTAAATTTAAAACTCAGAACATTTTCTTTTATTTTTTCTAATCAAATTTTTGAATGGGAAGTTAGATAAAAAAGAAGAAAAGAAGTGAGCGTTATGAGATATTTTCTAAAGTTTTCCTGCAAAAATCATTAAAATTACATATTCAACTCCCTCCGCCGCCGGCCGGTGCTTCGGCGGACGGTGAGCCGCCGGGTCACGCCGGCCGGAGTTTCTGGTCAACTCAACTTCCCGGACCTCTAGTTTGCACAGGAAAAGAATAAAATAAAAAACACAAAATAAAATTCTTAAAAAAATAAATTAAGAAAAATAAATTTTTACACGCCTGGAGCGCTAGTTTGCAGAGCCGAAGGCACGATAGAGAGAGAGAGAGAGAGAGCTGCGAGCTCTGCGAAGAAGACGACTCTCTCTCTCTACCCCCCCTCTCTCTCTAGAATCTCGTCTCGAGTCTCGAGTATCCTCCATCGCCGTTGAGGTCGAAGCTCGATCAATCGAAGCAGCGGCAGCGTGCTCGCGCTTCGCTCGGTTCGAGCTGTGTCTCGCACAGTACAGTAGGTCGTCGAGCATTGCACGTCGCGGCCTGTTCGAAAACCCTAGACCGAGGTCGCGTTCCGCCGTTCCGCCGCCGCGATTTTTGGTGAGAGTTTTGACGGGGGTTTTGATCTGTTCTGGTTCGACGACTGTGCACCTTCCTTGTGCTCGCGATCTTTAGGGTGCGACGAATTGAGGATTCGGGGGCTCGAGTGGTGGCGAATCTGGGATTCGTTCCGCTCTCCTCTTTGGCTCCGAGTAGAGAGTTTTGAGTCGAGGCCGCGCGCGAGCAAATTTGTGGCTTTTCCGTCTTGCCCGCGAGTGGAGGGAGGATGAACTGAGAAGGCGTGCTGTTTCGAGTGTTCCGTGGTAGTTTAGGGCAGGGTAGAGTGATAGAGGAACATGCTGTGAAGTTGTTGTTGCGTGGATTGTTGCTGGTTTTGCCTTTTTCTGTGTTGGTTATCTTGTGCTGGTTTCGCCTGGTTATTACATTTAACATTGTAGTTTAGATATACTTATGTGCTGTGTCTTTCTGTTTTTAAACTGAAGATTGCTTGTCGTAATCTCATTTTCAGATGTCCGAATTGTGTCCCCTCCGTCCCCTCTTATTCTGGGATTTGCTTGTCCATGATACTCTCCTCCTGAGATGAGTGAAAGGTGAGCTGTGCAGCCCTGTGGATCGATCTCGTAAGCAGTGGGTTTTTGCAAGTTTATTTGGGGTTTAAGATCATCAGAAAGTTTTAATGGATCATTCACGTTTAGCCTCCGGCAATGCGGAGGACAATGTTGGTATCCCCGATGACATGCGATGCAAGAGGTCTGATGGGAAGCAATGGAGATGCAACGCAATGTGCATGCCAGATAAAACAGTGTGTGAGAAGCATTATTATCAGGCAAAGAAGAGGGCTGCTAGTTCCGCTTTAAGAGCTAGTATGAAGAAGGCCAAAAGGAAATCAATAGCTGAAAGTGATATATACTTGGAAAGCAAGAATGATGATTTTGACATGCCATTGATAAACATGAAAACTGCAGATCATCCTCTTCCGATTTCGGGGAAGAAAAGTAAGAATAAGGTGTCTAAGAATCGGGTTCAGCATTCGCCAGAAACAACTCCTCTGCGGAGCTCCTCCCGCAATTTCGGAAGGTCTGTGGATAATTCACAAAGAGAGTTGACAGAATTTGAAGAGAATTGGAGGCCTTATAAGACACCGACAGGGAATTCGTCCAGGAACAGGTCACAAAGGAGCTATGATACTAGTCCTATGATGGTGAGCCTCTGTTGGTAGAGAGTGGGAATTGTTATTTATGTAATTGTTCACTTTCATTTTTTATAATGTAGAAAACTGTCAGTGGTTTGAGACAATATTGGGAAAGGTTACCTGGAGAGGCACTGGGCATGCAACTCCCAGGTGGCATAATTATAACTGCAGAGTCAACTTTTCAATGATTGAAACCTTGCAGCCCATTGAGCACGTGTGCACAAATATGTTTGATTGGACTGAGAGCTGGGTTGCTTGGGAGATGTTGGAGCCACTCTAGGTTTATTATTTCTCTTTCTTCTTTACTATCCTAATATTTAGATAATATTTTTGCTTTCAGGAATACTCTGAAAGAAGCACGGATTCCTCTGAAGATACAGGTGGACATATCTGCCATCACTGCCGGAGGAATTCCAGAGACAAAGTTATTTGGTGCCTGAAATGTAATCGGCGGGGTTACTGTGACAGCTGTATATCTCAATGGTAGGATTGCTTTTTGATGTGTTCACCTATCATTCCGTCTTGTCAGCTTTCTAATTTGGATGGCTTAACATTGTAGGTACTCAGACATTTCTTTGGAAGATCTTCAGAAGGCTTGTCCTGCATGTCGTGGTGCTTGTAGTTGCAAGGTGTGCTTGCGTGGAGAGCATCTGATAAAGGTACTTTATTTTGAGGATTGCTGAGATTCGTCTAGGTTTTATTCTATAGTTTTTCCCATCACATTCAGTTGTCTCTAAGCTGCAGATGAGAATACGGGAGATTCCTGTCCTAGATAAGTTGCAGTATCTTTACTGCCTTTTGTCTGCTGTGCTTCCTGTAATTCGTCAGATCCATTATGAACAGTGCTCTGAGTTTGAATTGGAGAAAAGGTTGCGGGGTAAGACAGTTGGATGTTTCAGTGGCATTTCACGCTAGAAATTTTCTCTTATGACATATTATCCTTAGAGATTGCTCCATTTCTTTTCTACAGGACCTGACACAGATCCTCCCAGGGTTAAATTGAGTGCAGATGAGCAAATGTGCTGGTAACTTACTACTGTTTGTAAGTTATATCCTTAAATTGAGAAATAAAATTCACAACATGTCATGACTACCATTCACCATCTTCTGAGATACCAGCCACTGTGTCCTTGCTTTGCTGATTTTCGATTTATATATTGAATTTCCTCTGTATAGAACTTTGCATTCTTTATTTCCTTATGTACAAAGGCAAGAGTCTTTTGATGTTCAACGGGTCTTTTTTGGTTCGATCCATGCAGTGATCAGTGAGAGGAACAAATTTACTCTTCATTTTTGAAGATTTAGCTGGTGGTTTACTGGATGTGTTTCCCTGCAGCAATATATGTAGGATTCCCATTGTTGATTACCACAGGCACTGCACAAATTGTCCGTTTGATATGTGTCTTCATTGCTGTCAAGATCTTCGTGAAGCATCCAGAGACAGAGTAAGAGAAACATCAGCGAATGATCAGATTGGTGGGAGTACTCAGGACAAAGAATCTGTAGATTATGTAAAAGGACCCAAAGTAAGATTAAAGTTTACAGATAATTTTCCTGATTGGCGAGCTGGCAGTGATGATAGTATTCCATGCCCCCCTAAGAAGTATGGTGGCTGTGGTTATCCTTCTCTAAATCTAACACGCATTTTCAAGATGAACTGGGTTGCAAAGCTTGTTAAAAATGTGGAAGAATTGGTCAGTGGCTGCAAAGTTAATGATTCTGCCAATCAGCAAAATGGTGGGTCGAGCCAGTCCAATTTCGGCCAGGAAACTTCCATTCCTATGAAGGAGGGTAAAAAGGGTAGCTTGTATTGCCCCACATCTCATGATATTAGAGCACAAGGGATCAGTGAGTTCAGAAAACACTGGTTTAAGGGTGAACCTGTCCTTGTTAAGCAGGTTTGGGACCATTCATGCATTTCAAGCTGGGATCCTGTTCTCATCAGGAGGGGGATCCAGGATATGGCTGATGAGAAAATGAAATATGAGAACAAAAAAGTGAGGGCTGTAGACTGCTTGAAATCTTCAGAGGTAAGCTTGTGATGTCGATACTACATTCATTTTCTTATGTACTAAAATATTTCAGATAATGATATAAAAAACAGGAATCCACTTGGTGGAAGTGTCATAATTATCTATACTGATCGTTGTGCCTGCAATGCGACAGATTGATATTGATCTTGATCAATTTATCAAGGGATACTCGGAGGGACATATTCACGAGAATGGATTGCCAAAAATGTTGAAATTGAAGGATTGGCCTTCTCCTGGTGCTTCTGAAGAATTTTTGTTGTACCAGAGGACAGAATTTATCAGCAAACTGCCTTTGCTTGAATACATTCATTCTAAGTGGGGAATTCTTAACCTGGCGGCGAAAGTGCCTCACTACTCCCTGCAAAATGATGTAGGCCCTAAAATTTATATTTCTTATGGGACTAAAGAGGAACTTGGTAAAGGTGATTCAGTGACCAACCTGCATTTCAACATGCGTGACCTGGTAAATTTCTCTTAATAGCCTCTGGGAGCTATATTGTGTAATATTTACAACCTTATTGTCTGTTTGGTCCTTTACAATTTGTTTGAATGAGATTCTTTTTCATGATTAATACGATCCAGGCTACCTTGGCATAAAGCTCAGAGATATGGTTACTGGTTACTATATCAGAATGTCTACCTTTACACTGTATTTAGCAAGTTTGAAGTTTCTTTTAATAGTCCTTGGCATGTTATGTCGTGATGGAGTAAGCTGAAAATATTAAAAATAACTTCTACCTGACTATTGAGGTAAATTCAGGTATATCTGCTGGCACATACATGTGAAATGAAGTGTAAAAGTTGGGATAAGACAAAATTAGGGAAGAATCGGAGGTCAACTGGGCAATCTATCCTGAAACAGATGCATGGGAATCTAGATTCAGGTGTGGATGGAAGACATTTACCTGATCAACATGCCGGGAGATACAATATTCTAGAAGATCATGGTGCCCATTTGGCTACAAATGCCGACGAGAGAATTGAGGATCAAGAGATGGGAATGCCCTCTTTGGTGGAAGAGAAAAATGCCAATCTAGAACTCTTGAACAGAGATGATGAAGGTGGCTGTGGTGATAATACTTCTGGTGTCCATTGGGACATATTCCAGAGGCAGGATGTACCCAAATTAATAAACTATATGCAAAAACATTGGAAGGAGTTGGGGATGCCAGGGAGTTTAGATGATATAGTGAGTTTCTCTCTTAGTACTCCCTTTTCTTCAATATCAGAAGGCAAAAAACAGATAAAAAATGAAATGCCGAAACAAGTGCCAAATTCCGCTCTCGTTCTTTTTTCATCCATTACTTTGTTTCGAATTCTTTTTATCTGCCTGTTCTGCATATAATCGACTGGTTTGGTTTCAGGCGACCTATCCTCTTTTTGACGATGTGATATTCCTTGACATGCAGCACATGAGAAAATTGAGAGAAGAGTTTGGTAAGGGCATATCTGTCCTTCTTCATTTCACGCTCTTTTAAAGTTTAAAACAAAGTGAACTTATTTGTTTATCCAGTTAAATAAAATTTTAAAAAGGAAAATGAATAATGTGAGCAACACTTTTTGTTCTGCTTTATGCAGTTCCTAAGGCAATCTGTTAACATATGAGTGGTACTGTGGAGAGGATTTTATTAATTTGGTAGATTGTGGTATTTTTAGAATTTTTTATAGTTTTTCAGCAAATTCAACTTTTCAAGCCCGGCAAAAATGCTGCAATGTTTTTGAAAGTAATTTTGGGTGTTGCTATGTTGGATGATGAGCAATACTGTGTGTTGACCGTCCATGGATCCCTATAGTCAATGACTGGTTTAGCCTGATAAGAAGCTTCATATTTGAACCAGCCTCCAGCATATGACTGCTCAAATCATTGTCAACTTTGTATACTTACTGGGTTCTCTCAGTTGCACATCTTAAGTCAAGGAAATCCTTTTCGACCTTTCTCAGGAGTGGAGCCTTGGTCATTTGTACAGCATCTAGGACAAGCCGTTTTTGTCCCAGCTGGATGCCCTTTCCAGTTGAGAAATCTCCAGGCAAGTTTTCTTTGTTGATCATACTTCTAGTTTTACAGCTCACCTGCGAGCTTTACGAGATTGTGATTTCTTTATAGTAATTATCAGTTTCAATAAATATTTGAACTATGTAATCCAAATATCTTTGATATCTTTTCAGTTGGTAAGTAAGCTATAATTGAGAAAACCATGGTAGTTACACCTGCTATGAATTAGTAGAAGCAATCATGGCAATCACGGTTTGATGCTTCTCAAGTAAAACTTCATTGCACAGGTTTTTTCCCAATTGAAACAGGCACAGCAATGCCCTTCGATTGACGAAGAACCATGTCTTTTCTAGGGCTCTTTTCAGAAGATGAGGGGACTATAGTAATTTGTTAGTTTATTTTGCTTACATAAAAGATATATGGAGCAATTACTTATCAACTTAAAGTGTTTATTTTGCTTCATGTCCAGTGTTGGGTTGGCAATTGATCTTCTGCTTATTGTCTCTGCGATCTTGAAAATATTTGTTATGCACATCTGTGTGCTTACTGGTCATCTATGTATCTGATTTGGAGATAACTCCATTATAATATGTTCCGTGATTTGTCTTTAGTCTGTGGACCAATCACATGAAATACATTTTCACCTTTTCAAGCTGAAGATTATTAACTACTCATTAAAAGATCTGATCATTCTTGAGTTTATGTTGTTGTATGCATATCCTAACATGTCATTGGACTTTACTTGCAACAATTTGTTATGACTCTTTTTTGTACCTTTCAGTCTAATGTACAGCTAGGCCTGGATTTCGTGTCTCCTGAAAGCTTGGGAGAAGCTCTCAGACTAGCTGAAGAAATTCGCTGTCTTCCAAATGATCATGAATCAAAACTTCAGATTCTGGAGGTCAGCATGACAGAAATTCTACCTAGAGTAATGATGTTGCATGTGTTATTGTCTCTCGTATCTTACAGGTGATGGAGTTCTATGTGCAGGTTGGAAAAATATCGTTATATGCAGCAAGTTCAGCTATCAAAGAAGTCCAAAAGTTGGTTCTTGATCCAAAGTAAGCGAACTGATCCAATTTTTACTGTGTGACCAGAAAAGAAAAATCCAGATCTTGTCTGCTGGATTGTAGTACTCAGCATAAGCTTCCTTTCCCTTTGAGTCAACTTTTAGGATTGAGTGGCCAATCTTAAAACTGCTGCTTCTGAAGTGATTGGCGTTAACACTTTCTAACAATTCCCTTAAGACTTCTTAAGTAAATATCATTATTTTTCGTAACAGCCTCTATATACAACTTATATCACTGTCAGGAGTAAATTTCTTATGATTCCTATATTCTTTCACATCAGATTCGGGCCAGAGCTTGGGTTTGAGGATCCTAATCTAACATCAGAGGTGTCGGCAAACTTGGAGAAGATAACTAAGCGAAAGCAGGTTGCGTGTTCTTAAATCTTGTACAGCACTTGTTTGTACAGATAATTATATTTTGGCATTCAAAGGGGAGCTATTTTTGCTTGGTTAAATTGTACCATATGTATTTTATTGGCGGTAGGGATTTATTTGCTTGTTGTAGATGCTAAACAAGCTTCATTTCAATGGATCGGATTATATGTCGTCGATTTAAATGTATACCCGTTTGTGTGTTAAGAAAGTGCGTTTTCGTCAGCGACTGCTCTATGTTAAGAGTGTATAAGCAAGCAATTAAGACTTAAAGGGCCATATGTCCCCAAGGTTTTTGGGGCTTTAGAAAAGATTGAGTTCAATTACATATTCTACTCCCAGAACTCTCTCTCTCTCTCTCTCTCTCTCTCTCTCTCAAGAAGTCAGTACAAAAGACTCAGCAATGGTATAAAAGTCTGCTTTCAGCTCTGGCCATGCCGATTCCGGTGCTTGAGCATTCAGAGTGTATAATTTACCACTTTGCGTACAGCAGACGGCAACGTTATGCCGTCGGAATGAGGGGCTTTAGACTCTAAACTCGAGTTCGTAATACTTGACCATCTTGAAGGATCGTTTCTCATAGTTGACTTGACCAAACTTCCTTTCACATCGGGACGGCGGCTAGATCCCACGATGGTCTGAACTATGGCCTGTCCAACCTCTTCCGGTCCTCCGAACGACTCAATCCTGGTTAAGAGGGAAACAGTGAGAGCCGACTATAATTTCTGACGGGGGATGCCGATGCGAGGAGGCTAGCGTACATGTCTCTTGTGATTAGAGTAATGAAAAGAGGACTCACGAGAAATCAAGCGGAACCTTAGACACGATGACGCTAACATTAAGCTCGCCATTGGTGCTGGGAGGGCCAAATGCAACGACCGGCTCGTTTACGTTCTGGCGTCGCCTATTTAAGGGAGGCGGATCAAGTCCTCTCTCAAGCTCTGCCTTTCCAGCGGCTCTGTACAGCAGTGTCTGATCCCCAACCCAATTTGCTGGGTAAATGAACTCTGTTCATGAATAGCAAAACTGTCTTCAACTGATCAGTGGTCACTTCACCCCTTTCCTCATTTCATTTAACTGAAGATGTTGCTACACTGAATGTCTAGCTATAGCTACCATTCATGGTACTGATGGCTAAATGATGTCTAAAGGTAGGTGTTGGGGGAGAGAGAGAGAGAGAGAGCTTTTTAACCAAGAAACAGGAAGCAAAAAGTTATGCAGCAACCTTGAATCTTAGTTCAGACTAGAGGGAGGTTGGGTGCACACAGCACTTGTACAGGACTACCCTTTCTTAACGAAAAGCTTTACCAGAATAAGAACCAGCTTTAACAAGCCAAGTTGTTTGTACCTGAATTGAAGAGCTTCTCTGAAGTGAACGTATTTCCGCTGGATATATGTCTCGTGGAAAGGTTCAGATGAAGCCGATCGAGAATCTGATGTACCCACATGGAGCTTCTCATGAAGGCCACGGAGCTCTCCCATTCTCTGTGATGCTGCCCTCCCCGTGGCAAGCTCACGAGAGGTGACCTGCCGATGCACTGGTTCTCGATCCACTTCATCTGAACCTTCCATGAGCTGTACATTCAACGAAAGAAATTTACTGAAGAAGCTGTTTGATTCAGATACCAACAAATTGGCTTAATGCCGGGTTTCGTTCGGCTAAAGCTTTTTAATGAAGAAGGGGTAATCAACCTCCCCCTGGTCTGAACTAGCTTCAAGGTTGCTGCAGAGGTATTGCTCCTAGTTCTCTGTCAAAGTGAGAATAAATGCTCTCCCCCACCTCTCTCCTTGTTTTCGGCTAAAGTGAGAATATCTCTCCACCTTTTACGCATCACTTTCTTTTCTTTTTTCTGGTCCCTGCCATTGACTCTTTCCAAAAGACCATTATGAGGCTAAAGTATGTGTGTTCTGCTTTGTGAGGAAAAATTAGAGCCTATGACTACCCAAAAATGCTGCAAATGCTGCAAGTTATAGGAACTTACTAACCAAATCCTTCACTGGTCTCGATGCATCGACTATACCCTTTGATAGGATAGAGCACGTCCAACTTCAGACCCCGGCCGGTCTCTGGTGACAACCCCAGAATCAAGCTCGTGATTCCACCAAAATCAGCGCCAAGAGCCACGAGAGAGGCCGAGCCTATGCCGACAAGGATCCTCCTCCTGAACGTTGATGCCAGAGGCGCAAATTGCTCGGCCGGGGATCTCCTGGGCCGCATCGATGCGTCCCTGAAACTCTCTTCTGGGTCGCCGTCGGATCGCGCCATCGTGCGAATCCGAGGGAGAGATTGGAATCTGCATCCCGCGTGGTAATGTGAGCTCAACATCAAGCTCTTCGCCGCCTCAATGGGGTTATAGAGATTGGAATCTGCATCCCGATATGTGGTAATTTATGGTCCAGGGACTCAACATCAACTGCTAGCCTCTAAGCTTTATATAGGAGGTCTTGATGGGGTTATAGACAGATACATGTACAATATAGGTTTACGTGATGCCGTGCATGGAGTCTGATCTTCGGAGGAAACCATTCCCTGGGTTCTCCGATATGATAAGGTTATCTAGCTTTAGTGGTCCATAATTCTTCAGGGACTAGAAAAGAATGCACGCTTGTTGCACGTGAATCTAACTGCTAGCCTCTAAGAAATGCTTTATATAGGAGGTCCCGAATGAGCAGCGTTTCTTCATTGATGAATCAGCCTCAGGGATGACTTTTCCTTCAACACCCACTTCATTACTCACCTCAGTCGACATCTCTGCTTATTCCAATAATTTCAGATCGGACGGACAGAGAAGCTCGAGGAAGAGAAGCTGAACCAAAGGACGGCAATTTGGACCGGGTTGCAAAGTGGAGAAAATCCATCTGTTCTGAGCCATTTGAGGTTGGGGTGTGGTTGGGTTGGAGCCTTTCTAAGACCACGTCTGCCTTAGCCATGGTTTCTATGACCGTCCGCAGGATTCATCAGCTCCGGGTCGCTGGGAATTCTAGTTACGTAAACAGATTGGCTAGAACAAGAGAGCGAAAGGCGAGATTAGAATCAAATGAGATGCTTTAAGGACGAGAACCAGGACAGCGGAACGAGGAATAACGAATGCTTGGAGCATTTAAGAAGGCAAAAAATGGAAAAGCAATAGGCCCAGTTTGTACACCGATCGAAAGTGTGGAAAGTTACACAAACCAAAATCTGAACAAGCCAAATTGGCCTCGATTCGAGTGTGTAAAATCATTCAAATTCCAGCATAGGGTCTGGGCTGCCCTCCGGCCTAGTCAAGGAGCTAATCCATGAGTCAAGCCAACCTTTTCAATCTTTGCAGTTTGCTTTTTCTGGCCCAAGAAAAGCTAGAAAACTTTTGAATCTTGATAGGTCAAATATAAATCTTTTAGTAAGTCAGAATTTTACTGCAAAAAGCAACAAAAAGCAGAAGAGCAACTCCTGTTACATGCTCAATGGTCTGTACACAACCCAGGGAGGTCCCATTTAGAACAGTGTCCTACGACTGTCCAAGCATATTCTCCTCCTAATACAAAAAGAATCCTTCCGCTAACATCATTCTTAATACTTTGTTCAATCAAATCAACATTAATAATAGAGGAGAATTGTTAAATTATGTCTTGAATTTGAATTTTCATGAAATTCAATCTATTGGATATATTTGGATAAATATCCAAAATGTGACCGCACAAATTAATCCAAGTTATGAATTTCTTGGGTGGTGGTTTTTTGGATAATGGTAGGTTTGCCATTCCATTGGAGATAAATCTCAAGATTTAGTCTACAAGATTGATTTCTTCTTTTACCCGAGTTTGACCGGTTGACCAAGAATTGCACGTCTCTTTATTTTTTAATATAAAAATTAGATAAGAAAGACAAATAGAAGAGAGCTCTTTTGAAGCCACACGGTGGACTCCAAAGGGTTTCTTGACGAGCGTTGCAAAAGAAAGAAGTTGCACACAATGAGGAGCAAATCGTCGTACGAAGCACAAAAGAAAGAAAGCAATTTTTGTTTCATCGTACGTTTTGCTTTGGGCTCGAACGTTAGTGATATGTACTGTAAGTTTATATCTAAATTGAATTATTTATTTGTAAATGTTTTGGATTTGGGCTTAATCTAGGTATGGGAAAACTTGAGTGTGTGAGTGATTGTAAATCTGATTATTCAATTATAGTGATTATTTACTACTCACTTTCCATATGGATCTAGGTATTGATACTTAGATCAAACCACGTAAATTTTTGGTGTCTTATTACTCCTTATTTATTTCTTTGGTATTTTCGCATTGACTTAATTTGCAAAATTCTTGTCGTTTCCGTGTTAATATTACAATAGTTGGTATCAGAGCTTGGGATTTGATTTCTTGATTGTGATTTTGGGCTTTTGCTTGTCTGATTATTATTTGGAAATTATGTTATTGTAATTATGGCTGAGGTGAAAGTTGAAATTGAGTAGTTGAACGATAGGAACAATTTTGGGTTATGGAGCATTAAGATGCATGCACTATTGACAACCTAAGATTTGTCCAAGGCATTGGATAATGAGGATGAGTTGTTGATTACAATGAAAGCCTCTAATAGGGTAGAGTTAATGGAGAGAGTAAATAGTACAATCCTATTGAATTTGTCGAATGAGGTGTTGATAAAGGTGGCTAATGAGAAAAATGCCGCAGCATTATGGGCACTCTATATAACGAAAGGTTTGAACAATTGCTTGTACAAATTGAAGAGAATGTTTCAGTTTAGATATACTGAAGGTACGTCTACCAGATCCCACTTACATGAATTTAATAAACTCATGATAAATTTGAAAATCATCGTTAAGATACTTGTTGATGAAGAACGATGCATGATGTTGTTAACTTTTTTACCACAACCATATAAACACTTTATTGATTCACTATTGCAAGGGTGTACCATGATTACCTCAGAAGAGGTCAAGTTCGCTTTGTTCTCTAAGAAGTAACAAAGAAAGTTGTGAGATGACAATTTAGCGTAGGGGGTAGCATAGCGACTAGTGATATAGGGTAGAGATCAACATTGAGAGCCTAATAGTAGTAGAGGTATAAGCAGATCAAAATCATGCCATAGAAAGTTCAAGGGACACGTGAAGTGTTTTAAGTATCACAAGGAGGGGCATATTAGGAGAGATTGTTCAAATCAAAGAAATTGAGGTGATAGGCAGAATGTCACAATTATTATGGTGAATGTTGTCGAGGAGAGCACTAGTGATGTAGATGTTATGTTGCATGTAACTACTAGTTCGTTATGAGACGAATGAGTGTTACATTTGGGGTGTTCTTATCATATGGCATTTCAAAAGAACCGGTTTACTACTTACCAAACTATAGATGGTGATAGAGTGTTTTTTTTTTTTTTGGGTAGCTTACAAGATTGTGGGGATAGGGACAATTTGTATTCGGATGTACAATGAGATGGTGACACATTGATAGACGTGAGACATGTATTAAAGCTCAAGAAGAACCTTATTTCTTTAGGGACAGTTGATGACATCGAGTGTAGGTATGCAGCTGAAGTGGAGTATTGAATATCTCTCAAGGTGCCATGACAAAGATGAAGGGAAAAAAAATGAATACTCTATCATCTACTAAGAGAGACCATGATTGGACTTGCTATAGTTTTATAAGGTAAGTTAGACTTTGACTTAATCAGTTATGACATATGTGTTTAGGGCACATGAGTAAGACATGTATGACGATGCTAAGTGAAAAGAGGTTGTTGAAGAGTCAGAAGACAAAAAAGCTAGGTTTATTTGAGTATTGTATCTTTAGGAAGTAACGTTGAATTAAGTTTACTACAGCTATTCATTCGATTAGGCAACTAGTTGAATATATTTGTTCAGATGTTTAAGGTCTGTCTCATGTTCCTTTAAAAGAAGGTGCCCGATATATGCTAACATTTTTCAACAACTATTCGTGGAATGAATTAGTATACTTTCTAAAATACCAATATGATGTGTTCGATTGGTTCAAGAAATTTAAAGCATTGATAGAGAAATAGTTAGATAAATAGATCAAGTGCTTGAGAACCGATAATTACTTAGAGTTTTGTGGTAAATATTTTACCAAATTTTGTGAGAGAAAGGGGATTGTGAGATATCGCATAGTATCTAAGACACCATGATAGAATGGTGTAGTAGAATGAAAGAACAAAACTTTGCTTGAATGAGCTCGATACATGCTTTTGCATGCGGGATTAGACAATGAATTTCGGATTGAAGCAATGGACATGACAAGTTACTTGGTTAATTGATCTCCATCAAGTAGAAGACTCTTGAGGAAGTGTGGTCGGGAAACCTATTGATTACTCCGGATTACATATATTTGAATGTCTTGTGTATACTCATTCAAGTGATGGTTAGCTTAAGCCGAGGGCGAAGAAGTGCATATTTTTGGTTTATGTAAATGGGATGAAATGTTATCAGTTGTGGTGCATTGATCTTAGATCACTCGGTTTTGTAATTAGCAAAGATGTGATCTTCAATGAGACTACAATACTTCAATAGATGAATTCTAAGATACAATCAATAGAGTAGATATATCATGGTCATTAGTGAGATGAAACTTCAAGTAGAGACTTCGGAGATCTTGGAAGTAACAGAGGTAAAGGCTATAGATGAGGCTATAGTTCCTAAAGTTGGTGATAGTGAACAACCAACATAACCATAGCACACGATAGTCACAGATAAATAGAGAAGGCAAATTAAATCATTAGTACATTATGGTTATACATATATTACTTGTGCATTGAATTTAGGTGATGAGGTGGAGATAATTGAGCCTTCGTCTTACTTCGAAGCGATGGCTAGTAGTGAGTTGTCACAATGGTTAGGGGTTATGAGTGAAGAGATGGAGTCACTCCATCGAAATAAGATATGGGAGATGGTTAAAGTATCCAAAAATTAGAAGACTGTTGAAAGTAAATGGGCCTTTAAAAGGAAGAAGGGCATTCTCGGTGTCAAGATAGTGAGGCAAAAGGCTAGACTTGTGGCGAATGAGTATACACAATGAAAGGGCATTGACTACAACACAATGTTCTCTCTTGTGATAAGACATACTTTTGTTTGTGTTTTATTTGCCTTAGTTACTACACAAGATCTCTAGCTAAAGTAGCTAGATGTGAAAACGACATTTTTTCATGGTGAGTTGGAGAAGTAGATTTACATGAGGCAGTAAAAAAATTTGCAATTCCGGGTAAGGAAGATCATATTTATTTGTTATAAAAAACCTTTGTATGGGCTGAAACAATCTCTTAGGCATTAGTATAAGTGTTTTAATGCTTTCATGGCTAGTCGGGATTGTTTGAAAAGTCAGATGATAGCTGTTTTACTTTAAGAGATTGGAGGATGGTTTTTTGATATTTTTATTACTATACATTGGTGATATGCTGATGGCAGGTAAGAATATTTACGATAGTAATGTGTTGAAGAGGCAGTTGAGTGTTGAATTTGAGATGAAAGATTTTAGATGCTGAAAAGAAAATACTAGGTATGGAGATTTTACCTTACTCAGTTACTGGAGTTTTACATTTATTTCAAAGAAATATATAGATAAGATTATGGTATGTTTTAATATGTAGTCAGCAAAATCTGTAAGTACACATTTAATGAAATACTTTAAACTTTCACCGCAGATTGAGGAGGAGGATAAGCATATGTCCCATGTTTCCTATTTTAGTACCATGGGTAGTATGGCTTAATATTTCACAAGCTGTGAGCATAATTAATCGTTATATAAAGTGTCCTAGTAAAGCTTTTTAGGAAGCTGTAAAGTGGATGATTAGATATTTGAAGGGGATGACAGATTTGTGTATAGTGTACCGGAGGGATATCAATGGCAGTGGAATAACTAGTTAAGTAAATTCGGATCATGCTGGTGACTTGGATGATTGCATGTCGTTAAAAGGATATGTGTTTATGCTAACAAGTGGTGCAATTAGTTGGAAAGCGTCGTTAAAAGATCATGTTGCATTGTTTTCGACTGAGAGAGAGTACATGGCACTAACTTTTATAGCAAATGAGGCGATATACTTATGAAGTTTGGTCTTGGACTTTGGGTTAAAATAGAAAATCGTTGATATACACTATGATAATCTAGGTGCGATATATTTGGCGTATAATCTAATTCATCATGAGTGAATGAAACATATCAACATCAAGTACCACTTCATTTGAGATGTCTTAGTGAATGATAATGTTATTGCGAAAAAGATTACTATAGTAGAGAACTTGGCGGATATGATGACTAAACTTGTTCTTTTGACGAACCTCAAATTTTGCTTGAGTACAATTGGCGTCTATGGAGAGTGAGCGCCCATTGAGTAATATGGATGATAAGCACTTTGACTTTTTTTTTTTAAGCTCTAAGCACTATGACTTGGCTTCACACGTTTAGCCAATGTGGATAATTATTAAATTATGTTTGATTTTGAATTTTACGGAACTCGATCCGTTGGATAAATGTGGATAAATATCCAAAAGGTGACCACACAAATTAATCCAAGTTATTGATTTCTTGGGCTGTGGGGGTTTTTTTTTTTTTTTTTTTGGGATAATGGTAAGTTTATTATTTTATTGGAGATAAATCTCAAGATTTGGTCGACAAGATTGATTCATTCTTTTATTCGAGTTTGACCGGTTGACCAAGAACTAGACGTCTCTCTTTATTTTTGAATATAAAAAGTCAGAGAAGAAAGCCAAATAGAAAAGAGCTCTTCTGAAGCCGCACAATGGACTCCAAAGGGTTTCTTGATGAGCGCTACACAAGAAAGAAGCCGCACACAGTGGGGAGCAAACCGTCGTATGAAGCACAAAGAACGAATGCAGTTCTTGTTTCACCGTATGTAAACGTTTTGCTTTGAGCTTTAACACTGGTTATATGTGCTGTGAGTTTAAGTGAGTTATTTATTTATAAATGCTTTAAATTTTGAATTTAGGTGTGGGAAATACTTAAGCATATGAGCGGTTGTAACTTTATTTATCTGATTATAGTAAATTATTTATTTTTAACACTTTTCGTAGATATAGGTACCAATACTTGACCACGTAAGTTTCTGGTATCCTATTATTTCTCGTTTATTTCTTTGGTATTTTCGCATTGACTTAATTTTTAAAATTCTATTATTTCCGCATTAATATTACAACAAGGATAGGCACTCCAAGACAATTTGAAGAGTAAACATGGAAAATATTTTTCCTTGAAGGTTGAGAGCCCAAGCCACCTCATTGTTCCAGGCACCAGGATTTTGTTGAACAAGCTGCAATTCTAAAACAGCAGTCCAGACACTGGCTGAAACAGGTTTGTCTTCCGTAGCATTATTACGGACGCAACGTAATGGAGAGACCTGTCATGCCACTTCAAGATTCTAAGCTTGATTGCAAAGCCTATTCGGCATAGTTGGGAAACCATAAAGGAGAAGTAAGAGAATTGTACTGATTTGAAAAACAAGAGAGAAGGAGAGAGGGAGAGAGAACCACTAATGTCAAGGGCTCAAGATAATTGTCAAAGCTATAATGTTATTTGACTTCGTAAATTGAAAATTAAAGTGATGAAACCCACGTTTATTCGCTTTGCGTCTTGTTTTAGTTTTTCTGTTTTTATGCAGGAAAAAAAGCACGAATTATAATGTAAACTTTAGGCATGTATCTCATGTGTCCTTATTTTAATTTTAAGTGGGTAACGCCATATTTATTGATGGGACTATATCTTCTTTTTATTTTTTATTTTAAAATTTTTCAATACTTTACATGTCAGCTTTGTTGAAAGGAGAAATCTCAAAGAACTTAGTTATTTTCCTCTTCAAGCAAATTTATGGATTACTTATCAAGTAAATTCTACAGAAATTTTTATAAAAACAACTTTTTTATACAATCAAATGTTTATTAACTTTATTATTGTTGTGCTGATCACCATTAAACCATTCATTATTCCTTGTTTTTTATATACATAAAATGGGATGACCAGATGGAACAAAAAAGCCCTTCTAACAAATTACAATCACAATGAATTTCTTAATGCTCAAATTTAAATAATCAAATTTAATTAAATCAATCTTTGCATGAAATGAGATATTTTTTAAATTGACAATTAAATTACATGTATTTTGGGTTGAGAAAAATTAGTATAATTCATGTGTGCTTGCAAATAAAAAAAGTAACTATATTGAAGGAAATTGTGCAACGTTGAAAACAGTTAGGGCGATATTGTTTAACTAGCGAAAAGAAGTGGGCTTATCATATAGGGGGTAGAAATAGTCCCATACATTATAATTTTTATACTGTTGAATTCACTATATACATTAAATGACTCACCCAAGTCTCTATTGAATAAGTTGACTAAATTGTCTTAAATTGTCTAAATCGATATTGGAACTTTCCATTTTCACTAGCTCTTTACATACATATAATAAACTCTAATAAGAATTTAGGATGATATAAAAAAAAAAAAAAAAATGCAGATACTCCCAAAAAGGGGTTTTCGGAGGAAATGCAACATATATATTCTGATTAACATTATCTTATCTTATTATATAATATAATGTTAATTAAGATAAGATAATGTTAATCAGAATACAAGCTATAATCACACTTATGAGCATGTGAAATTTTAAGTTAAGATAGAGTAGAAGTTTCTAATTTTTGCCACTTTCTCTAACAAACTTTGAATCCCTTTTAAAAACTTCCAAGCTTTGATATAGCTGTTGGAAAATCCTCTTCTAGATTAAAGATTCACAAACAAAAAATTCTTCTTAGCTAGTCTACAGATTGCATAATCACTACGCAATTGTTAAACCAAAAGGAGGTTATTTGGATTTGTTAAGAGTGAATAGAAAAATCCCGATATCTTTTGTCTAAGGAGATCGCCAAAAGGGAGTCTAAGTCCAAGCTTGTTAACATATCCGGTTAGATTCACATTTTTTCAAAAGCTTAAGCTAATGAGCTATAAACCAACAATAATATATCAAGTACTCTACACAATATCAATTATTTGATGTGAGATTTCTCCCACACAGCTCACATGTGCATATCTTTCTACATCAAGATATAAAGTCTACCATCAGGTTTGCATTGTCACACCACAATGTCCACCTTTTGGAAATTACTCCTAGCCTCATCCACCAAACATCAAAATAGACCATTAGCTCTGATACCACCTTTCGCTTGGGGAGATTGTTAAGAGGGAGCCTAAGTCCAAGCTTGTTAATATATCAAATTGGACGTATCTTTACTCAAAAGTTTAAGCTAATGAGTTATGAGCCAATTATGATATATTAAGTGTTCTATATTCTTCAATGTGAGATTTCTCTAACACAACTTCACACGTACATTATAACAGAATTAGAGACTTGTGCTTTTGTCTAGTTTTTAACTCTTTGAATACTTGTTTAAATGTGGGAATACTACTTCGTTTTTCTTTGGTTACTTTCTGTAGACCCCAAATCTTGAAGTTGGTAATTAGCCTCTTATTTGAATTTTAATTCAATTTAAATGAGGTCTAAATCTTTTTATCTAGGTAGTAGAGGCACATTGCACATCCTCTCCTCCTTCTGATGACCGGCTAGAGGGGAGGGCTAGTCACTAGAATGAGGTGGTTGGCCAAGCCGAATTGAGGCTGAGCTTGCCCGCCGTATTCAAGTGAGGGTCGCCCAACCATTGATGAGGTAAGCCCTTGCCATATAGAGAGAGGGTGAGCCCCCTTGCTGAATCCATTGGCAAGGGATTAGCAAGCTCACCCTTGCCTAGATTTAGCAAGGGCTTGCCTCGTCGTTGATGGGGTAGCTTGCCCACCCAATGGAGAGGCGAGTCCTCACCAATCCACTAGTGGTGAGGTGGGATCCGACAAAGTGTTCCATGTCGCTAGATTATGAGAGCCATCTAGAGCGCCATACATAATGGCCATCATTGAGTTTGTTGCTAAACAAAGACGGGAGGCAAGCCCTTAGTGTTTGGCCTAGTTGGAGAGGGAGAGAGAGAGAGAGAGAGAGAGAGAGAGAGAGAGAGAGAGAGAGAGAGAGAGAAAAGGGAAAAAGAGAAGATTAAAAAATTAATAAAGTGTTTGGCCTGGCCGGAGGGAGGGAGGGAGAGAGAGAGAGAGAGAGTGAGAGAGAAAAGAGAGAAGAGAAGGAAAAAAGGGAAAAAAGAGAAGATTAAAAAATTAATAAAGTGTTTGGCCTGGCCGGAGGGAGGGAGAGAGAGAGAGAAGAAAGAAGAGAGAGAGAGAGAGAGAAGGAAAAAAGGGAAAAAAGAGAAGATTAAAAAATTAATAAAGTGTTTGGCCGGAGAGAGAGAGAGAGAGAGAGAGAGAAGAGAAGGAAACAAAGGGAAAAAAGAGAAAATTTAAAAATTAATAAAATTTTTGAAAAAAGTAAATTGCTAGTGCCGCCTGACGTCCACGTTAGCACTAGCTGGCCAAAATTTGGCTGGATGGATTGAATTGATACAATTACAAAATGTTTAAGATTTAATTGATGGAAAGAAAATAAATTTACTATTGACTTGACATAATTACAATATGTTTATGATTTTTTTGGCAATTTTCCCATGTTGCGGCAATGGTTGCGGCCCTCGCTAGCTCTGAGTGAGGTTTGTGATCCCTCACCAAACATTAGGCGAGGGTTGCAGCCCTTGTTGGTTGTATGTGAGGGCATTGAGCTCTCATCGGCCGTTGGGGAGGGTTGTAGCCTTGCTAGCTACTGTTGAGGGCTTGATTAGTGGTCGTTGGGGGAGAGTTGCATCCTTGGTAGCTACTGGGGAAGCAGCCCTTGCCCAATGGTTGGTGGTGGTCGTTAGGCATTGATTAGTGGCCAGCAGCCCCTGCTAGCCTTAAAAAAAAAAAAAAAGTATAGAAGGAAAAAAAAAAAAATAAAAAGAAAAATTAATAATCTTTTAAAATATTAAAATATTATTAAAAATTATTCACGTCATAATCGCTAATGTCATGTAGGCAGGCTAGTGTTCATTTTAGTGATTTCTAGCCAAAATTGACCGAATTGACTCAATTGACAAAACGCGTGTAAATCTTAAGAACTTAATTAGTAAAATTGAAATGTTTATGATTGAATTGAATAAAGACAATATATTTAGGAATTTTTGTACACTTTTCTCCAAGATACTACCATCCTGTCCGGGTTCTCAATGCTCGTGCCCAAGATCTTGATGCCTCAACTTGAGGTTATACCGGAGGTTTTTTTTTTTTCAAACGTGTGTTTTATTATTTGTAGTCATGTTATTTGCAAGATATAGAAAAAAAGAATTATTTTTTTTTTTTTTTTTTTTTTTTTTTTTTTCGTTGGAAATAAGTTCTTTTGGTAATATTTTCCAGCAGAATTCTCTCTCTCTCTCTCTCTCTCTCTCTCTCTCTCTCTTAATGAAATAACAAAGCATCGAAAGTCTTGGAATATTCCTGCAATGAAGGTATGGATCTTAGAAGAACATGGAGAATTAGCTATATTATCAGGCCTTCTTCACCAGTATAACCAAGAGACCGGTGATCACTAGAATAAAATTGTATAAGTTTGTTAAAAGTAGAACATCCTCAAAGCTTCACTATTGAGCACGACAACATGAATTTAGGATAAATTATTATATGATGGAGAGGATAAAATTGGGTCAAGGATGGAAATAGGGAAGACAAAAATATCTCTAATTAATTGCATGAACATTGACACAATTGTTCTATTTAAACCTCCCACATTGGTTTCTCCAGTGTGCTCTGTGGTTGAAACTGACTCATAAACCCTTTCAGAGGCATCTCCCTCTGACCTTCATGTAAGTTCCCCGCCGATCTCGTCCCTCCGATCCCCAGGAAATCAACCGTCGTGGTCTTCCCATGGTCAACCTCCAAACTCTTCAAGAAGTCATGACTATTCTGACCTAACAATCCACTAAAAACTCCCTCTCTATCACTACCATTATTCACATTATTCATGAATTGTTCACTAATCTCTTCTTGTCCCTTCTCCATGAATCGGTCCACAAAGCCTCCATTGTGCTGAGCTTGCTTCGGCAACATTCCCCCGAACGACGATGGTGCCATTGGTGCAGAGACAAAGCTCGTCGCGCTGTTGTTACTCACGGTTGCGCCCATTTGAGCCGCCTTTTGTAATAATGCTGTCGCCGACATGAATGCTGAGCCGCTTTGTGGGCTATTCATCCCATGGATCAAGCTGGGAGATATCGGTGGCGGGGCGACAGTTCTTGCGTTGGTGGTGCCAAAGAGGTTGTTGCCGGAGAACAAGGTTTGGGGCATCGTCATGGGCTTTGATTGGTGAAGGATGAGCCCGTGCGGGAGAGAGAACAACGGGGGTTTCGTGTCGGCATGGTTGGCGAACTCAGGCGCCTCAGTGGAGGGAATGGTGTTGCTTTGAGCTTGGCTTAGAGGGACTGAAGAAGAAGAGAGATTATTAGGTTGCTGGCCCACAGAGGAAGGTAGGTGTGGAGCTAGGGCTTGGTTTAGCTTTGTGTTTTCTTCGGTTAGGGCATCACAGAAGGCTCGGTGGGTGATGAAACTATCTCTCCTGCAAAATATGAATAAATGGCAGCATGAAGATTAGTTAATTACAAAGTCTCAACAAAAGAGAAGAGACAATTACATGCCGAAAAGCTTAAACCATTTCGATTAAAGAATATCATTATATTATCTAAAAGTCAATTAATGTACGAGTGCACCAGAAACACAACTAATCATAACCTACAACACAACCTCGTAATTATGCAAAGAATTATGAAGAAAAGCACTATGAATGAGCACACGAGTAAATTCACGCAACGTTATCTCCTCGAGGGAGTATTTCTTTTTGACCATGCAAAGATGTCTACCTACCTCTCTGGCCTGTAAATGTGGAAAGAATCAACCTTTCCCTATCATTTTCGTTCAAAACGTTGAAAAGTTTCATTAGCTGCGAAAATAGCTGCACGTTGACGTTCTTTCTTTTCGTCGCACTTGGGTGGCTATGACTGAATAAATACATTCTTTAATGTGTAATGATAGAGGTAACCAGGCCCACTAGAGAGAGAGAGAGAGAGAGAGAGAGAGAGAGAGAGAGAGAGTATTTTTAATCTAAACGAGTCATGAACGTTGGACGACTTTGACTTTGGACTTTCTTTACACAGTGTTGATGACACCCTCTGTCTCCCTCGGGCTTAGTATCTGTATGGTCTGCTCTCTATCAATATTAAACTCCGAGACATCCAGATTCATTTCAGGGGGAGATGTGGGTTTTGGGATGATCAAGAAGACGTGTCAGAAGCAGCAGCAACATTACCTTTTAGCGTCCTTAATTTATGGTACGGAAAGGCATGATCCTAGATATAATTAAGTTCACAAGACAGGACTCTCGCTATAGTTCTACATGATATCAAGGTGGAAGGTTTTGGATGGCTCTGCAGGCTGTTCCCCTACAATAGTCCGACCAGTGAATTTTTTAACGAAAGTAAGAAATAGGAAAACAACTCATAATTTACGACTTAGGTACAAACTTATAAGTCCTTATGTGTATACCAAGTCTCTATCACTGCATGGGGGTGTGTAAAATGCCTGAATTTGAAAACATGGTCATAACTACCATTTAAGTTGTTAGGAAAAGTCAATAAGGGGCGGATATATTCTAAACTATATCTAGCAATTTGACTTATCTAGAATTGCCTGACTATGATGCATGCACGTAATAGCATCACATTTTATTGAACCCTCTTGAAACAGACCCCATAAATTTTAATATAAACAAGTATTTATTCTTAGGTAAATTTGCATGTCAATGAATATAATTCAATTTTAAATTATTCTAGTATCTAGCTAGCTTGTGTGAATCAAGAAATATTACATGTTCAGAAAGACCACTTTTGACCTGATCTATAATTAACTGGCACATATGGCCTGTAAGGGGACAAACCTGGAGAATATAGTGCCGCAGTCACATTTGTATTCTCTAGTCCCACAAGTCTTGGAATGAGCCTTCCAATCCGACTGAACTGCGTACTTCTTGGAGCACCTCTCGCACTTCCACTTCTTCTCGCCATGCTTCCTGCAGAAGTGCTTCTTGATCCCAGTCAGGTCACCGAGTGCTCGGGCCGGGTTGTGGTGTACGCAGCTCGGCTCAGGGCACACGTAGACCCGCTTTCGGATCTCGGCACTCCCTCTCTGCTTGAGCTTCCACGGGAGGTTGTGGCCTCGCCGGTGCAGCTGCAGGTTCTGGTCCCTCTGGAAGCCCTTGTTACATATCTCGCACACGAAACGGTTCGTCGCCATGAGCGTGGTCGGGGATAGAGCAATGACTTCTGCGCTTGGGTCTGCATTCAGTAAAAACAGTTTTAAGTCAAGTCCTCTATATTTTTTTAATGTCTATGGGGGGTGGGGGTGTTCAGGGCGATTATTTTGCATGCTAATGTCTTTTGAAATAAGCTATTGCTGCACACGGCTGATTGCTTCTCATTGCAAAATGATTCAAATCTCTTTTTGTAGGATTTACTGTTGATTGGACAAGTGTGATCGGGGAAAAGCGAAAAAGGTGTTATGATGCCGATTATGTTCAAAATCAGTGGTCGTCCACTCACACATTTTATTATTTTAATAAAATCCATTTTTTGCTACATTTTTGGTAAATTCTTAAAGAGCAGATAATAATATCGTACTTTGAGTCTAATGTTTCATGTGCATGGCTCAAATATAAAACTAGGGACGCAACTACAAACCAAAGTAAGTGGATCTTATAAGCTAAAGAACTAATTTCTAGAAACAATATCCTCAATGATACACCAAATTAATTAATTAATTAATTATAATTAATATGTCCACAAAGTAGTCTCAAACAAATTATTAGTCCATTGACAGAAAAATGATTCTCTTACCCGAAACAGCTAGAAGCAAAAACAAAGGATTAAAAAAAAAGGAGATAGATACAAAAATGCAAGCCCAACAGTTTACTACAATGATTGGAATACTCAGCCAATAATGGAGCCTCCTCCTCAACTTTCACTCACCAATAATTCTTTCGTTTCTGGAACCCATTTTAGCTACGGAGGAGCTCGTAAAGTTCTCCTAAAAAAGCAATATTTCTTGATCTACGTCCCCTCGTATTTTATACATTTGTTGGAAGTGACGTGTGAGTACAAAGTAGATTTCTTGTGCAAACTGTTCCTGTAGACTCAAACTCAAATTAGTTTTCCTAAGGTCGAACCCAAAAGCTTGAATACTTACTTCGGATGTTAGATCCAATTGTCACCCAACAACATAATATTGAAGTTCTTGATTAAAGCGTGAGATAAATCATGCAATTTAATCAGCTCAACCCAAGAACAAACATACTCTAATCAACATGAGTTGAATCATATGCAGTTAGCGAGCTTTCTTATTCAAGAAGAAAAGAGCGAGTTCAACAGTACGGGTAGAAAGCAGAAAGAAGATCTGCCCAACAAATCTGAAAATGAATAGTTTCAGCTGCATGAGATGAATCTCTAAATTAATGACAAGAATATCTATTGATGTTACCTGGGTTTCCTGGTAGGCTTCTTTTCTTCTTAGCCTGTGGAGCTTGCTGTTGCGGCTTCTCATCGTGAGTACTCGCAGAGAGACTATCGTTATTAGCTGAAGCTGATGATAATAATGAATTATTAGCACCAAAGAGGTGATTCAGAAGCTCCTGTGGTTGAACTTCGGCTTCTCCAGTATTGCCTGAAGAGAAGCTCCCACCTTCACCTGTGATATTTGACATCTTGAAGAAGACAAAGGTAGAAAGGGATAAAAGGGTGGCCAAGAAAAGATTAAAATTGCTTATTTCAGTGATTTTGTCTCTCTCTCTCTCTCGCTCTCTCGCTCTACCTTCCAAACTCTCTTGGTTTCTTTCTTTCTTCCTCTCTTTCTCTTGCCTTTCTTTTCTTGGCTTTTGCTTCACTTTGGTTCTATCTTGTTCTCATCTCTCAAAAGAGCGATCCTCAGAAAAGTGATGGAGAGAGGAAAAAGATAAAATGGAGAATAACAACAGAGAAATCCGGGGATTTGTTGTGACTAGAGGAAGACAAAGACCGAGGAATTCTCCTTCATTTCTGATGAGAGATGAGAGCGCTCCTTGGTTGCTTGGCACCAGAAGAACACAACAAGATGGAGTTTCCTCAACTCAGTTTAATATTCATATATATCATGTCAAGGGGACAGCTGCATCTTTCATTCCCAAATTGCCCCTATGCTTCTGCCTTTTTTACTTTGGGTCCTTTTCAAATCTTAAATGAGAGGAGCTGCTGCCCTTTGCATGAATTCTTGGTGAAATGAAAAGGTTTGTGTGGGGCATAAATTGAAAACTTCATAAGCTCTTTCAAATTTGAATCTTCTGGCTTATTATGGAATTGATTCTCTCTAATGGATTTTGTTCAGCTTGTCTTGTTCTCATTTATACTCAAGAACAAGACACAAACACACAAGTCTGTGGAAAAAATGAATGTAGATTATTGTAGACTGTGAAATATTTAGTTCAAATTTATCAATCTATGAAAGACACGAGGAGGTTATGTTTGTTTTATAATAACCCTTCCAAATTGCCATTTCATCTATTGTTTGGCAATACATTATGATTACATATGATTTGAACATCACTGGAAGTTATTTAGGGTTTGAGGGATGAGACTACATTATTTGAGGAAACTTCCTTTTTTTCCTCTCTTTTTACTCGCCCCCCCCCCAAAAAAAAAAAAAAAAAAAAAAAAAAAAAAAAAGAAAAAAATGGACAGAAATTTCCAAGTTCTTGAACTATTTTGTAGTGTATTCTTGACCACTAATCATATTTGACATATAAAGTACTAAAAAATTACGTTCAAGAGAAATTAATAAGCACGCCTCCTTAGGATTTGTTGATTCTAGTGGATAGTATCCAGATTTTATATAAAATGTTAAAAAGAAAGACAACATCGACCTAGAACATTGGACTTCATTATCTTAACCATAATCAAATCCCTTTGTACTTGTGATTTTTGTCCTAATCAATTCTTCTTGCAATTATATGAATAATCATGTCCGTGACACAGATGATGCATCCTGAAATTTTATTTATGATTTTGGGTGCCGCATGACAAATCCAAGGGCTAATTAGGTAAATCGGATATTTTTTTTCCATGGACACCAATAATTCTCTATTATTTCAAAGGTTGCTGGCGGACGAGGCCTTCCGGTCTGACTTTTGTCCGTTTGTGTCGATATTTTAATCAATGCAGCTTTTGTTCCCATAATAGCCCCTGTGGCGGACCGAATTTACCAAAAAGCAGCATTCGAGAATCAGCCGCCGTGAAGCGTGAAAGGACCGGAATGGCCCTCGATGGTCACGGGTGGTCACTGGGGTCGAATTGCCTTCCTCGAAAAGGACTAGACAAAGAAATCATATTCTCCTATTCACGTGCACTGCTTGGGGTACACAACATGTACCAAGGAGGGGACAGAAAATCAAGTGAGTGTAAGCGTTGAAAGAAAAATGAGAATCGATAATTCGAACCGAATTGAATCGACCAAACCAAGCAGAACCGGATGAATTTGTCTTGACTTATTTACTTGATGGATTTATTGGTTCGGTTCAATTTTGATTCATCGGTTGTCATTGGACGATCTTAAATGAATCGATTTTGATAATTTTGCTTGTGAAAATAAAGTTGTGAAGCTCTATCGATTATCTAAAATTTTATTGGGTTTTGCCTGGACTGTCTAGAGTCCAATATCTTTTATTGGCTAAGAGCTCAAGAACACGAGTTTTGAAGAACATTGTCAGGCCCCGTCACGTTATCCTCTTGTTCTCCGCTTCTGTTCACTTCAAAGAGTCTTCACCGACATCAACACATTGTCTTTTTCTTTGTACACATGTTACGTAGTCAAATATGAATCTATCCATACGAATTTTGATGAAATTTTTGTAGTTGGAAGTTAGGTTTGATTTTTGATGTTCAAATATTTACCTTAGGACATGGTTTTCTTATGTAATGAGTGTAGGCTTGACATTAACATTAAGTTTGTCATAAGGGATCAGGAGGGAAGAGAAACGTTCTACAAATGCAATTGTGTTCGGATGGACAGAAAGAAACCTAGGAAAAGGATTGTGAGGGATCAAGAGGGATTTTAATATGATTGGTCCGCCCACTTTTATGTACATTTTAAATTTCTGAGAGAAATTTAAGAGTGGCTTGAAAAAAGAACTTATGTTGTAATATATTTTTCCCTTTTTTTCCCTCTTGGCATGCAAACTCTACATGGTATAAAACTCGACAAATATTACTTTTATAAATTACAATACATGATAAATGCATATGATGGGGCTTTTTAGTCTTGAGATTCTCTTTATAATATGTTAATCTGTCTCTCCTTGGTTTTGAAGCCTCCTACATCAGAGCAACGTTCTTTTTTAAAGGACTGAGTTGAATATTCTGGCCTGCAACAATGGACACGGCTTGCTGACTGAACTTTTCAAAAAGCATCAGCCAAAAGGAACTCATTTTCTTTTTCTACACGAGTCCTTTTTCCTTTTTACCATTTTAGTTGAGTCTACCAGTCACGACCAAACAGCCCTAAATTTAAGATATATGGAAGAGAAGTTGACTCTGTCATTCATGGTAGAACCAACCAAAAATAAACTGCATTTTTTTTTTTTGCAAAGCTTCACATCAGGGCTCATGGTTTTAATTTTTTAATAAATTACTCAACTAATATCACTAACATGTCATCTAAATCGCTATACAGTGTGTTCATATACTTATATATTGTGGTGAAAAAATAAATTTATATGGGGTTCGTTTGATATACTAAATTCCAAGCACTCTCCTTGTTTATTTGTGTAAATCTGATTGGTGTAGGCATCATTTACTTAATTAATTTATGTAACTCACAATGCCCCTAGACATCCATTACATCATGGACCGAATCTCTTTCATCAAAATTGCTTCATTAGTTGCAGCTAATATAGTTTTGGGATAAGTGCACTGAAAATTTTAAAATTTGTTATGAAAGTGCAATTGAGTTCGAAAATTTTTAAAAAGTAAAACTAAATTCTAAAACTTACTAACATTTTCCATTTGTCAATTGAATGGAGTTAATGGAAGGATTTGGTTGCATCAATCTTCATAAGTTTTATGATTTGATTACATTTTTTGAAACTTTTAGAACTTAATTACATATTCATGATAAGTTTTAAGATTTTTAATATATTTATCCCTTTAGTTTTTGTTCTTTTTTTTGGGAATGATGAATAACCTTTGCTCAAATTCATGATCATTGCTGCGTCACATGCACTGTCTCTAGCATGAGAGAGAGAACGTTGCAGTAGGGAACAGATGTCTCTTTCCTCATGCTATGAGATTCAATTATCAGGTATTCGTCATTGAAACATGAGTTTCATGTGTTGTCGGATTCCCAGTTGCTCGTAAGCGAGTGTTGCGGCTGAAAAAGCTTTTGGAAGCATCGTGGTAATTTCTTGATGGAACAGTTCGGTAGATCTGTTCAAGTTTCAAGTACAATCGGGCACTTTCCTGTAGAAAGACAACAAAGCTGTACGTTGCAATTCAAAAAGCTTTTGAATCCAGGATGCAAGAGCTTGTGGAAGACAAAGTTCTCTTTTTCTTTCTTTTTCTTGGTTTTCCACGGATATTTCTTACTATTTTACCTAACCTTTTCGGTCTTTTAATTAATCTATATATTAATGAACTACCGCAACAGCTGCTTCAGCTCAAGTTCGACGGCTTGTAAAGGACTGAACGTGCATATATTAAGTTTCGTGGTCGAGCCAGCACATATTTTTCAAGTCATAAACAAAGGGTTTTGTGTACAAGAAGACTTCGTAATGCATGCATTTCATGTCACCAACGACTCCTCATTTTTAAAGCGGCTTCTCTCGTCTCTTTCCCAAGACAAGAGTCAGCAAGTTGAGAGGGATTAATCAACTGGCTCGGCAGATAAGGACGCCATTTGGACTACCCACGGAGAGAGAGAGAGAGAGAGAGAGAGAGAGAGCCTTCTTGACCCCCCTACTGAAACCCTAATAGTAAATGAGGGAAAAGATGGGGATGAAAGCATGGTGGAGCTCCAAGTCGGCCATGAAATATAGTTTAAGTTAAATAAAATAATAAAGAGGAATACTTCGTAGGTCGTTGTCAATCAAGTTCAGAGCACTAGGGATTTTAAAAATAGGGAAAAAAAGGACAAAACTTCAATGTAATGAATCCATAGCAATCATACACTAGAGGCCGACCAATCAAAATATTCATTTTGGACATTATAGCATATCTGTGGTTTGGCCTTAGGTGCTCCTGGTTGGGTACTTCTATGTCATGTAATAAAGTGATTGGGGGATGAATGGCAAAATGATGATGTGGCATTTCTGAGAGTTTAGCTTAGCTTAGTTTGATTTTATTTTTTTAAAAGTTAGTTGGAGTTGTTGAGTACTCAAAAAGCTTCTACTTTTTATATCATTCTTTTAGATATTTAGTCAAAATAAAAAAAGCCAATTCCCTCAATCTTTTATTCGTTTGTGAATTTCAAAAGCAAATCTGAGTACTTTAACCTTGAATATTGTTAAAAAAATCAATTCAAACATTCAAAATGAATTCATTTGACAAAAAAGGGAAATTACCAAAAGATTATGAACCTAATGCATTTGTGCCGATTAAGATCTAAATATTTTGATAATTTGCCAATTTAGCCGTTCCAATCAATTTTGACAAGAAATTGCCGATATGGACATCAATCGTCTTATGTAGCACAATTGGCGCTAACATATACAATTTTCATAAATTTTGGAAAATTTTATGATTTTTATTTTTCTTCTCTTTTTTCTTTTTTTTTTTCTTCCCCTTTATGAAATTTGGTGAGGGTTTTTAGCTAACCTTGCTAGTCATAGGCGACAACCAAGAAGCTATCGGCTAGTGGCTATTTAGGCAAGGGTTGCAACCCTCGCCTATTGTTGGTGATGGCTTTGTGGCCCACGATGGCCCTCACTTGGGGTCGATGAGAGTCGGCTGCCTTACTTGTGGCAACCTTTGCCAAATTTTGTAGGGAAAAAAAGAGGAAAAGAAAGAAAGAAAAATAACAAAAAATCATAATTTTTTTTTAAAAAAATTTCCATGTCAGCGATTCCTTCCCAAAATTGGCAAAAGGATTAGGATTAAATTGGGTAAATTGAAATGTTTAAGATTAAATTGATATAGAGATACAATAGATTTAGAACTTTTTTGGTAAATTTCTCCAACAAAAAGTATTGAAAATACATCTCGAGCTTGAGCCAGAAAAAGAATTCCTAATCTAATTAGGTTTCCTCATCTTAAAATGGATTTCTTTTTAAGGATACAAAATTTTATTATACAAGAAGCAAGTCTTTTTAAGAGGAGCTTTTGGTGTTCAAACCAATAAATCTTAAGCTTTGTGAAATTTTTCATGAGATTGAGAAATTATTTCGTGAGTAATTGTGAGGGCAAAACACTGTGTGAATTGTTAAGTAAAACCAAAGTTGGGAAATATCGAGAGTGTTTTAGTGATTTGAGTGTGCTCGTATTCTCCATTACAACATTTGATCAATTAGTTGCTTTCTCCGCAGAGTTGGTCTCACCAATCAAATCAAGTAAACCCAATATCCAATTTATTTCCTTACTTTATTTATTTCTTGGTGTTTGATCGCCTGTTTTTACAACAAAAAGGTACAATAAATCGGTATTCCACATTTGAAATTGTCATTATCAACATACTAAGACAATCCATGAAATAGTCAATCGTTTGGGTTTTAACATTTGTCTCATCAGTAAAACCACACAACCGTTTCTAACTTGCAGCATTCACTAATCTAAAATTCATTTATCAACTTCATAGGTATTACCAACACTGTGTATGGAGATATCCAGGACTCATAGGATGCGTTTGTTTGTGTTTCTATTCAAAAAGTGTTCAAGAGAACAGAAATAGAAAAAACTATTTCTGTTACGGGGAACAATTTTTGATCAGAAAAACGCATTTGGTAAACTTGTTCTGGAAAAAAAGAAGAAGAATAGAAACATGTTTGGAAAATTTGTGTTCTTTTTTTGTTTCTTTTAATTTTTTAATATTTTTTCTTTTTTTCTTCTTTTGGTCGGTTGCCGACCTCGGCCATGGCCAGCGACCGGCTGATGAGGGCCGGTGGCCTTGCCTTGGTTGGGCGAGCTCGGGCTCACCCAGATCCAGCGAGGCCGAGCTCGCCCAGCCATCGATCGCCTGGTGGTGGCCTGATAACACTGAGCCTCGCCGGTGGCTGGGCGAGTTTGGCCTTGTAGGGGGTTGGTGACGCTCTAGCGAGGTCGCCGGCCCTCGATGGCATCACCGGCCTCAACGGCTGGTCGTCGGCCATGGCCGAGGCCAGCGACCGGCCAAAGAAAAAAGAAGAAGAAAAGAAGAAAAAAAAAAAGAGAAGAAAAGAAAGGAGAGATAAATTTTGTTCTTAAAAATTGTTCTAAAAACAAGAAAAAGTTTTTTTTTTTTTTTTTTTGTTTCTATTCCAATTTTGTTCCGAGAACAAAAAAACAAATTTGGAACAAAAACGCAAAAAACGCGTTTACGTTTTATTTTTGTTAACAAAAAAAATCGAAAATCTATTCTTGAGCAGAAAAAAAAAAAAAAAACAACCATGCAGGCCCATACTATCCAAGCTTTTTGCCACCACACTTTTTGGACAAGTTAACTTATGTTTAGTAGTATAAAATTATGTTACTAGATCTTTACATCTTCAATCCTCAGTTATTATATATGAATAGCAAAATCGCTTCATTGGAAATTTGCTAATTTATTAGAAAGAAGTAGGATTCGAGCACGTCTCCCAAGGGAGAATGTTCCTTGTGCGACTTATAATTTTTGATTCCACGGCTCTAAAAATTAGTCTTTCTGAAATAACATTGTTGATTGGTGTTTTGTTAGTTGGTCAAAAAGTTAAAAAGGAGGTTTATTCATGACGAGAAAGTCTCAACCGGCAGTTCAATTGGCACCACATGTGAATCATATCATCTATCCGTACCAGGTCTATCTATTTTATTGAATACAGATGAAATATTCTAAAATTGGGCCTAATCCTTAGGGGACACATCAACGTGCCAAAACAAATCGGAACCTGTTTGATTTTTTTGGCCAGAAAACAAATTAGAAGTTGGGGTGACTTAGGGACTACTTAAGAAGAATGAGGCCAATACGTTAACTCCAAGATAGATGCAGAAGCTTGGAATCATCAAACACGCAGTAACCTCAAAAAAACTAGTCAAAGTAATAACTAAAAAAGAGAGCTACCTACACATTTTGTAATCTTATTGTCCCTACCTATCCCTTGTCCTCACATCTTCAATCTTTCTTAACGAAGAAACCTAGCTATCATCGAACATATTTGACCAATACGACGAAGTAAATATGGTGCCAAATTAGCGGAAAATTAGAAAAACCCAATCTTCAATGCTACCCATATGCACTAATTCAACTCACAAGAAACCCTAAGCAACAGCAGAATTTCTAAGGGGGGATGGTAATGAAGCCGGAAAAGGAATATTTCTAAATTCAATGAAGCCAAAATGCATGGTGACACGGAGGGAAAGACTTTGCTTTCGGCACGTAACCATCAAACACAGCAATGCACAGTGCAATATTCTCAGAAATTGGAAATTTGCGTGTGGATTGCTTTCTTGGCTTTTCTGGGCTGAGTGCATGTGCACAGATTGTTTGCACCTTTTCTGATTGCTCTGATTGTGGTGACTGCATTTCCTTTTCGATTCCACATCAATCCCTCATATATAATAACGCTCTTTTTCTTAGTTAATGATGTAGAAAGCTTGAACACAAAATAGAATTTTATTCGGTGATCTTACCAAAATAATAATAATAATAATAAAAATCAAAGTGTGATTGCTCTCTCTCACCAACATTACAAAAGCATATTATGAGATATATGCGATAACAAAGACATAGATTCTTCGTAACTTCATTAATTTAAATGTAAAGTGTCGTACCATAAACACTTTGCAAGTATGCTCAAAATTTGAGGAAATTAGTTGAAAGATTTGCATTTTGTATGCTTTTTCAGTCATAGTAACACCCATTTATCAACAATCGAAACGGATCGAAGTTACTAATTTGCGAAATTATTTTTATTGCGATTTGTGTTCAAATATAGTGCCAAAAAAGAAAACTCTACATCACTTTTAATCAACAGTAAGGACTTTTAATCAACAGTAAGGTGATATGATAAATAGTACAATAATAGCAACTTGAACGCTTGGAGTGGCCCATCGAGGAGACTTTGAAAATGAAGTTGCTTTTAGAGAAATAATCAACATCTTTCCAGCATTTACATCACCGACCCTCCCTTGTGGGCCTCTTCCCATCACATCTAGTCTAATTCAAATTATCGTCATCTTCTTTTTCTAATGAAACATATCATCCATAAAAAAATCATCAAATAATAGACATTGAAAGATTTAATTTTTTTTCTATTCAAAAGAAAGAAATTGAACATTACTAAATGATTGATACTCATGACAAATTGAATTTCTGCAATGGTCGGTAGAAATATTATTTCTTAGGAATAAAAAAACAAAGCACATCAATATGCGGGTGACACTTAAGAATTTAATCTCATAATTAAGAATTGAACCAGTACATAAGCTTAAATAGACTAGAAAAAGTGAGCCTAAATTTTGAAAAATTAAGTTTAGAGACTCGACTCTCTAATGGTAGACTTAAAAGGGAGGTCGCTATCGCTAGTCGGTCCTCCCAATTGTTTCTTATTAATAATTAAAAGGAAACCCTAATGCTAGGTTAGACGTGAGTAAAAGAGTATATTTTTAGATTCAAAAACCCTTAAATAAGTGAACTCAAATAAAATTATGAATCGTCATAACCTGCATTCCTAATTAAACTCTTTTTTGTGAGCCTTCCCATTACAATTTATTTTTTGTCATTAATCCAAATCACATTAAAATCTCTTCCTAACTACTGCTTCCATTTCAGGGTCATTTACTTGAAATTTAATAGCTTTCCCTTTCCCAAGTAGAAAATGTTTGCCTTTGGGACTCATTTTCCATTGCCAAAAGAAAGCTACTTTCGAGCAGATCCCGAGATTTTCTGGTCTCTTAATAGGGAGACTTAGGCAGTGGCTGTCCTTAAAAGCTTTAAGAGAGCTAAGTGAAATCAAACAATAATTTGAAATAAAGCTGATGATGATAGTCGTCATCCTCCACCTTGTGATTGTTGGTTGGAGGTGAGCGAAAGCTCACGATCCCTATAATTTGCCATCACCATATTCATTTTTTATTGCGAAATGAAAAAGACAATTACCATTTTTTCCACGATGTTGTGATCACAACAATTATCATTGGGGATCAAGATTCTCCAATTGGAGCTGCTTGAGTAACCAGTCGAGCTGTAAATCGTACGGAGCTTCCCGAGGGAGCATGATTTGAAAGGGTGATGCGCAGCTCGATTTAGCTTTTTGACCTTTTCTTCTTTGAAATTTCCTCCAAATTTTTGCAAATTCTGAAATAAGAAAAGAGTGAGGAAAGTGGGGGAAAAGATTTCAACGCGAATTGATGTTTTGATGGGAAAATCCAAAACGTGTCTGGAAAGTACATTATATGATTCCGCAACATGATCTCTATCCCGAGCCTATCCAAATCAAAGGGTGATAGTTCAACACAATGATCATGGTATTGAGAAAGAGGAGGAACCCACCCTTTTGTGTAGTCACGAAACGTTGTCCTCCGCTTGGACATATGGTTGTAAAATTATGTGATGTTCCACGTAGCTTAATCGTTCATTAAGAGTACAGCGTCTGGCCATACATCTCTTGATTAGCTCGATTGATCCTGAGACGAATCCGTGAACTAAATGAACAGTCTTAATGTGAATGCGCTCAATTGCTAGATTGATGTTTGGCATTAGAGATTTTTCCGCTCGTGTCTCTAGAAAACTTGCTATAACAACGTGATCCTAAATATGAATGAAATGTAAGAAACCATTAATTCTTTAAGAGGTGTACATAAAACTTCAAAAATTACCATCTTGCATCAGGATAGGAAGATTACAGTGTTGTGAGGATTTGTTGAGAATTCGAATAGAGTTTGGGACACTTAGAGTGTCATAACTTGGCACGGGAGGATACTTAAATGCCATATTTTAAAATGGTACACTTGAGTGCCAGTTTCGAAGTTAAATGGAATACTTAAGTGCTACTTTGGCGAAAATTTGGCCAAATGACTAATGTGGTAATTTTCTAGCAGGTTTGGTAAAAACGGCATCATTTTGCATGCTGACGTGGTGAGAAAATGCAAAAACGATGCCGCTTTTTCGTGTCTGACATATAAATAATAATATAAAAATTAATTAAATTAGATTTAAACTTAATTTTATTTAAAATATTATAAAAATTAAAAAAATTAAGAAAAATTAAAAAAAAAAAAAAAAAAAAAAGGGGAGGTCGAAGGGGGCGGTTGAGAGTTGAACCCTTGCCGCCGCCGCCTCCCCGCCGTCGCTGGGAAGGGCCGGTGATGGAGGGTCAACCGGGATCGCTAGCCCCCGGCCGACCGATGGCGAGGGTCGCGAGCCCTCGCCCCAGATCTGGGCGAGGGCTTGCGAGCCCTTGCTGGCCCTTGGCCAGGCCCGGCGACGCCGGCCGACCCTCCCCACTCCGTCGTCGGCCCTTCACGGAGGTGGCGGGGAGGTGGCGAGGGCCCGTGAGCCCTCGCCAGATCTGGGTGAGGGCCGCAACCCTCGCCCCAGATCTAGGGGAGGGCTCGAGTGGGGCGAGGGTTGCGGGCCCTTGCCGCCTCGCCGCCACCATCGGGAAGGGCCGGCGACGAAGTGGGGAGGGTTGGCCGGGGTCACCGAGACCTGACGAGGGGCCGCCGAGGCCGGCTAACCGACGGCGAGGGCCCGCGAGCCCTCACCCAGATTTGGGGCGAGGGTTGCGACCCTCGCCGCGATCCGGTGAGGGCTTGTGGCCCTCGCGTCGGTCGGCTAGGGGCCGGTGACCCCGGCTGACCCTCCTCCCTCCGTTGCCGGCCCTTCCTGGCGATGGCGGGGAGGAGGTGGCGGCGGCAACGAGGGCTCAGCCCTCAGCCACCCCCTTCGACCTCCCCCCTTTTTTTTGTTTTGTTTTTTTATTTTTTAGAATATCTTAAATAAAATTAAGTTTAAATCTAATTTAATTAATTTTTATATTATTATTTACATGTCAAACACAAAACGGTGTCGTTTTTGCATTTTCTCGCCACCTCAGCGTGCAAAACGATGCCGTTTTGGACCAAACTCGTCGGAAAATTGCCATGTCAACCATTTGGCCGGATTTTTGTCGGAGTGTCACTTAAGTGTTCCATTTAACTTCGAAATTGGCACTCAAGTGTACCATTTTGAAGTTATGATACTTAAGTGTCATCCCGTGCCAAGTTATGGCACTTAGGCTGTTTTTCTGCCAATTCAAATAGTTTTAGACACTTCGTATGAAGATCAAAAGATACAAAGTTAATTATATGTTGAAATGCTATCGAATTTTTTTTAGTGGTTTCTTCCCAACAAGTCATTACCCTATGTGACATGCATTTTTTTGCTCTTATCCAATTATCACTTGATACATATATTCTAATGTGAAATCAAATAAAACTTATTTCGGTCGATGGGTTCAAGTTGAAAATGTCATATGTAAGAGAATTGTTGATTCAGTGGATAAGTTGTTAATCTCGTGCTTATCAATTGACTTCTGAATTATTGATTACAAGTTTATTATCGACTTCGAGACAATTGACTACCTAATGACTGGAGATTGTTCTCATCAATTTCTATCGCTATTTGATGACCTTCTACATGACTGTTTGGTTTTCAAGACTAATGCATGAATTTAGAGGGTCGTTTCAATGCATTTGATGCTAGTTAAATGCATTTAATTCTAGTTATTGAATCTTTTAATTCACAGATTTTTGTGAGTTTTTATTATGGTGTTGATTTCAAGAGAAATAATTAGGTGAACACCCAAGAGTTTATTAAGTTTCTAAGACTCAGAGAGTGTTATATTTTGTTTAGCTAAATCTCAATAAATTGAGATGTAATCTCATTTGTAAAGACAAAATGTGAATATTGAGAATATATGAGATTTGCTTCCGTGTGAGCAAATATTTATCTTCGATTTCTTTATTTGGAAGGTGATTTTTTCTTGGTGGTGAGCCAATAAGCCTTTTAGCCTTGGTTGATGATTCGTCCTTTAAGCCTTGGTGGTGAGTTTGTCCTATCTTGAAGTCCTTTGTTTTTACTAGGTGGTTCATCCTTTAAGTTTTGGGGTTGAATTTCTTTAATCCTAATCTTTATCTTTGATTGGTGATGCGTCCTTTATGCCTTAGTGATGGCCATAATTCATCTTGCATTTATATTTATCCATAGACATCCATTCCATACACTATGATCTATACATACTTCCCTCAATCACTAAAAACAACACTCAACCGACCTGTAATTGCAGTAGAATGATATTGGTACTCTAGGTTGAACTCCTTTTGAATGATTCTTTATATTACCCATATTGCATTCCATCTCATACTCTATTCAAAGAACAAAAAATGGCCGATCAAGTCGAAAAAGAGGCTTTATTTTAGAGTAAGCACACAATAGAGGTGTGACCATGTCATAGAGAATCTCCAATGACAAATAGAGAGTCTTCATCCTCTTAGAGAAATAACTAAAAGGTGGCGCGAGATTTTCAGCAAAGCATTCTACTAAAAGTATGTCCTTTTTTTAGGGTACTTATTCTAACTAGGCTAATAATACTTCCAACCAAGACAACGATATTGATAAGCCCCCTAAGTTCCTTAAAGAGCTTAAAAATAATCGAATGGTGAAGATAGCAAGTGCTTCGAAGTGCCACGAGTATGGACATCTACAAGTGGATTGTCCTAACCAAAGGGATATCATCATTCAAGAAATTGAGAAGATTGACTTGGAACTTCAAGATATTCAATAAGACCATATCATGTAGAGTATGAATCCAAGGAGCAAGACGTGATCATAGATCAAATTGAAGGAGAGATGCTACTCATCTAGATGCCATTAAGCTACCATGGTATTATGGATGTTTAATCTCCAAATAAATTTGTTGAGGTAAATGTTGAGGCTATAGATGGAGAGAGAATGATTATAAAGGCTGAGGCGATTACTTGCCACTTTCATTTCGTATAAACCAAAGCATTTTCCCTCATTGTGTTAATCAATTATCAATATATTTGACATATTTTCATCTTTTCAGCAAGCCTTGAAGATATTTATTTCTATGAAGCTGATATATCATCTAGTTCATTGGAGAGGCCACTGGAAATTTGTCAAAATTGTAATGACCCGAGCCCACCGTGTAATATTGTCCGCTTTGGACGTCCTCACGGCTTTAAAACGCATCATGCAGGGGCAAAGGGCCATCCCGCGGGCCTTCCCTCTCCCAAGCCATAATATTGTCCGCTTTGGACGCGTGGCCTACTGGCCCACCTTGCCTCATGGCTTTGTTTTCAGCGTAGCGGAAGTTCACGTGAAACACGTTTTAAAGTCGTGAGAACTCAGTGTCCAAAGCGGACAATATTACACAGTGGGACTTAGGATGTCAAAAATGGTATTAGAGCCAACTCTCGATCGCATGTGGAGGCCACAGCGAGGACGCTATGCCCTTAAGGGGTGGAGAAGGGGTCTCTCTAGTCCCACATTACTTAGGGGGGAATCGTTGGCTAGTTTATAAGGCTTGGGTCCCTTTAACCTGTGCAACGTATTTTAAAACCGCGAGAACTCAGTGTCCAAAGCGGACAATATTATATAGTGGGCTCAGGATGTCAGAAAAATCAAGTTCCTTCAGCAAGAATAATTGCAGCAAATCCCTTACCAAAAATAAAATAAAATAATTGCAGCAAATTGACCGCTTTCAATCTTGGAGATGCAACCATGACAAATTTGAGGACAAAACTTCAGCAACCTAGGGAGTTTGATGAGGGAGCATCGAGCTTTATTGATCAATTTCCAAGCTCAACTTCGAACTTTTTGATCAGTCATTATTCGAACAAGCAAAGACTGATTTCAGCTACACTTTGACTTGACGGGTTCAAGTTGAACATGTTGATTTTGCAAAAGAGTAGTCGATTTAGTGGACAGAATGTCGATCAACTACGGAGATATCAATATCCGAGCTTATTATTGACTTTGAGACTACCGGTTGACTACCTAATGACTTCTATGCCGTTTGATGACCTTCTACGATTCATCGACTTCTAAGACAGGAGCATGAATTTAGATGGTCTTAACAAGTGTCAGTGCATCTAATGCAAGTTAAATGCATTTAGTCTTTTAATTGGCAACATTTTGTGAGTCTGGTGCTGCTTTTAATAGTTAAAAACAGGTGAATTTCCCAAAGAGTCTATTAATGTTCGAGAATTCCAAGAGTCTTCCCTTTAGCAATATCTCAATAAATAGAGGTAGATTTAATTTGTAAAGTAGATAAGACTTGAATATTGAGAGTATACGAGACTTTCCTTTGTATGAGATAATATTTATTCCGGTTCCTTATTGTTGGAAGGTGGATTATTCTTTAGTAGTGAGCCAAGATGCCTTTTATGTTTGGCTGATCATTTTTTCATTTCTGGTGGTGAAGCTTCTCTTATCCTGAAGTCATTTATCGTTAGTAGGTGGT
The DNA here is from genome assembly GCA_017140255.1 of Eucalyptus paniculata subsp. matutina. Lineage (NCBI taxonomy): Eukaryota > Viridiplantae > Streptophyta > Magnoliopsida > Myrtales > Myrtaceae > Eucalyptus > Eucalyptus paniculata. The sequence continues at coordinate 45,347,738 of CM029436.1, forward strand.
TCGTCCTTTAAGCCTTGGTGGTGAATTTCGTCAATCACAATCTTTATCTTTGGTTGGCAGCACCTCCCTTTTGCTTTGGTGGTGATCATAATCTATCCTGCATTTACATATATCCATTGACATTCATTCCATACATTCTGGTCTACCCGTACTTCCTTCAACGTCACTTAAAACATCACTAGCCTGCCCTTACAATTGCATCCGAAACAAATCAAAAGAAAATTCTCTCTTCCTCCTCCATCATAGTGACGATTTGGCTGCTCATATCAATTACACTCACTGCTTCGCTGCAACCTCCATCCATGAGCCCTTCACCCTGCCGTGGTTGTCGTGTCAGATGTGAGTTCCTTCCCTCCATCGAAGCCCAGTCATAGCTGGGATCTTGACCTTGCCTGTCGCGGCCATGCACGAGGCTTTGCTAGAGATTTGAAAGTTTGCCGTCTGGATCTCGAGCCTTCAGCTCTAGGAGTTCGCAATGAAAGCTTCTACTCGCATCTTGTGCTTTCACTTAGGATAACTGTTGCATTCCTTGAAGGTCAAAGTGTGTTGCTGTTGATTTAAGAAAGCTTCTTGCTTCGGAAGACAAAGCTAAATACGAAGCCACGACGATGAAGAGATGCACAGAGCGAAAGATAAACAGACACCGGAGACGAAGCATAGAGTAATAAAAAAATTTCATTAGTATGACGATTTCTCAGTAGAACCCTTTCGATTTTTGTCTCTTTAATCGATTTAAGTTGCTAAATGCTTCAGTGAAGCTTTAGTAATGAATTTTTTCAGTTCATTGCTGGGCATTGTATGAATATCCTTTTGGTGGTAGTCACAGGGTTATGTTCTTGATTTCTTTGAAGATGGCAATATTGTTTCTGTAGCTTTCAATTTGGTGAAATTTGAGTATCCTTATTTGTCATTAGTGACATTGAATCTTTAATTCGAGCTCTAGCCACTGTTTGTTGAGGTTGTTTCTTGGAAGTGTTGATGGCGGCCATGGAGCACGGCCAAGAAAACTGGGTCAAGAAGGAAGAAGAGAAATCAGACTCTTTACTTTTTTTTTTTTTTTTTAATAATTTATTTCAACTCGGCAAGCACATACGGTTGACCAATTGTTGCACATAAGTAAAAAATACACGCCACATTAACAATGGGCGGTTGCAGGTACATGCGAAGAAATGATTAAAAGGGCTGTATTTGCTAGAGAATTGGGAGTTTCTATTGTAATGCATGACCACTTAACAGAGGAACACAAGTATTAGCTCTCTCTAAATAGGAGGTGATCCAGCCACATCTTCCACTATGGTTACCTTGTTATGACTTTACTTGAGTCACTAGCCCTACCTATGAAACCCATTGTAAAAAATATCTAAAAAAGGGAACCTTGAACCATTTCGTCACTTATCACGCCCTCTCATCATATTGCAACAAGTACCTTAGGCATATTAGATGCCTATTTCATCTTAGTGTTCATCTACTTTGATGTCTATATAAAATCTAGTAATTGCTGAATATTTTCTTATAGGTTTTCCTAGCATAATAGTTTTTAGGTTACTATGAGAATAATAACTAATTGTGAGCTATAAATTTTTGAAGAATTGGACCCCATAACAATTTATAATTATTTGTTATTTGATTTTTTGTTACCTTGAATAGATTGTTAATTAAAAACTCTCACCCAATAATTTTTTTTTACTCACGTCACTTTTGCCATCATTTGGGAAATTATTTGGGCTTTGAAGACCTAGTTTACCTAGTTCAAAAGGATGGACTTTTCCCATCACTATTTCTGTGTAGAATTGGCCGTAGCTTTTACACTTTGAGAGGGGGGGAACAAAATCAAACAAACGCGTTTATAAAAAGTCAATTAGCTTGCATACTCAAGAAAATTAAAAATAAAAATACTAAGGTACACCTAACATTTATTATCACCCTTAATGAAAACTAAGAACCAATTTGTCATCTTATCCTCTTGGTATTTATCAACTTAGTCTAATATCTCTTGTTAGCTCAGACCCCATTCAACTATTGGAATGTCCCAACGAGGATAAAAAAAAAAAAGGAAAAAAAATTGAAATGGAGGATCTTATTATGTTACATTTAAGTTCATGTGATTGTGATATCTAACCATGCGATTTACATTTTGATTTTATGTGGATCGGTTTTATACTTCTTACATAGCCCAACCGGGTCGTCATGTAACTCAGCCATGTTCAAAGAATGCGAATCATTTATAATACTACATGAAAGCATGAAGTATATAATGCGCCATAGATCAAAAGTGTCACATAAGTAAAAATTTGGGGTACCAAATTGTAAAGTTGTTAAAATTTTAGGGTTGTGGTGCACGTGGGACACCTTGAGCTTCCCGGGGTGGCTGTGGCTGTGGTGCTGGAGCTGTAGGTTCTAGGCCCTCTTGAAGCCCTTGTCGCATGTCCCGCATGTGAAACGGTTCATTGCCATGAGCACGTTTTTTTGGGTAGAAAAATGAATCCTGCACTTGGATATGCATCCAAGGATACAGTCAAGTTCTTTATATTTTTCCAATGTTGATGGGGGTTTTTTTTTTTTATACCAATGTTGATGGGGGTTCAGGGAGATTATTTTGCACGCTAATGTCATCTGGATTCCTGGAGTAGCCACTGTTGAAGAGGGCTTCGATTGCTTTTCATTGCCGAATGATTTAAATCTCTTTCCGTAGGATTTACTGTTGATTGGACAAGTGTGATCAGGGAAAAAGGGAAAAAGGTGTTATGATGTCAATTATGTCCAAAATCAGTGGTCGTCCACTCCAGTGACAGAAAAATTGATTCCCTCACGTGATACTGCTAGAAACAAAACGAAGATAAACCTCTTCCTCCACAACTTTCGCTCATTAATAATTCTCTCATTTTGGAACCCATTTTAGTTACGGAGGAGCTAATAAAGTCATCCTAGCTTCGTTTGTTTCGCAGATTTTTCTAAAACTAATAATTTAAATTAATTAATAATTAATAAAATTAAAATAATTAATAATTATTATTATTAATAATTTTATATCTAAACAGTTTTATAGGCGAGGAAAATATTTTTTGTCCATTAATATTTGTATGTGACACAAGCATTATTTTTAGAAAAATATTTTCCAGATAATTCATTTTCCGTGAAGTAAATGAAGCCTAAAAAAATATTTTATGATTTAAGCTCCTCTAGTTTTATTTTGGATTGCCTTTAGTTCTGTCCCCCTTGTGAGCTCAGTTGGATTGCTTGCATGTACTATTTAAACTCAATTTGGGGTACACTTGTTTGAAGGAAAAACTGTTTTCAAGAAATTGTTTTTCCGATTGTTCAATATTTACATGACAGAAAACTAATCGATATGTAGAAAACATTTTCTATGGAAAACAACAAGTCTAGAATGGGGGAAAATGACTTTCCCTTCTAAGAAGAAGGAAATCGCTTTCCTTAAACTACTAGAAAAGTGAACACTAATCATTTGCCTCAAAAAAGATTTTCCTTTATTATGAGTTTTCAATAAAATATATGTTCTTTTAGTCTATGCTTTTTTTTTTTTTTTTTTTTTTGGTAAAAAGGCTATGCTTGTTTTGTAGAAAACTATTTCCAAGAAAACTATTTTCAAGAAAAATTTTTCTTGATTTTTCGGCATTCATTTTATGGAAAATAAACTATTCCATCATAAAAAAAAAATAGGAGGAGATGTTTTTGAAAAAAAATAAATAAATAGGAGAAGATGTTTTTCACTTTTCAAGATGAGGAAAACATTTTCCTCACTCATTTTGTCTTATCTCACACCCATGGTAAACTTTCCATCTTTTTTTTTTTTTTTAAATTTATAATTATTTTTAAATCAAACTTATAATTTTTTTATTTTTTTTTTCACTTTTGTCTCTCTCTGTTTTCCTTTTTTTTTTTTTTTTCACTTTTGTCTCTATCTCTGTTTTCCTTTTTTTTTTTTTTTTTTTTTTTTTTTTATCACTTTTGTCTTGGCTGGTAGTCGGCCATGACAATGGTCGCTGACCAACCACAAGTGAGCCTCACTTTTATCTTAGGCAAGCTTGAGGCTCACTGACCTTTGGTGATCTTGCTATTCACTCGATTGGCGGCAAGTTAGGTGAGTGGACTTTTGGCCGGTCACCAATCGTCATCATGGCCAGCAATTGGTTGTAGAAGAAGAAGAAGATAAAAAGAAAGAAAAAGTAAAAAAGTAAAAATAAAAATTGATTTTAAGAGATAAAATATTAAAAAATTATTGAAAAAGATTGCATGGAAAAAAAGATTTTCCTTAGTAAACAATAGAAAACATTTTCTCCTTCATTTGCATGTTTCAATTGAATACTGGAAAATAATTATATTATCCTAAAAAATGACTTCGTGGAAAATATTTTTCAAAAACGCATATTTTCTACGTAACGAATATAATCTTAATAGATATTAGATCGATTTTCTCCCAACAACACAAAGTTGAAGTTCCTGATTTAAGCATGGGATGTAACATGCAATTTAAACAGCTGAACCCACAGATAATTTATTGCTATTGAGCTACAAAGCTATTCACTATTCTTCTTCAAGAAGAAAAGAGCAAGTTAAACATCAATGGTCCAAGGGAAAAGATCTATCTAACAAATCTGAAAATGAATAATTTCAACTCCATGAGAAAAAACATTGATTTAATAACAAAAATATCTATTTGGCATTACCCGGATATCCTGGTTAGCTTCTTTTCGCCTTAGCTTGTGGAGATTGCTGTTGTTGCCTCTCTTCATGTATAATGAATTATTAACACCAAAGAAATGATTCAGAAGCTCCGGTGGTTGAACTTCTGCTTCACCAGGATTGCCTGAAGAGGAGCTACCTCCTTCACCTGTGATATTTGACATCTTGAAGAAAACAAAGGATGAAAAAAGGGATCAAAAGGGTGGTCAAGGAAAAGATAAAAATTTGCTTCTTTCATTGATTTTTTTTTCTCTCTCTCTTCTCTTTACCTCCAGCTCTCTTGGTTTGTTTCTCTCTTTCTTGCCTTTTTTTTTTTTTTTTTTTTCTTTTTTTGCTGCACTTGGTTCTATCTTGTTCTTATCTCTCAAAGGATTGATCCTCATAAAAGTTAAAGAAAGAGAGGAAAAAGATAAAATGGAGAATAAAAACAGAGAAATCCGGGGATTTGTTGCGGTTAAAGGGAGACAAAGACCATGAAATTCACCTTCATTTCTGGTGGAGGAGATGGGAGCCGTTTAATTGCTTGGAACAAGAAGAACTAGATAGAGTTCCCTTAACTCAACTGTAACATTTATATTTATCATGTCAATGGATTGCTGAATGTTGTATCCCCAAACTCCCCCTCTGCTTATTCATATATATTTAAATCTTCTAGCTTATTGTTGAATTGATTCTCTCATTTCTCCCAGCAAACAAGGGCACACAAAAGCGTGTGGGAATTTTTTTTTTTTTAAATTAAAAGTGGAGAAACTGTGATCTTAGGTTATTTATTTATTTATTTATTGAAGAAATGAACTGTAGGTTATTGCATAATGGGAAATATTTAGTTTGAATTTATAATCTATGACAAATAGAAAGGAGTGCATGGTCGTTATGTTAACCCTTCCAAATTGCCGTTTAATCTATTGTTCAGCTATTTATGAATATTATTCACGAAGTTGAACATTATTAGAGTTGTTTAGGTTTTGAGGGATTGGAGTTAGGAGTAAGTGATTTTAGGTTCTATACAGGCTCTATTTGAAACTTGAAACTCAGCTATTAGAATAGGTTTATCATTTTCTGAAACTTGAAATTTACCCTAGATGCCCTAAAACTTGAAACTTGGAATTTACCCCGTTACAAGTTTCAGGGTTTGCCTAGATTCCATTTTTATTATTAATTGAATAATTGTAGTGAATTATTTCCTTTATCAATCACCACTTGCTTCTTCAATTCATAACCATAATTTATATTTAGACACGAAAAAAAAATAAAAATGAAACATTAACGAAGTGAAAATCTTAATCATAAATTGGAAGTTCAGATTAGTGACTCTAGATTATACCCATCGTGATCACGCAAAGATTGAGATCAAGAAAGACAAAAACTTTTTGTAGGTTATAGATTATATGTTTGAGGTTCTAAGTTACAAATTGCACTAACTTGAAACTTAGAATCTATCCGTCGAAACAGATTTTCCAATTTTTAGAACATGAAATTTATCCTACATATCTTGAAACCTAAAACCTAATATCGAATAGGTTTCCAATGGTCTAGATCTCTAATTCTAGATTCTACCTTGGAAATATACTCACCCTAGTTGGAGTACAGGATCTTGGGAAGCTTCCTTTTTTCTCTCATACCCAAAAAGGAAAAAGAAGATAGAGAAATTTCCAATTTCTTGAACTAGATTGACTTAATTATATGGTACATATGCAGCACATTATTGGGGACTACTTAAGAAGAATGAGGCCCAAAAGCAACTCCAACAAAGATACAGAGGCTTGGAATCATCATGGGGACAATGATCTCGGAAAACCAAAAAGGAGAGCTACTAACAACAGACTTTGTATTCTTATCGTTACCATCCATTGTCCTCACATTTTCAATCTTTTTTGACAAAGAAACCCTAACTATTGAGGGCGAATAAGATGGACTGACCAATTAGAAACCACCCAGATCGGATCAAACCGATCAGTTGTGTTCGATTCCTGATGGAGAATCGGACCAAACTGGATTGCTTGGATCGATTTGTTTATTTTATTTTTTTATTTCTCTCACACATGTCTCCTCTCCTCATTCAATCTATTTCTTTCACCTCATGATGCTCATGCCTACCATCATCTTTTGGTTTTTCTCTTTCTTTAGATCTTCTTCACCTCTCATGGAGTTCGAAGCATTCCCTTTTTTGAATTTGACTGATTTCACTAGATTACTTGGGAACTGGACTAGACTGGAGACCAGATCGGTCCGACTCTAAGGATCTCTGATCTAGTCCCCAATTTCAGAAATTGGAACCAATCCCTTTGGTTTAGTTCTCAGTTTTGGGATGGGAATACAGCAGATCGAGAATCAGTTATCCCTGCTAATTATCATTGACCACATTTGACCAATACGAGGAAGAAATGTCCTGCTGAGTTACCGGAAAATCAGAAAATCTCTTAGGTTTTATTGGAGCGCCCGGACCTCTCCTTCCATCCAAACCAATCTTCGATGTTATTGATTTGCACTGGTTCAAGCCCCATGAAACCCTATGCACACAGCAGAGTTTCTATGGGGGGATGATAACGAAGCCGGAAAAGGAATACTTCCATTTTCAGTGAAGCCAGATTGCACGGTGACACAAAAGGGAAAGATGCTCCTTTCGGTGCGTAACCATCGAACCCAACCATGCACAGTGCAATATTATCATAAATTGAAAATTTGCATGTGGATTGCTTTCTTGTCTTTTCTGGCCTCCGCGTTTGTGCACAGATTGTCACACCTTTTCTTGTTGTAACGATTGTGGTCTCTGCATCTTCTCTTCAATTACACATTATTCCTAATCCTCATATATGATAAGGCCCTTTTTCTTAGTTAAACTTAACGCCGTAGAAAGCGTGCAATAATAAAGACGTAGGTTCTTCGTAGCTAGTTTACATTAAGGTACCATATTGTAGATTCTTTGCCAGTATGCTCGAAATTTGTGGAAATTAATAGAAGGATTCATATTTGCATGCATTTTAGTCATTAGTAACACCAATTTATCAACAACTAAAATAGAATGGAGTTACTAATTATAACGGTATCATATCCGATTGCAATTTATATAAAGCTTAAGCTGTTATTTTACATGAAAGACTGAAGGCAAAGTATATTCAAGGATACTAAAATTCGAAATAAGAAACTCCACACAACTTTAATCAATAGTAAAGTGATATGGTACGTAATATGATAAAAATAGCAACCGGTACTCTTGGATTGGCCCATCAGGAAGACTTTGAAAATGAAGTCACGTTCATAGATGTAATCAACACCTTTCAAGCATTTACATCACCGACCCTCCACTCTGTGGACCTCTTCCCATCACATCTAAGTCGAATTCAAAATATCGTCAATAGATAAAACATCCCACCCATCAAAACATCATCAAATAGTAGCTATTGAAAGATTTAAATTTTTTAGATTCAAAACAAAGAAATTGTACATTACTTAATGGTTAAAAGGGAATGGCAATGGCAAGCAGAAATACTATTTGATAGGAATCCAAAAACGCAGGATGTTAATGTGCAGATAACACTTAAAAGAATGAAATCTCGTAATAAAAAAATTAAGCCAGCAAATGAGTCCAAACAAATTAAAAACAACGACTCTAAGTTTTGAAAAATAACATCTCAGGTGTTGGAACCTTAGAATAACCAAAGGGCATTGTTAGAGCTGATCGGCCCCCTTCATCCTTTTACTAAAAATCAAAAAACAAAAACTTAGAGCTAGATTGAGCAGGAGAGTATGCTTTTAGGTTTGAAAATCATCAAATAAGATTTATGGATTATCAAAGTCGGGATTCCTAATTGAACACCTATTGTTGTGAACCTTCTTCATTGATCTAAATCACTTTAAGTCTCTTACAACTACTGCTTTCACTTCAGGACCATACGCTTGAAATCTATTAGTTTTATCTTTCCCAAGTAGAAATATTTGCCTTTTGGACTCTTCTCCATTGCCACATAAAGCCACTTTAGGCACTGGTTGTGATTGTTGATTAGGTAAGCAACACCTCACGATCCCTATAATTTGCCATCACCATATTCTTTTTATTGCTGAATGGAAAAAAAAAAAAAATCTCCGTGTTTTCATTACTTTATTACAATTTTTTGTTTTTGTTTTAATCACTGAGGATCAAGATTCTCCAATTGGAGCTGCCGAAGTGATCGAGATTTTAATCGTAGGGACCTTCATAGGGGAGCATGATTTGAAAGAGAGATGCGTAGCTCGATTTCACTTGTTGACCTTTTCTTCTTTGAAATTTCCTCCAAAATTTTGCAATTCTTTGAAAAAAGCGACGAAAGTGGGGGAAAATTTTGAACGTGAACTGATGTTTGATTGATAAATCTAACGTGTCTCGAAAGAACCTTATATGATTCAGCAACATGATCTATATCCAAAGCAAAGGGTAAAGGTTCAACACAATGATCATGGTGTGTAGTGTAGCCTTCTATCAAGAAAACGAAACCCTTTTGTGTAGTCCCGAAACATTGTCCTCCGCTTACATATAGTTGCTAAATTGTGACGATATTCGACGTGGGTTAATCGTAGGTTGTTTTGGTTAGAATAATCCCTTTCATTCCTTTGAATAACAGATTGAGAACAAAGCATATGAGCTTCATAATATGTGAAGTCTTATAAGGTCTGATGAGGGTTACATACCCAATTACAAGGAAGAGCACGAAGGTTATGAGCTTTAGGGTTTGTTTGGTCATATTTTATTTCGGGTAATAATTTTTTTCATAAATAGTCTTTTTCTATTTCTATTATCTGAACAATTTCTGAGTAAAAGAATAATGCATTTGGTAAATATATAAAATTTCTATTATATGAATATAAAAAGAATAGGAATTTGTTTTGTAAGATCCATAAATTTTTTTAGTAAAGTAGAATTTCTTTTAATTTTTTAATAATTTTTTTTAGATTTTTCTTTTTTCCCTCGTTTCTTCTTCTTGCTCCTCCTCTAGCCAACGATGGCGGCGGCCGGTGGTGATCGACAGAGACTGGTGATGGGTGGCGATTGGCGGTAGGTGACTAGTAACTAGGGACAGCAGATGGTGGGCAGGTAGGAAGAAGAAGAAAAGAAAAAAAATAAAAGAAAGAAAATGACTTATTTCTAGAAATTATTCTCAAGAATAAGAAGCTTATATTTTTTACTTATTATTTCTATTTAAATCTATTCCCTGCTACTTTTCTATTCCAAGAATAGAAAAATTAGTTGACATTATCAAACGGATTTCTATTTTTTTTTTAAATTTTATTTTGAGGAACAAAAGAACAGAAATTAAGAGAAATAAAGGGTTATCAAACGGAGCCTTAATAGCTTAGTCTGCTATTTGATTGGATTCTTGAGAGCGAGGGGCTCCTTGAATATCTTGGAAATGGACCGTCAATTGGCTCAATTGATCCTGAGAGGAAGGTGCGAACTAAACCATTGACTTAATCCGAATGAACCCGATTGCTAGATCTAACATTTGGCATCAAAGGTTTTTCCCTCCGTGTCTCTCTACTGTCCGTGCATTACTTGCTGAAACGCTATGATGGTCAATTTGAGGGGAAAAATTAGTCAGGAATTCGAACAAACAAGAGATATAGAGTTAATTAAATGACTGAAGGCTTGAAGCCCAACCCAAACAACGAAGTAACCCAGCCTACCCCATGTTGCTCGTCCATCATTTTTTAAGGTTATTTTGGGCTTTGAAGGCCCAGTTTAGCTAGTCCAAATAGAAGGATCTGTAACTTGTCCCCTCTCTCTGTCTCTCTCTCTCTCTCTCTCACTCACTGTATGTATGTATGTATTTTTATTTGTCAATTCGGTCTATTTTTCTTTTTGTTAGCTCCCATTTAACTATTTGAATGTTTCAACAAAAACAAAAACCATTAAAATCAATGATCTTGTTTATGTTATATTCGTTTTTGTGTGACTATCTATCCATCTAACTTAAATATCCACTTGATTTTAATCTCTTTATATAGCCCATGTAATCACATTATCGCTTAACTCAATCGCGTCCAAGAAATGTGAATTATTTTCAATGCGGTGCAAAACCATGAAAACAAATAATTAAGTCATGGATCAAAAGCCTCGCATGATTAGAAATTCCGGGATGAATTGGAGATTTTAACCATTGAGGGCTAAATTGTAAAAAATGATTGAAGTATAGGGTAATAAATGAAATTTTGAGATTATGCAGCTCTCTTAAAATGATATATACACATATGTATGGTTCCATAAAATGAACCTCTAGAGTTAGGTGTACCAATTTTATGCCTAAAATTAACATATTTTTTTGGTAAAATTAGGTCAGATCGCACTAAAGCTGTGGTTTCTTTATATATGTCTTGACTATAGCAAGTGTTCACATGATCAAAATGCTCCTAAAAACTGGCCACTTTCCATTCCTCTATGGTTGGTCAACTCCATGCATTTTAATCGGAAGGGACCACAGTCAGCCCAAGTTTTGGACAAGTAGACACAAAGTAGAGTCATTGTTCAATGTTTTTGTCCCTTTTCCTTTTCCCCTTTAGGACAAAAAGCATTGAATCGCCCTTAGTTTTCCCTTTCTTGACAGTCGAGGGAGAAAACCCTTGGTATATCCTCACCTACTAGCAAATGTAAGCACTCAAATGTTAGACCACTTGCTCGGTTTTAGCCGGTGTCTTACTTGATTTACGAGCTCAGCAGCAAATTTTCCATGGTTTAGAGGTTTATCTACTCAAGTTGGCTTTCCTTGTCATATGAAAGCTTACATATTTAAGATACTAATTTGGATTTTGGCTCGCATCTTACTTGGTTCATGAGCTTCACGACCTTATGATTTTCCATTGATAGAGCACCATCACCATATCAATCTTTCCTTTTGCGCAACAATTTGTTGATGTGTAGACTCACATTGGTGGGTTTTGGATTCTTTTTATAGTTATCATTATTATGTGGATAATATTTGATGATGAAATAAAACTAATCAATGAAAGTTTAATCTTGGGTTTTTCTAATGGGTCTATACGTAAAGAGATGAAAGGTAAAGCTTATACCTCAGGCAAAGGCTTTTCTTTTGTTTTGAGAGAATTAATTTATAAGGAAAAAAAGTCAAATAAAGTCAATTTTGGGAACGTTGGAAACAAGCATTGCGCAATATGTGCTGATCCAATCCATTGGGTTCTTAAAAACCAAGCCAAAGCATGACCCCAGCACGCTACTCACCCCTCCATAGTCAACGTTCAACACATTAAACTAAGCATCAATCTCGTAATCTCACGTCCTGTTTCCAAAACTATATGATTTTTCAGTGGTTTCATCACGAGATTCGTGCCCACCATTGCGTAACGCGCCCATCTTGTCCTCTTAAATCTTATTATTTGTCTTCTGGCCTCGATGTATTCGCCATTTGCTCGGTTTTCTTGCTTTCCGCTTCGCCCCGTCCATGCGATTAGTGAGGCCCTATAGGTGCCGAAACTTATCCATGAAGTTTGAGCTTTTTAGTTACAGAAACTCGATCTTGTTCTCTAGTTCAGAAAGCAAGTTGCTTAACTTCACTGAAAATAATTAACCTCCAAGGCATCTGTATGTATAGGAAAATCTTGAGGTATAAGGTTTTCCAGCTCTAAAGATGGAGTCTCTGTGAAGTCTTTTAAGGTTAAAGTGGGATGTCTTTGTGACGCAAATACTGCAGCGACTTGGGAAGTTTTTGATGACTCTTGTGGATCAAAGCAACAGAGAGAAGCCCAGAAAGCTGCATGCATTTCCAAAATCTGCTCATTTTCTCAACTTGGTATGTCTTTCTCGACAGAGCTTCATCTTGTTAAAATTTTTCCCTCTTTTCCTTCTACTGTATTCCGTTTCTCCTTGATATTGCTGAAATGCAGAGAAAGACAATTTAAAATTTGATTAGCTTTCGATGAGATCTCATGTCTTCAATTCATTATCTTTCTTGAACTTGCATTCTTATGTTGTTTTTTTAAGCCAGACTTGACATAAGTTTATACTAGGATTTTGGTGATGTGCAAATTACTTACCTCAACTTCTGATGTCCTGGCATCTGATTCATTCATCAGGTTGAGCATGTGAGAGAAACGAGTTGAACCTTCAGAGCTCCAGAAAACAGAAACACTACTTCGAGCAAACATGAAGAACGGTTGTCTTCCCAAATGTGGATTCAAAAGGGTAATGGCTTGGTTTCAGATCTTGTTAGGCTTGCTCGTCATCTTCGTGAGCTTGCTGAGCCTCTTTAGCTTCTACAAGGCTGGATTTTTCTTGCGCAATGAGGACATATGCCACCATTTCTACGGCATGAGGGATTTCAACAGCGGTTTCAACCTAAAAGCTCTCTCGGATAGAGTAGACGAAGTGCTCAATAAGTTGGACAGTTTGCAAGAGAAGCTCGAGTCCAAGGTGCAACAGATGGAGAAGAATAAAGATGCTTTGGCTATTTCTAACATTACAAAGCTGGAGTACAAGAAGTACCTGGAAGATGAGGTGATTAGGCCTCTTTACAGTGCTCATATCGCTCTGAGACAGATCCGGCTGCCGAAGAGCGAAGGGATAGGAAATAGTACTTTTAAGGAGGTGCCGTTGATCAACAGTTTTATAATTGAGGAGATTCGGAAATACATAACACCAAAGGAGAACAGAGTAAGGAAGGTCAACATATACGGAAGCGAGAGAGTACACAACACGATCGGTCATGCTTGTGTGCTATACAAGACCGAATTGGAGGAATATATGGACTATGACATCGGTTCCTACTGCAAGGATGACTGGAACATGGCACAGAAGCTCCTGATCAGTGGCTGCGATCCTCTCCCACGCAGGCGGTGCCTGACCCGGGCCTCGAAGGTCTACCAAAAGCCGTACCCCATTAATGAGTCCTTGTGGAGACTGCCCGACCATAGAAACGTGAGGTGGAGCAATTACCGGTGCAGGAATTTTGAATGCCTATCTAGCAAGAACCCGCAGCGTGGTTATTCTAAGTGCACCGGCTGTTTTGAAATGGAGAAAGAGAAACTGAAATGGGTCACCAACACCACTCTTACGACGGATTTTCTTATTAGTGACATCTTAGCAATTAAGCCCGGAGAAATACGGATTGGATTGGACTTTGGTGTTGGCACAGGAACTTTTGCTGCAAGAATGAGAGAAAATAATGTAACAATTATTACGACTGCGCTGAATATCGGGGCTCCATTCAATGAAATGATTGCCTTAAGAGGCCTGGTTCCTCTGTACGTGACTCTGAACCAGAGGCTACCCTTTTTTGACAACACAATGGACTTGATTCACACAACAGGATTCTTGGACGGGTGGATTGATCTAGTACTGATGGACTTCATAATGTTCGACTGGGATCGTGTGTTGAGGCCAGGAGGATTATTGTGGATTGATCGATTCTTTTGTAACAGAAAAGATCTGGATGACTACATGTACATGTTTCTGCAGTTCAGATACAAGAAACACAAATGGGCAATTGCTCCTAAGTCGGACAGTGAGGTGTATCTTTCTGCAGTATTGGAGAAACCTCCAAGAGCTATATAAATGACATCGGTCGGTTAATTTTCTCTTTGATGGTTCACAAAATTTGATTTGCAAATCAAGATGTGCGTGCCCTCTTGTATTACCTGTTTGAATTTGTAATGTCTGTACTGATTGTAGTAGGTGATGCTTTGAAGGGAAATATTTAATTTAACTGAATTCTAACTTTCAAGAATGTCGCATAATGAGTGAACGTAGTTTTGTTCTGCTTCTGTTTCTGCCAGCTGTAGCTGATAATGACCATGTGAAGATCTTTTCCCCTCAACAACATTATCTGATCAGCATGTCGCTAAATTCTTTTCATTTTCTGGCCGTAATTATAACCATCTATGAGTCTTTTGCTACGCAATGTCACTTTGAGATTGCAATAAACTGATATCTACTGCAAAACCCATCAGCATTCACCCCGGAACATAGCTACTTGCGTCAGTGAAGACAGAAACAAAGCCACCACTGACATTAACTACAGAAACTTGCTTACAGGTTTTAGTTTCAATCCTTCGTCCCCTATTTTCCTGCAACTTAGCCACCACAAAGAAGGAAAAGAAGAAGCAACACTGACATGGTGCCCATCTTCCCTTCAACTTTATTAGTCAAATAAGTTTGAACCTGAACTCATGTAGGAGAAAGAGAAATTATTTCACATAACGAGAAGAACTTCATTATGAGGAATCCGGAAACTTAAACCTAGAATATCAGAGCTTACCTTGAGCATTTTGCCTGGGATTGCAATGCAACCAGACTCCATTTCTTCTGTATCCCTAGCAATAGCAAGTCCTTTAACAGTTGCTGTGAAACATTGTTTGCATGCTTGAACATTTCCTCACTCTCTGCTGCAAGGTCGAAATTTCATGAAAATTATGACTTGATTGGGAACGATGATTTGCAATTGGTCCTTGAGAGTTACCTTGAACTTCCTTAATTGGGTATTTTATAGCCGTACCACCCCTTCCATTTCAGTCCATCTTTTCAAAATGTAGTTAGATGGCAGTCTCTTAATTTATTTATTTATTTATTTATTTATTGAGCACCTACAAAGAATGCACGCATAGAATCCCCACAAAAGTAAATTTCATACGGGGGCAGTTATTGGTATATTCCAATGCCTAATATGTAACAAAAATTTCTTGAGATTTTGCTCCGTACTGGATTTTATATGTTACTGAAGTATCAGATTCACTATACTTGTAAATGGTGCAATCTCATACCTTCATGAGTTCTTGTTGGAAGACCATGAACGTCGATAGAGTATAAACCTCAGTTGGTTGCCTTAACATCTTGACATTTGCTTGTGGCACAGGAGTTCTTTGCCTCATTTTATATTCCTCAATGAGTTCTTGATTTTTCAAATCTGCCGATAACTGTGTATAATGTTTGAAAAAGATAAGGGTATTGTTGAAGCTCAAGTACTTCTTTAAAACAGTATGCATTGTGTCACTTTGTAGAACACTTTTCATGTCAGAAGCGAGCATATGACGGCCATATATCATTGCCAATTTATCTATCAGCTCAAAAATGCCATGTAACCATTCATTACTCTGCAGGTTGTACTTCTCCAGCTTGGTGTTCCAGGCCATTAGCTACTCTTCCTTCTCTCCGTAATAATATAAGCATAGACTGAAATGTGATACAAATTGCCATGTTGAATGAAATGCACAACTCAGATCTTCATTTGCAGTCTGATAGATTTGCCTCACACGTAAGCATTGACATATTTGAGGAATACATCTGCAATTGCATAGGCTATGGAAGCTGACTGGTCTGTGAGTATTGTCTCTGGCTTTCTTCCCAACATCACAGCGAGAACAGTCTGAAACAATCGCTTGAAGGAATTAGCACTCCATCATAGAGCAAAGCTGCACAAAAGTAATGAGTTGCCTGTGATGGTTAACCCCAACAAACTGGCCAAAGGGTCCGAGTGTACTTATTTGTTCTATAAGTAGTGTTGAAGAAAACATGTCCAAAGTAACCATTATCAACTATCAATGTAGAGTCTGCACAAAAGATACTTCTTAGGGAACCATCATCACCACAATCTATTGAGTAAAAGGGGGATGGATCCTCAGATTGCGCTTTCCGCAAGTAATCCATTATAGCAGTGCTATCTCCCTTTCCCAATGCTATTCTGAAGTGGAAGTTCCATCACAAATGAAACACCTGACATAAGGCTCAATATACCTCTTACTTAAGAATTTTCCTCGAAACAGAGGTGCAGTCCGCCTTATGTACAGTCGACCAAATACACTGATCATGAAGAAGATTTTACGTCACCCAAGCAACCAAAAGAGAACCAGACTAATGGAATAAACATTTGAGAATATTACCAGTGTCCCAAGGGATAAGTATTCTTAGCCCCAGACCTCCCTCAGAATTAGGTAGACGAATCTGATCGTGAGCCACTAAAGCTCATTCAGCTTTTTCTGGCTTCCCTTTCCATAAAAATGGAATAGTCTTTTAACTTATAGGATGCACGAACACTTGGCTCCGATAGTTATGATGCCGTAAATTTCTGATTTGAGTAATTGTAATCTGCCAGCAAAAGAAAAATGCTTAGCAGTCCAAGATTTCATTCAATCAGTAATTTTTTATACAAGAGGCTTTCAATTGTTATTACTCAACCTTCCAAAGATGAGAAGTAAGCCAAAATATCTCATTGGCCGAGCACCCTTCTGAAATCCACTTTGTGGAGTCGGTTCAGCCTGCTTATCTTCATCATAACCTGCCAAGAACATCTTAGAATTTTGGGGATTAAGCTTCAAGCCAGACAGCTCTTGGAATCTTTGGAACAAAGCGAAAATCTCAAGAAGAGAAGCCTTATCTCCTTTCAAAAAAATCAACAGCAAATACAAGATGGGTCAATTTAACCCCTGACCGCTTCTGATGATGCTGCACTTTCTACTGCCTTATCAAGCATTTGCCAAAAAACTTCCATGGCTTTGACAAACAAATAAGGCAAAAGAGGATCACCTTGTCTCACGCCCTTCTCCACATTAAAGAATCCCCTTAGGTCACCATTTTGAAAAAGAGCAATAAGGGGATGCGATACAAGCTAGCTCTTAGCTAGTCAATGAATCTGTCAAAATATCCCATTTGACAGAATCTAATGCTTTAGTATTGTCAGCTTTCATCATAGCTCTAGGAGAAGAATTAGTCGTATGCTAATTCATGGGCTGATAATACGTTGTCAGCTATAGATCTACCATCGACAAATGCTGCTTGATTGAAGCTTATGAAATCTGGCAAATACTTTTTTAAGTCTATTTGCAATCAGTTCGGTTATGCACTTGTGCATAGTATTCCCGCATGAAATAGGCCGAAACTGAGTGCATCCTCAATCTTAGGCACCAGAGTGATGGCAGTGATATTCAATCTTTTCACAAGTTTGCCAGATGGAAGGAAATCTAATAAAGCATTGTCATCACTCACAGACCATAACACATTTTTCATTTCCAAAACGGTAACAGGCTTGATCAAGTCATCCTGCTGCTGGTTTGACGGATGATAGGAACTCCTGAAGAACAAGTGGATCAGAACAGCCAGGATTCTCTTTTCCTAACAATTTCTCAAAAGTAACCAATTGGCTCTTCAGCAATGAGTTTATGACCTTCAGTCTTGCTCCAATCTTCAGCATGTAGAAATCTCAAAGCTCTCTTGAAATCCCTCACTTTGACCATGATGGCCCAGGCGACGGTGCGCAAGGAGGAGGGATGGTAGGGCGTTTGTGCCTTGGTCCTTGGATGTGCGCAAGGAGGGGACACATCTCTTGTCCCACATCACCTTGGGAGGAAGTCCCAAGCTATAAGATTCTGGGTTTTTTATTTGCACAAATGTGTTTTCTGGGCGAAAGCCCAGAGGAACAAAATTGTGAGGGCCTTTGAGATCCAAAATGAACAATTATGTGTACCTTGGTAGATTTAGGGCCTAACCAAACCTCCTCCAACTCCTTTAATTTCCAGAAATTAGCCATGGCTTCAAACTCAATGGAGAGAGTTGAGTAAATCTTACAAAAGATTCAAAAGTTCTATTTGATTATTTTCTTATGGGCTGTATAAATCAACCTTTGCTTCTTAAAAAAAGATGAATTTTTGTTTTTACCGAGAATATATGTGGAGAAATTCTCATGGACAAGGTCGAGAAATGTATAAATATGATAAGTTTCGCGGAGAATTTGAATTTTCTCCAAATAATTCACTTTTTAATCAATTTTATTTCTAATTTGCTGGAAGTTTCATTTGTTTTACTGTCGTTTAATTTGAAAGTAGTATTCGCCTTCTACAATAGTTTTTAACTCATAATACATCCGTACAGGATTTTATGGTAGACACACTTGTCAATTATACGTGGCCTTAGCCAATGGATTTTAGCCTGCGTGGACAATGTTTACTTTATAATAACTGGATCTCGAGCGGGCGCTATGTACGTGCGCGGTTGCTTGGTGCTTTGTAAAGTACGCAGTCAATATAGCAAAAATGTGGATGCGAAAGTGAGCATTCAAATTGAATAATACGTGAATTATGGAAACTCGTCAGTCGATAAATTAAAATTTAAAGTTCACAGAAAAAACATCATGAAGTAAGAGGCTGGCGGTATAATGGGTTCAAGTACAATAATAAATTTCGGACCAAAGTTAAACATCAAACGTTAAATGTTAATAGGGGCTCAATGGGGTCAATTCAAGTTAGGACTTGGAGATAAGGAACGCAATTTTTTTAAATTTTCATTGATAACTTCAACTAAGGATAAACTCCGGAGAATTAATGAGGGTAAAGTTCTTCAGAGACTTACCGTAACGAAACATATATAACCGCACGGACGTTGTTTTGTCACCTATTTTGCTTTATGATCGGTTCACATTGTTGTCAATTGACCAATTTTCGTGCATAGAGATTCTCGTCTTTCTTCTTATATATTCTTGTTTCAGACATAATTCTTAATTACTGTTTACGTTTTTATGATTAGTTGCCCTTTCTTCCATTCCTCTTTGCCTCTTTGCCTTCAAATTATGCAACCCATATCCCAAAAATGTGTATGCGAACGTGCTTAATCAAATTGAGCAATACATGGAAAATGAGAACTTTTTGCACGGTAAATTTGAATTTTAAATTTTACAAAAAGAAGTAAGAGGTTGGTAGCGGGGAAATTTTCCAATTAGTTTTAAATTTATTATATGTATGCAAATTTAGTTTTAAATATTTGCCCTACATTTATATATAGTCATTCAAGCTTTCGACCAAAAATATAATCATTCAAGTCAACATGGAAGGGGGAGGTGAGGGGTTCAAATCTCCACCTTTTCAGGGGGGATGGGGGTAAGGACACGTAAGTTTCGAGAGTGGGTTGCGGCTCACGCCCGCAAGAGTAAATGAAGGCGACAAATCTGCTAGTGAGTGTAGAGTAGGAATAGAGTAGGACTGACAAAAAAAAAAGTCAATTTTTGCTGGAAATTATAATGTAGCGGTTTGTCACGTAGGGTGGTCAATGATGTCTAAACTATTATGTCAGTGATTTCGAACAAAAATTGACTAGAATAATTATATTGGAACTCTATGTAAAGGTTTAGGACTATATTAACATTAGTATAATAAGTTTATGGCTAATTAGGTAATTTTTTTGATTGGTAACAAGGCGTTTTGAAATTAAGGGAAGTGTTTATATTGTAGATTAGAGGATAAGTGGCATGAATTAGGGGCGTTAAGTTCGAGGGTGGGCTGATTCTTGCCCTCGAACTGTGAACTGACTCTCTCCACCCAGAATGGGGACCGATTTTGTACTTTTGTACTTTTTTTTTTTTTTTTTTTAAGACTAGCAATTTGTTTGATTACTTCATCTTTTTAGATTTCAGATCTCAATAGTAAATTGAAAGTTGTGAATGCTGCATCCGAAGAGGCAAGCCTTTTCTCCTTCCACCTTCTATCTCTTCCAGCAAAAAGCTTTAATTATTTACGTAAATATAACTCTTATCCAATCTGATCAGATAAGGAACTTAGTCAAACTAAAGAGAATTATGCAGACAATTCTTTCCTTGGGAAATGCGTTGAATCAAGGAACTGAATGGTGTAAACAAAATCTACAAGTTAGATTCTTATCTTGTTAATTCTGCACTACATCCGAAACACGGCCAGCCACCTTGATGGAAAAGCAAAGAAGCATTATCACTTGCGCTTTAGTATAACAAAAAAAGAAGAAGAAAATTTTAATAAAAGGAATAATGCATACTGGTCCCGATCCAATCGGTCAGTTCCTTGCGTAGAAGCGGGAACAAGACTAGTTATTGCTAGGGAACCAAAAACCGCCTAGAATTGGCCAATTCGGTCTAGTCCTAGGGTGGATGGAGACCATGCTCACCCCTATTAGTGGATAAGTAGAGTCAAGAATTGTGGGTGATTATTATATATGGTAATTATATATTGAGTTAGTGGATAAGTGACACGCGCATTTCTCTAACATTGTTCTCTAACATTATTGGTCCTTTTGACTGTTCAAAAAATCTGATTACAATAATATATTTAAACAGAATAGTAGAGGATAGGAGAATCAAGCATTTCGTAAATGGAGGGAATTTGATTAGAATAATATGTTTAGACAGAATAATAGAGGATAGGAGAATCAAGCATTTTCGTAAATGTAGGGGGGTGGAAACCAAGTCCGAAAGTTTGTTTTATAGATATTATAGACAAAAGTGTGGCTCTATTTGAAAATTCTACCCTAAACGAAGTGAGGCATCCTGAAAAGATCAAGCTAAGCCTCCGAGAAGCAGGACCAAATTCAAACATGAGAAACATCAATTGATATTAGAGGATCAAGGGCTAAATATAAGATGGATTTGGACATACGGTAAACGAAAGATTTAACTTTATGGATATGTTCAACTGTATGTAAAATTCGGAGAATCAATGGGCTCACAGTAAAGATTTACATATCTAAAACACGACATGGTAAAAGGGAAAGTTTAGACAGTTTCCTCTTTTGCGAAATAATATTTCTACTCCTTGTTTGGTTGAATAATATTAGTACTCTAATTTTTTACATTTTCTTCTGTTTCATAGTAAGTTTTTATACAAAATCGTACCTCTAATTTATTAGATACATCGATATATAAAAGACGCCGATGGATTACTGATCTCTTAGCCACTCTAACAAGAGGGCAATTTCGTCTTTCATGTAAGCAATTGTTGGAGCTTCTAGATTTTAAGGCTCCTGCAAGTCCTTCATGAGGCTCTAACCTATGTGCCTAAAAAGGACTAAGTGCAACCTATTAAATGATTGAAACATGTTTATATGTGCAAATTGCATTGAAATTAATTATTTTAAAATTTGAAACGCATTTCTCTCTGTGTCTGTGCGCAACACTATCAATAACTCACTTTTGAAGTTGCCGGGTGACATGAATGGCTCACTAGATGTGTATTCTTTATTTCTTTTTCTTTCCATCTTTAAGCTGCTTTTAATCTTTGTTGATTATGCTCTTGATATGATCCTAATCTCCAGTGATCTCTAATCAGGTAATTTTTCCCTGGTCGGTAGCAATGGCTTATGAACTTAAGGTTAGTTGTCATATTGTAGATTAGAGGATAAATGGTGTTAATTAGGGATGATAGGTTTGAGGGTGCGGTTCCCACCTAGAATTATAAACCTACTTTATCCACCCAGGAATCAGGACGGGTTGTATACTTGTTTAGTTTTTATTTTTAAGACTAGCAATTTGTTTGGTTCACTTTATCTTACCAGATTCCAGATCTCAATAGTAGTTTGATGTTGGGAATGCTACATCCGAAGAGGCAAGCTTTTTCTCCTTCCATCTTCCATCTGTTCCAGAAAAAGCTCTAATTATTTGCATAAATATAACTCTTCTCCAATCTGATCAGATCAGGAACTCAGTCAAACTGAAGAGGAATATGCAGATAATTCTTTCCTTGGGAAACACGTTGAATCAAGGAATTGAACAGTGTAAGCAAAATGTATAAGATTCTTTTCTTGTTAATTCTACACTACATCCAAAACATTGCCGACCACCTTGATGAAAAACAAAGAAGCATTACCACTTACTCTTTAGTAGAACAAAAAAGGAAGTAATTTTTTTTTAATAAAAGGAATAACACATGCCAATCTTGGTCAAGTTGGTTAGTTCCGCACAACAGGACCGATTATTAGCGGGGAATCGAGAACCGCCTAGAACCGGCCAGTTCAGTCCAATTTGCTATGGTTTCAGGGTTGGGTCAGGACCATGCTCATCCCTATTTCATGGATAAGTGGAATCAAGAATTGTGGGTGATTATTATATATGGTTATCATATATTGACATAGTGGATAAGATTATTGATGTTTTTGACTTGTCAAAGAATTTGATTACAATAATATATTTAAACAGAATAATTGAGGATAGGAGAATCAAGCATTTTCGTAAATACAAAGGGGTGGAAACTAAGTTCGAAAGTTTGTTTTATAACTAGCATAGACAAGGTGTTGCTCTATTCTTCCACCGCTAAACGAAGTGAGGGCATGCTGAAAAGATCAAGCTCAGCCTCCAAGAAGCAGGACCAAAGTCCAACAGGAAACATCAACTGATATTAGGGATCAATGGGGCTAAATATAAGATGGATTTGGACATAAGGTAAACAAGAGAGTTAACTTTTATAGATAAGTTCAACTGAATATGCGGTTCGGAAAATCAATGAGCTCATGTTAAAGATTGACATATGTAAACCCGACACGCTAAAAAGGAAAGTTTAGACTGCTTCCACTTTCGCAAAATTATAATTTTACTCCTTTGTTTCGCCTAATGATATTTGTAGTCTAATTTTTCACTTGAGTTTTCAGTTTTACAGAAACTTCTACAAAATCGAGCCTCTAATTTGTTAGATATACTGATATATATTTGACGCCGATGGATTGCCAGCCTATGAGCCGCTCTAGCCACAAGGCAATTTCGTCAAAGTTTCATGTGACCAATCGTTGAAGCTTCTGGATTTTTGCCACATCAGATTTTTTAAAAGGCTCCTACAAGTCCTCTTCGAGGCTCTAACATTTGTGCTTTAAAATTAATTATTTTCACAGCCGAAACGTATCTCTCTTGCTTTGCCTGCAATACTATTAATAAATTTCTTTTGAAGTTCATGGTGCCATGAATGGATCATTGGATTTATGTTCGTTATTCCTTTTTCTTTCCATCTTTAAGCTGCTTTTAATATTTGTTAATTAAGTTCTTGATTTGATCCTAATCTCCATCGATCTCTATCAAGGCAGCACTCCAAAGCTTATGTCTACGATGGTTCATTATCATTAGATTTGTGTTGGTAACACATCTATGACGCAAATTTTTTCAGGATCAATTCCGAAAGTTCTTCGATTCCTGTTCAATGGATAAACTATATTGTGATTTTTCATAAGAATAATATCCAATTAACATACAGTCACATATACTTAAAAAATCCTCTGGAGAACATAATAATTATCACTCAAAAACAAAGTTTAATTGCCTAACGGGATATCATTAAGCATATGGTGATGCACACCCTTAACCCTAATACCAACCCTAATCCCTCTGTCGCAGCCATTTCGGATAGCGTACACATGCAAGTCTACAGCTTGACCCGTTTGGACTGTCAAAGCTTCGTGCACGTGAAAGGTGGAATATTAAATTCCAAAACCCCAGAGTGGTGATGACGACCCGAATGACGTTAATGAGGTATAGGCCTTTTTTTTAGCCTTGTGACTTTGTCTGTCTATGGATTCCTCTCACATTTTTCTTTTTTGAAATATGAGAAAGAAGATAACGAGCTCTTGACGTTTAGCCCTTAAAAAGAAGACCTAGACTGAAAAAGGCATACTTATATTATTCACGGTAATAGCGCCGTTACGATCATGAATATTGTTAGGGATATGAAAAGTGATTTGTAAAGTGATACGGCACTTATATGGTCCCCATGTTTAATGTCCGTGTCATGCGTATTATAGCGTAGAATCACTCGACCTAACAAGAAATGTAATCAATCTTTGCATTTCTAACTCAACTCTTTAAGATCACCTCATTTGGTGTTTGGATAATTAATATGAAAGAGACAGAAATTGAGGAAACGAAAAGTTAGGTTTAGGGGCAAGCAGAAAGGAAAAGGAGGAAACATAAACTGTACGATTTTCTTAAGATCCTCAAAGGGACCTTATTTTAGGGACTATTTTGTGGGTTTTTGCCCATACCTATTTGCTCAGTGGAACTCTCAATCTCTATCTCTATGCTGGGGAATTCCAACAAAGGCTCCAAACCCTAGACGAGTCAACAAGTGAGACTTTTTAAGTAATATAAACGACATTTCTGACCTAAAAGACATGCCTTTTCCAATTGTAGAAGGTGGATTAGCACGAGAAGATGGTCCTTGATTAAAGGAAGGTTGAGGAATGTCAGTGGAATTTGACTGTAGCTGAAATTATTTGGGAAAAATGGAACATCCGATATCAAAGAGCAATGACTATTTAAATTTCCCCTCGTAGCAAGTCAAAGGGCTAAGTTTTTTTTATTTGGTTTCTGGTCCATAATATTCTGCAAACTTCAACATCTCCATGAGTGTTTTTCCTATCCCTCCTTGACTTAGTTGTAAATGATAAACTCAGAAATATAGAAAGTAAGATTTTGTATCATGAGCTCACAAATGTGGAAGAATGATTTTCACATTCAATCATTTTTTATTCATGGTGCATTATTTTATCTTTAAAAACAGTGGAACCTAGAGAGACTCATGTCTTACAAGTTAAAACCTGGAAGTATTGGTGAACAAACCTAAATTACTGCAATCCACCTTTATGATGAAGCACAACGAAGTCAAAAGTTTATTTGATACCCCATCGCTCGAAAAAACATTTTTCTATAAGAAAAAAGAGCTGCTGGATTGAAACTCAGAATCGAAGCATTTACTGGTTTCTAAATCTTAGATAGACGAATTTGTGTTGATTCCCCAAAAACTTACGAATAGCTCGATGTCCATTGGTACTTGCCATCAGGGTAAAAGAAAACCGACCCCTCGAATTACCGAACTAAACCAATCAACACTTGAGTCATGCGCTCGTTCGAGTTCTCGGCAGGTTCACAAAATGAAACAATCTGGGGTACGTTAGAATCTTACGACTTCTGTGTACGAAGACAAACCAATCCACCCTACGAAGCAATAAAATATAAACGACATGGCCACCATGAAACATGAGTTTTGGAGCTTTTCCAGCAAGTTCTCCTATAAGAGAATGGTTCCTTCAACCGACAACCTCCATTTCATACGTTTCCGTGATTGATTTTATATTCGCGACCCTTTCTAAGTGACCTAGAAGCGTCGCAATCAGGAAGTTTAGCTATACTGAGGACTCTTTAACGGCTCCATTATCTCATATAAGTAATTGATTATGCTTGGGCATATGTCAATGTGGCAATTCCACTATGTATCCAAGCGTCCAATCTTAGGCCAAACTGAGATTACTGTCCGGCAGATACTATATTCTTATGCCATGACAGATTGTGCTGTAATAAAAATGCATTTGACTTATTTCTACGTTGGCCTATCGGGTTTCGTTGGCATCTCCACATTTTTTTGGAGATGAACGACACTTTAGCACGATGAACTAACAAAGTTCATTCTTTGCCGCCACACAAGTGACAAGGGCCTTATTAAAGCATTATTAATGAGGTAATCAAACACTATAGGGATCATAATCTGTTGATATAATCACTAATCATGTAGAGTGGATCCTTGCCTAAACACTTGAAACGTGCACCAGTAGGAGCCCCTGGTCCTCATGATAAGTTGTGGAAACAGGGGATTGGAAGTTTTACTTAGTGAATTTAATGAGAATAGGATTTTTTTTTTTTTTTTGTTTTTTTTTTTTTTTTTGAGGAGGGTTTTGATACTATAAAACACCCTAAATCATATCCACCGTGATATAAATATTAGATTTTTTTTTTTTTTTGTATTACTAAATGTCCTAAACTTACCAATTGTGACACAAATATCTCAACTTTTTTTTGCCATAAAAAAACCTGAATTTATACCAATGTAATGTATATATCCTGGATGAAATTGAAATAGAGGGTATATGTCAAACATATATAAGTTTGGAATTTTTCGTGACACAACATAAAAAAGGATATTTGTGTGATATTGGGCAAATTCAGGATTTTTGGTAGGGTATATATGTCACAGTGATATAATTCAGGATTTTTTTTGTGGTATTTGCCCTTTTTGCTTTTTGCTTTTTTAGATTCCCTTGGCAAATAATCGAGGGCCATTTTCCATTTTATATTGGCGTATCAATAGATAATATCTATTAGGGTTTTCAGATGTTTCCTAAAATCACTTATTATGTAAATAAATTTCTTGATTAGAATACGTATATGCTCTTGAGTACCCTCACCTGTTGTCCTAGTTATCGCTTCAAATTTGTATGAAGATCAACTGTTGCTAAAGCAACTGTTTCATGATTAAAGTTTTGCCTTTGGTGAGCTGCCATTAATAATTTACTTCCTCCTTTGGTGGATTGTTTTCCATTTTTCATATCACTAATTGGAATCCTTTCTTTTAATTAATCTCAAAGTGGTGTAATTTAGTACAAGTTGAAATAGCTTAATAGCATATGTATAATCCTAGGGAAAATTGCTAAAAAAAGTTATAATCTATTACACTTGTAGCAATTTAGTCATAAACTTTTCAATTATGCTAATTTAGTCTTAAAATTATTGACTATTTCCTAATGTAGTTCTTTTAGCCAAGTTTTGATCGAAAAACACTAATGTGGCCGTCTAGTCAGCGTTAGTCATCTTATGTGGCATGGCCAGCGTTCAAGTGAACAATTATTTAAATTTTATGATTTTTTCCTCTTTTTTTTCATTTTTCTATTTTTCTCCTTTTCTATTTGTTGATGGCCAATCTTAGGCAATGGATGACAAGGGTTGGGCAAGAGTTGCCTTGCCGTGGCAGGGGAGGGCCTGGGTGAGGGCCGCACCCTCACCAATGCTTGTAGGCCCTCATCCAATGGACGATGAAGATTATGGGGTGTGCAAAAGAATTGGAAACCGAGTGGACCATTCGGAACCAAATCAAGCCGGCCTAGAACTAGTATGGTTCCAAATTCCAGGTGTGGAACCATCCACTCACTTACCTGAATCGGACTAGTACTATATATGTTTAATTTTTAAGAAAAATTTCCAAACAAAAAAAAGAAGAAATTTTTAAGAAAAATAAGAACTCTAAAATCCCTAATATGAAGCTCAATGCCCATTAGTTGAATGCATGTCTTGCCTCATTCTCACATGATCTAAGTCGTCTCTCTATCTCATTTAGAGCCTCAACTCTCAATTTCCAATATGAGGCCAATCTTTTTGTTGATCTTGCAATTAAGAACTTTTTTTTTTTATCGCTTTACTTTGGCTTCTTGGAAAACGTGGCACTGAGTACGTGAACCTTGGTGGGACTGGTTCTTTGGCCTATCCAAGAACTAGATTAAATTGGCAGTTTGGTTCTTGGGTGGATCCATGAAATTAACAAGTAGTTCCCAATTCCAATTGTTCAAAACTAGTCTTTAGTGGGCGGTTCTCGGTTCCAAAGTGCTAACCATCCACCCAAATCATGCTCATCCCTAACGAGGGTCGATGGGCCCTTGCTAGCAGCAATAAAGACAAAAAAAAAAAAAAAAAACCAAAAGAGAAGAAAATAAAAATAAATAAATAAATATTCAATTTAAAAAAAAAATTGTAAAAATTGTCCGCATTAGTATCGATGGTGTCATATAGAACAACTGGCATCCTCGTAATTAATTTCCGATTAAAATTAGCTACATGGACTATAGTAGCAAATTGTCAAAAGGTTTGAGACTCAATTGTCAAATTAAAATGTTTATAACTAAATTGGCACAAATATAATTAGGACTTTTTTGGTAATTTTTCCTATAATCCTAAGATCTCTTCTTCGCAAATGGTTATTTGGGCAGACTGAGATTATTAAGGAAACAAAGAAAGAAAACTAAAGACTCAGCCTTTACTTAGTCCCGTTATATTCTGATGTGCCCTCAACTTTTGTTTCCCAAACACAAAAAGTTGAGGACCCATGGCGAAAGAAAAGAGGACACGTCAATACATTATATCTCTGTTGTCGGGTGATATACGCGTGCATGCAGCGTATATGCGTACGGAGATGTGTATATAGACTCTGAGCTCAGCGATTCACCATATCCAACCTGAGAAGAAGCTGAGAATGGTTGATGAGCAAGAGAGATTACTACCAATCGCAAACGTGGGCCGTATAATGAAGGAAATCCTGCCGCCGAGTGCCAAGATCTCCAAGGAAGCCAAGCAGACAATCCAAGAATGCGCGACAGAGTTCATAGGCTTCGTGACGGGCGAGGCGTCAGACAGGTGTCACAAGGAGAATCGCAAGACGGTGAACGGCGACGACATCTGTTGGGCTCTGAGCAATCTAGGGTTTGACAACTACGCTGAGGCAATGGCCAGGTACTTGCACAAATATAGGGTGTATGAAAGAGAGAAAAATAGAAGCAACAGCAGCAACAACAATCAAACCCTAGCTACTTCAAGTGGAGATAATAAGGATGATGGAGAGCTACACTTAAGAATTGAAGAGCAGCAAGTAAGGCAAGTTGAAACCCACCAAAGTCTTGCTCCTTTAGAGTTTCAATTCATTGACAGGGGCAAGAGCTCCACATCTGAGCCAGCTTGAAGGTGATGCTTCTTTTCTTTTCACAATTCACAAATGAAGAAGATGATGAATGTACACAAGCTGAAAACATAGATTACACCACAATGATTTGACCAGACTAGTTTAGTTTGATTGTGGGTATTGAGAGTTTTTCTTTAAAATGTAACTCTGGATTCTTTAGACATCAAATGTAACCTCAAGAACTTTAAGAACTTTTAGTGAACTTCTAGAAATTTTCTTTTCCTGCCATTTCATCAAATTTGTGCAGATATGATATGGTTTGCATCACTGGAGTTTTATTGGCATGTTATTGAGGGATATGGATGTATATGGAGAAATAAAATAATAAATCTCTGTGATCTCTCATTTTTCATAGTGTTTTACAGTGATATTCATAGTAGAAGATTTGTAGTGTAAGTTTCAGAGTGCTTTCACATGAAGATCTTTTCAGATCTTACTTCATTTTACCTTTTTGGAAAACCCTGTAGACTGAAATTGCAGTGAACAAAATGAAAATATATGCGATGGAAAAGCCTGTCACAGCTTGCATGAACTATAAAATTAAAATGTTCAAGAGAATGGTTAAAACCAAAAAAGGGGGAAGACTCTTAATTTGATATAAGGTAGAGTCATCATAATAGTACTTGAGCAAGATTTTTAATGCAATTAAGGGTATATTTCAGGATTTTTTCATGCTTGTCAGTGGATTCTGGTTGAGGTAGTCTTAATTTAACAAATTTTTCTGGGCCTGACTGCTAGTGTTATGAAAAATAATAAAAACAGATAGAATCATGTGATATTCACTGGGTGTAGTACGCTGACACTACAAATTTGACCGAAAACTTCTTATTAAAATGTTCTAGCTACACGGTTGGGAAGTTTGATCATGGTGGCACATTCAATGTTGGCTTATTCAGACATGCCTGCGTTTAGAACTTCTATTTAATCCACTGCAAATGGAAAATTTCGTTTTCACGTATAGCGTCAATACCTGGTTAATATGTTTCTATGTAAACTATATGTGGAATTACTAGAATTCACTATGATTAGATCTCAATATTTTATGTGAAAGCATTATTACTCCATAGATTAGAAGTGGATAAACATCATGTTTTAAACGAAATTCTAATGTCAGTTAAGGTCCATTAACAAATGCAGTAGTGCGAGAAAGCAAAAAAGAGTGCAGATATCACCACCTCTCTCTCTCTCCCTCTCTCTCTCTCATTTATGTACACACATCAAGACTAGGGTAAAGATATACCGCTGGTACTGGGAACTGAATGGACGACATGGTGAGCTGTGCAAGTCATACAGCCTACGAGAGTTGTCCGACATTGTACCAGGTTTAGGGTTTCCTAGAAACAGGGACCACGATTTCGTGGCTTTACACACCGTGATTTTCGTGAACATCCAATCAAGTCTCAGGCATGTGTGTGTTTATCTTTAGGGCATCTGGATTGGTACTTCTTTAATGAAGTAGAGGTTATTCACTCTTATGGTAAAAGTAACATCTTTTACAGGAATGTTTCAGCAAAGCTTCGAGGGACCACCACTATGTCTCTCTCAAACACGTGTCGATGATTCTAGACATATCTTTTCCATATATATTCAAAAATATACTAGCTTTAATGGGTTATTTTCGCCTAGGCATATCTTTTTGACATAAATTTCTAATGTATTTGCTTTAATCTGTTACTTTCACCTAAATACGGGATTACAATGGAACTTATGTATACGTAGTCACTTCCTACTTGACTACTAGAGCAATTTTATTAGAACTTATGTCTGATAAATCATATACTTTGTGTGTATATTCTCATTATTTATCGATTTTCTATGCTATATGGATGATAATTATCCCTACATCTTTTCCAGTTGCACATGAGGAATTATTGGTGTATGTCTATTGTCACTTAAATGTGGGATTATAATTGGCCTTATATACTTATAACCTTCCTCTAAATAACAACTAGGGTGTAACTTACAATATTAAAAGTTTTTCTTATGTAAATGGAATAGTTAGTTAGAATATATGGGAGCTCATGTGTTAAAACTGCTATATGTTAAAAATGAGTGGAACAGCTCCAGAATGTGATAGTATTAAGGTGCTGCAGCTTACTGCATGAGGTGTTGGTCAACTCCCCAGGAAAGAGGATGAAATCCTCTACTTGGCCACATGGTGTCTCTTGAGACGCGGAATTGAAGCACAAACGGGGTAGAAAATCTACATCCAGCAAAAGATGGTGACATCTCACAAGATAATCTAATTATTTATGTTTTTGATTGGGAAACTCACCTTAAAAGGTTGACTTTTGGATCCATGAAATACAGCACTAACCTCGTGGACCAAATAAGATGCGAATCTAAATCTGAGCCACTAAATCTGAGTTTATGGCTCAGATATTAATTGTTATAGTTAGTTAGTGGGACAAGAAATTAAATGTGTGTTCATACTCATAATCAACATATAAACATGTGTCCTTAACATTCGAGTCACCCGTGGTAGTACCTTGGTAATCTAAGGATCATCAGAAAGTAAGTGTGCGATTAAAGTCGGAAATATCTAGGATCCCTACATCGCTTTAATTTTTCTCCAGAAAACGAAATCCATGAACATTGTTTGTGTATTGAGACCGTGGCTTTGAGTGGAGAAAGGATTATTTAAACGCCTATGACTTAATAAAAACAATAAATGAGAGACACGAAAAAATCAATTTGCAAAAGTGCACTCAAACGTACAATCGCTCACTTGCAAAATTCTAGAGAGAATTCTCTCAATGTTATTAATATATATCACGAGTTTGTGCCTATGAATGAAACTCGATCGGATCAAAATATGTCAAAGTCCCGGTCCGTATTGCAAGGACCTCGATTCCTACTCCGATTGTGGAAAAAGCAAAACAAGGGGCTTGTTGGATTAGAAGTCTTCGGCCTAAATTGCAAGTACCTCGATTCCTACTAGAATATTATTTGGACTTTGTTATTTCCACATTAGAGCTTGATATCTAATTTGAGTAGGTTTCCTAGTTTGAGTAGGCTAAAAGGGATTTTTTAGATCGAAAAATACGTAACTAATAAAAGGTAGGTGGTGGTTTTTACCCATTAGAGAAATAAGCTTTTGGCAGCAATAATCAATTGTGCAGCATGCTCCCGAATTACCTCCTGAAGAAGATGCAAGTGTTTTGAAACAAATTAATCTCGTGGTAGGATTCTTGAATGCCTTTGTAAGAGTGAAATATTGTTTCATGAGGTATATAAGGGCTAAAATACTATGTGAGTTAATGGATATAACTAGGATCAAAATTATTGTAAGATTGATGAATGTCCTGTCAAACATGTACAAGAAACCATTTGTGATCAACAAGCTCTACTTGATGGGAAATCCACTTCAATGTGGGCAAAGGTGTGTCAATAGCTAATCATATTGATGAATTCAATGTGGTCATTATTTAGTCAAGTTTGGGTAAGATTCACTTAGTGATGAGATACGTGCTTTGATTCTATAAAGATAGTGTCTCGGATAGTGATGATAATGTCTTGTGTGATATTGATGATTCATATTTTGATGGATGAGTTATGGATCTTGGTTGTTCATTTATGCTAAACCAAATAGGAACTAGTTTACTACTTTGGATGGATTAGTGGTAAAGTGTAGTTGGGGCATAGTATGATATTATGGGTGTTGGTGATATTAGAATCCATATGCATGATGGTATCATGAGAGCATTGATTGGAGTAGCATGTTTTGGAATTGGAAAAAAAACTTAATATTTTTGTTATACATTCGATTGCTATGATTGACTATATATAATTTACATGATTAAAAAGCTCCACAACTTATAAGATCAAGCATTTCAAATCATCCAATTGAAAAAAGAAAAATTAACCTAAATTTGGCCAAACTTTGATGGGAAATAAAATTTTTATTCAGTATATGCTTATTTCTAAAATAAACTTTTAATGATGCATAGTATCGTGATATCTTACCTTCTGGCATCCAAAGTTAGCTTCTTTCCTATTTTCCTTTTTCTCCCTTACTATTAACTATGAAAATCGGTTTGACTTAGATTCTACAGATATGATCAATTTTATTCATTTTGACTAGCTTTCAACGGTGTCCAAACTAGAGGATTAAAGAAAACAGAATAGGCAACATATTTCCATTTTGTTTCTTGGTCATGATTTTCCATTTGAATTCATTTAAGGCGATAGAAACCACCTAAATTTCATGAAAGCTACTTACAAGTAGCTTAGTTTGACGCATCACAAGTCAAAGAATCAATAGAACACGAGTTGCGAACTCTTACAATGCAAAATACAAGTACCGGGCTACTGCTGCAATCACGAGAATTTTGGTTTGCGTCATATGCTTGAGGCATGTTTCAAAAGACCAGTGCTGGTAAAACACACTAAAAGTTCGTGTTTCTATATCATGCTAAGAAAAATTTTAAGCAGAAGTTGGCTTACCTAGATATCCTAAGGATTGACATCTCCCAACATAAACATTTGTTAATGGGAGTAACTAGAAATCGATCCAAAAATTGAGTGGTTTATATATGGCAATATAGTCTATGTCCATCGAGTATGTAGCTTACTCTTTGTTCAATCTTTGGTAAATAGAATAAAGGAGCCCGTAACTCTCACTCCCTTTCTCATCCCCTCGAGAGGGGAAGTCACCATCTTGACTCCCTGCTGTGGAACGATTTCATATCAGTAAACAAGATAAAAGTCAGAAAGACAGATTCCCAAAGAGCTTCCCCAGAACAAATAATTTGGGACACCCCCCATGACAAAATTACGGTCCAGCACAGAGGAAAATTTTGATGGCACAATTTTCGTCCTCTACCCCAAAGTCACGCATACATGACTGCCTCGACCTGCTGATTACACCACCAGATGAACACAAAATACACAGTAGTTTATGTAATACTCAACTTCACTGATCAGCAATGCTCCTAAATCAATTGCATTTCAAAAGCTCTTTCAAGCTGCTAGATGCCTACTGTTTTCTGTCACTTCCATACTGTGGAATATTTTCGTGATGCAAAACAAGCTTTGAAGAGTAAGTTCAGCAACCACGGTCACAGTAGCTGCATATTTGGATGAGTGTGGCACTAATGACAATGCCTCAGCTGTGCATACACCTGCCATTGATCAACAACTAGTTTCTTAAGAAGAACTTGAAGCATTTCTGAGGGAAAGTCTAAAACAGGACAAACCAAGCAATCAGAACAGTTTGTAAGGAAATAATGAGAGCAGTACACAAGGGATACATATGACATACTGTCAAGCAAGAGATGACCCCTCTTGCATCTAATCTGCACTCTGCTTGGATTTGTGCTTCGATTTCTTGTCTCGTTTCTTACTACTGCAAAGCATCAATCAATCTCATAGGTTTCACATGCCAATTGTTATTGAGAATAAAAGAAATCAGAGGACAGGGGTTTGAAGGAATTACTCATCATGTGAACTAAGGCCCCAACAAGATCTCAGCTTCCTGTTGATGTGTTTCATATCCTTCTCAGAAGGGAATTTATATGTCCTAACCTGTATTCAGTCAGCAACATGAAAAACAAATAAGAGAATTTTTATCAATACCTAGAACTTTGTTCACATGACTTGCATTTCAAGTAGAACTGCAATTGCAAGACCAGTTACACTTTTACTGGAGATAAGGCTGGATCAAATTTTGAGATGAATGCGAGAAAACTTGAGGATTTACCGAGGAATCTATCGCATTCAGATGCTGAATGAGCTCTGTGCTGCTGTGAATGGAATTTTGGCGTACAAGCATGTTCTCTAGGTAACTGAAAAGAAGCATAAATTTCAAATGGCTCAATCATCATTACAACTAAGGTACCAAGAGAATCAGAACAACTGGCTGCCCCAATGCAGAGATGTCTATGGCAAGTAATTCTTATTGTTGGTTTCATTAAAAAATTTTGAGTAGCTTTTAACCTTTCATAGTCCAGAACTCCATGCACCTCATTAGCACGACGCAAAGCCGCCAATGCCAGCTGCACCAGAAAACATAAAAGAGCCTTCAAGCACATAACATGGAAGTTCAGCTACACCATCAAAATATGGAGAAATTCTAAAGAATTTATTCAGTGAAGTAGAGACCAAGACCTTGGAAGCACTCAAGAGTTATAATTTCCAGACACATCCACTATTACCGGTATTGTAGCCAACATTTCTAAAGGTTACAAAATTGCTCCTGCACCATATTTCTCAGTTGCCCAGATACCCATTTAACACATTGAAGCATCTGACATGAGTTCAACTCCCTTTTATTTGGACAAATCCATACTCCTCATATAGAGTATATAAACCTAATGGGAAATTATTCAAAAATTGAAAGCAAGTTGCCGGGTGATACATTTTAAATTTTGAAAGCATATCCAAAAATTTGCTCATTAACCAAGTAGAAGTAGAACTTTAAGAAAAGGAAAATGCAAGAAGTACCTGTCCAGGAGGAAAGAGAAGCGGTGCATCAGTAAGCATACTTTTGTCTACTTCCTCTTTTGCAGTTTCCTGGAAATGATCAAGAAACATAATGCAGAAAATTAGTGTAACATATGGATATGAGCAGTCTATTTCCAAAAGTACACATTTGCAGCAGTAATATAAATAAGAAGAAGAATATAAACAGGAACATATAAAAAGAAACAATTGACTTAATATACTGTTGAACAAATATTCTATAATGCTTGGGTCAGAGGCTCTCACGTACATAAGGCACAAGCCATGTAATAACACTATTTGAAGTTCATCAAAAGCATGCAAATTTCTGAGCACAAACATCCCCCAGCAGGATGGCGAAATGCCAGATGTCAGCTCAACCCACCTGCTTATTGTAGCCTTTAAGCTTAATTCCTTCCAACGGTCATGCTTCTCTAATGTCAAGCAACTAAGTTAATGCACATGGGGTGGTTTTGTGTTTACTTCCCACATGTTATACTTACAACTAAGGTTCTCACTCAGATCTGTTAAGAAGTGAATAAGTTTATTGAGGTAGATATACAGTTCCATAAAGTGCTAAAGACTGGCCTTGCCCATACACAAATATAATGGAATGTTCATCTACAAACAGATACACTCAATTTAACATCGGTTTAAGGCAATGACCCAATTTGTTTTCCACAACAAATCTTAAATTCACCTAATTTTCCATCCACATGAATTATTCAACTGTCTCCCTCATTGGTACCTATACATTGGATTTAATTTGCTGATAGAGAGGAGTGTCTAGACAATGAATATAGTCAGAAGTTGAAATGAAGGAAACTGGAAATGTACTTGTGATACATATTAAAAATTATTTGACTTCTTTATTGTCATCTCATGTCACATCATTTTGAAAGGAGCAATATGAGTGATGCGGCCTCAATTACATCACAGGCAGTCTCTGGAGATAGAAAATGAGTAGAGCCTTGAGACGAGCTGCCTTTTTAAGCAGACACTAAACTTTTCCACATGTCTTGACCTCTTAAACTATCATTGTCAGTGTAATACCAAGTTTTGAGGAAGGATATTATAGGAAGCCTAAAGCTACTCAATAATGCTAAGCAAAATATGAGAGCTACATCAAAAGCATTTGAAAACAATCTGAGGATGTGCAAATTACATACTCATGAAAATTAATTTTAAAAGTAAGACAAGTTTAGAAGCAAAATATATCTGAAGGGTATGGAGAATACAGAAAAAATCACCTTTAACAATTGAAGCTGGTCATCCTCTGCATGGCAGAAATCCTGCAGCACTACCATTATTGAGGGAAAAGAAGCGACGAGTAGCATAATAGCAGTTATAACATTGTTCCAACAAATTTGTCAATGTTATTCAGGGATATGATGAAGAGATAAAAAAAATTACCTGGACATCATCTGTGAAACCTTCAATTGAGCGATATGGTGCATATACAATAAGATCAAACTCTAAACTCTGCAAAAGATGCACTGAGTTTGAAATGAGTGAAATAAAAGAATAGAAGAGATGATTCAATTGAGGAGGCATAACCATGCCTGCAGAACTAGCATCTCGTTATTGAGAATGACTTGATGATCCTGTGAGATTCCCTTACCAAGCTCCTCTGCAGATACATGATTTTCTTCTATTTTACAGGCTGCATATATGCAGGTTAAACTGTGCATACAGAGGCACTTATTTCAGTTCCAAGATATGAGACTGTCCAGTAAAATGGTCACAATGTGCTTAAAAGAAGAAAAGGACAATGAGAATGAACATTGAAGCTACAGATTCCGCAGAAAACTAAAAAAGGCAACTGAACTGAACATGGCGGTGTGTAATTAGCAAGTCCAAATAGGGATTCATATAACATCTGCATACAATGGCAACTCAATCTAACACGTGCACAGAAACGTACATGCAAATAATTTCCCGATGCAATAGGATTACCACAGCCATAATTTCAGATAGAATTAAAACAGCATCATTGAATCTTACATGATGTCCTTTGGGTGATGTTCCATGACCGACCATTGTAAATAGAACCTTTTAAAGTATATGAGAGCTGTCGCCTGCCAAAGCACAATTGATATAAGAATTTTACTCTGTAATTACATCAATGATAGCTGCTATTGTGATACTGTGCAGAAGGAGGACCGTACCTGAACCTTATGAGGAAAGTAAAAGGCTCCACAAACTTCTCGAAGTTTATTTTCATAGAACATCCTCAAAAACTGTTCTTCCTCAATATTAAGTGGTTTTGGACGGGAATGCTTGTCTGTTGAGAGCAGAAAAAATTAGGCAGTAGGAAAGTTGTTGGATTCACACCACAGTGAGAGAGAATACAATAAGCAGCTAAACAATCGCCACCAGGAAAACATCTGCAATAGTTACAGCTCTGCAAAAGAATAGGAATTACCATTCGAATTAACTTGAGCCTCACGGTATAGCAACGATCCATCGACATCTACTTCCATACGTGTAGCTCCATACTTCAAATCATATCAGCAAATTCCATCAGTAAACCATACAATTTGAGGTTTCATAGCCTTCATATTTGAAGGGACTCAGAACAATTGAAAAAAGCAGGAGAAAACACAAGAAAGATGAGACCTCTATGGCATCCAATTACCATAATAACCTACTTAAGGACAAGAAGAATCTCAATGTAGTTCAGCATAATCAATCAAGATTTAAGCATCCAATTGCTTGATGAGCTTAACTCAAAGTACATGGGCAAGTTTCTAAACTAAAGGCCAGGTAACAAAGAAGGTCCCCAATCAAGCATTTTAATACAAACCCAAGAAGAAAATGACTCCTTTTTGCTTCCCTAGAAGTGTGATGCAGAAGATTTCTGAATAATTTCTCATGAGCAAAAAAAAGCAGCCATAAATCCAACATTGGCCAATTTCCTGCATACTTAACATGGGGTGCTCTGCTAGGATCGAGCAATGACCAATGAAAATCCAAAGCTAGTGATGTGAAATCACATGAGCAAAAACCATCACAATTGATACGCAAATATGCCATCCAAGTGGGGAGAGAACCGGGTCGATCAACCCCCCCGAAAAGAAAAAAAGACTGGCGAAGAACAAGCCCGTACCTTCTCCAGAGTCTGTATCGCTCTTTGATTAGCAGCCTTATACTTTTCAGCCTGCACCATTTACAAAGCAGAACAATTTACTCACTCATCCCCCAAAAAAACCAACCGCCACAAAACAGAACCCAGAATTCTACTCATGGAATTCTCATAGCTCATCAGCAGACCGCACGTGCCTATTCTACAAGACCCCGAAGAGTACGCGGCCGATTTCGCGGCACGACAACTCAATCATCTCCTCCTCCCAATCAATCGCTTCGAGCAACGCATCAATCAACGGAACCCATCATTTCTCGGCAACTAAAAACGGACTACGTCGCTGAAATTTCTTCCAATTTTTCGGGTCTCGAATCGGGAAGCAAAAGTATTCAAGGAATTACCAGACCGTGAGGAGTGAATATCCACTTGGCTCGGTGCGTCGAGCTCTGGAAATCCGCCATTGCAGAGCCCGATTGAACCTTGAGAGGGGTTTTTTAGATAGAGAAAGAGAGTGAAAATCCAAAAACCCCGCTTTCCCTCTTCTTATTTGCCCAGCTGATTGTTATATATAAAAGCGTAAGCTTTCCTTCGCTAAAGAAGGGCATGATAATGGGCTCCGGCCCAACAAATACTGATGGGCTTATTTCGGGCTTCCGGAATGGGCCCATAAAGGCCCATTAACAACTTGGAAGTCACATGCCCTTTTGACCTTTGACGTGTTTTTTTTTTTTTTTTATTATGCTTTTCATTGTGACTTGGCGAGAGGTTCTTTCTTTCCAACCTAAGGGAGTCGTCTAGGATCATGTGGTTGGATGAAGAGTGGTGTTTTTCCAAGTCGATTGTGTGCAATGTGGTCGGGTCTCTAGTCGATACCTTTGCTAGATTGGTGAGGGCTGCATTGGCGCATCAGGCGATAGCCCTAGCTGTTGTGCACGTGTTGTGCTTTCTCTCTCTCCTCGAAGAAGTCTTAAGCTGGAACCCAACTCCGACTGCTTGACTGATCGAGAAGGGTGGAAATAGCAGGCACCTATCGCTGAGGCTTCTGATATGTAGTCTTGCTTTTCGGAGATTAAAATCGAGTTTTGTAATAGGGAACAAAATAGGGTTATGGATTGAATTGTCAAAACCTAACCATATGAATTCTCTCTTTTCTAATTGGCTAACCCAACTCCGACTGCTTGACTGATCAATAAGGGTGGAAAGAGCAAGCACCTATCACTGAGGCTTATGATATGTAGTCTTGCTTTTCGGAGATTAAAATCGAGTTTTGCAATAGGGGCAAGATAGGGTTATGAATTAGATTGACAAAACCTAACCATATAGATTCTCTCTATTCTAATTGGCTAGCCCTCTCCCTTCTCTCACCCACACACACACAAAAATTCCTTATGGACCTACTATAGGCTTTGTTTCTTCATTTCTCATAAAAGAAAACTTTACACATTCAATAACCCTCCAAGGAATACTTGGTGTGGCAATGATTCTAAGTGCAATGTTGCTAGCGTTCAGTATCTCTTAAGTATGAAAATCATTGGTATTCCTAGAAACAAAACTTTGCAATCCGAGACCCAGAAAAAAGAAAAAAAAAGAAAAATGGCCCGTCTTATTTGACTTTTATCTTTTACTCTCTCTTTTATATTTTCAAATTGTGCGATGCACATTTTGCTTTCCCTTTTCAATTTTAGGACTCAAACTTTCATGTTATAGAAATATTGACGCGTAGATTTAAATATAATCTTCCATCATCTTTTGATATTTAAGAAAATGCTTTAGGGTTTGGCCAGAAATTGAAAAAGTTGACACAGTCCGACTTTTTAATCAACTTAGAATTGTAAATGAAACATTTTGTCATCATGATATTATTGGAATTGTCCAGATGAAATTCAATAATTCCATCTATATTATTGAACAAATCAAGAGGCCCTCATTGATCATAATTATTTATTTCTTTTCAAAATATCCTCAATTCTTGTTTCATGAATGACCTATCAATTGACAAAGGCCTAAATTAATAATTCAACTTTATCTTTCACGTATTTCAACCTTAAAATTTTAATATATCTTACAGACCACTTTACTTGAAAAAACAGTTCAATTTTCAAATAATTTTTTTATCCTTTCATATATATGTGTTCAATTTCTTCATGTCATGTCTATAGTTTCGTTTCACTAATCAATAATTTTAATATTATAGGGAAATGTTGTAAAATCTTTTAAATGTCCAATTTTTTTTTCCAAATGCATCACGATGGCACTTTTGTAATGTTAATTATGAACTCCTTTTCAAAATTTCTAATCAGGTGATTCAAGTGACATCTCGATGATGTCCAACTCCGGCCGATCCTCTAGGGTGCATTCACCAACATTTGAATCACAACGTGTGAAAAGAGCGAACGCGACAAGATTTCATTAAATAAGATTGACTATCACTTATTGAGGATAGGTGGATTTTGGCTCCAAATTTTATTTTATTTTTCGAAAGAAAATTTTATTTATTACTCAAAAGAATACATAAGAAAAACTTTTTGACAAAACAAAAAAGCTAAAGAACTAAACTAAATCTAGAAAACAATAAGGATCAATAGAGCATTAACAAGGTTAAATACATTCTCGTTCTATAAGAATAGATTTGCCAAGCAAAATAATTGGCAGCCGAATCGTTGGATGTTGTATTATAATCGATGATAAGCATACTTAGGAAATTCATTCTCTAATAAAGACAACGTTAGTTGACGGTGCACGCCAACCAAAATAGGTTAAATAACCATAAATCTAACTTTTGAAAGAGCAAATCTTTGTAGATATAATCAAAGTTCCTGTGATTATCATTTAAACAAGAAGCAAATGACCTCCACATGGACTGAACATAGGGGTATCAAATCCCCGAAAACATTATTAAACTCCCAGATCTAAATTGAAAGAGGTGAACTTTTAGGCCTAGAATTAAATTAGGAAAGTTCAAATTCTCAAATGTAGAACTAGATTAGAAAAAGAGAGATCCTAGATTTAGATCAAGAAAGAAGAAAAAAGAAGAAAAGAACAAGAAAACTCAAATAAATCAACAACAGATGGAGGAGAGGATGAGAGTAGCTCAAACCCTCCCCATGGCTAAAGGTTGAAGAAAACTCTACAACTGCTTCGATGTGAAGAAAAATCATTTTGATTGGAAACAACAGCTTAAAATAATTTGTGTAGTTGGAAAGAATTGGTCACATTATGCTATTAATCATTTAGGAATAAGTGCATTGAAAGTTCTAAAACTTATCAACAAAGTGTAATTTAGTCATAGAATTTTCAAAAAGCATAATAAATTATTAAAACTTATCACGAAAAGGCAATTTAATCATAAAACTTTTGAAAAGTGTAATGGAATCCCAAAACTTATCAAATTGGTCAAATCAAGTCTTTTCATTGATATCACTTTTTGAAAATTTTAAAACTCGATTGTACTTTTGTAATAAATTTTAAGATTTAATTATATTCTTTGAAAATTTTAAAATTTAATTGCACTTTCATAATAAATTTTAAGACTTCTATTGAACTTTTCCCTAATATTTATATAAATGAACTATTAGCATCTCTAGAAGTTCCTTTTGAAAACACGGATTTGGTTTCATAAGTTTAAAGCTGAAAATCGATTATTACTTTTATAGAAAGATGCAAAAATGCTGTTAAGAGCTTTACGCAATTGAAAACACGCCATTAAACAGAAATAGAGGCTGATGGTTGCAGATTCATTTTTTTGAGAAATCTCTCGTTTTAAGACCAATGGCAGAACGTCTTCCCTACCAAAATCGTGAAGCTCATCTCAAGCTTTTCAAATCTCACATTGTGATCTCCGTATTAACTTCCTTTAGAAGTCGATATCTAACATCTCAAAGAAGTTGATTGAATATGTTATAACTAAATCTGCCCTTGTTTCTATCAGATTTTGGCTAAGCACAAAGAAGCTGGTCACCTTAAACTTGCAAAAAATAGTG
Source organism: Eucalyptus paniculata subsp. matutina (assembly GCA_017140255.1). NCBI lineage: Eukaryota > Viridiplantae > Streptophyta > Magnoliopsida > Myrtales > Myrtaceae > Eucalyptus > Eucalyptus paniculata. Next base: position 45,390,188 of record CM029436.1, read on the forward strand.
TGTCGCTTATGTCAATGTGACGCGAGAGAGTGAGAGAAAAGCTATTTGCACCCGATCTGAGGGTGGGCCCCACTTTTGTGGACCCAGGTCCAACGGCTAAGAAATTAGGGCCGGCCTCAATATACCCAAGTCAACCTCGATGGACCCAACTCAGGTGTGAATGACTAGGGCATGGGAGCTGGGTATTTAGGCATGGAAAATGAGGACTGAGGCATGGGCACTGAATTGTTAGGCTCGGCACCAAATCTCTCCCAGGCATAGGCATCAAATCTCGCCTAGCCTTGAGAGATTTGGGCCTAGCCTCTATGGACCTGGACATGGACCTAGCACCAAGGAATTTGGGTTGCTCAATGATCCAAGCCAAGTGCCAGTGACTTAGGTGGGAACCAAGTACCCGTGCATGGCCACCGAGAGACCTAGGTACAATGGTCTCAGGGCTAGCCTCAAGGGAACTTGGCCTAGTCTCTGTGGACCTAGACCCCTTGCTGAGGAACTTGGGTTGCTTGGACATAGGAGCCAAGTACTCATGTATGGCTATCGATGACTTAGGTAAGGAGACCCTAGCTAGGCCATTATGGACCCAAACATGGATCATGTTAGTCCACAACCACATCAAGACTCAAACATCATTGCAACAAAACCATCATTTAACACCAAAATTTACTACTTTGGGATCGCTAAACTATGTAGTAAGGTGGTGACCTAAGTAATATAAACACCGATATGTGACACATGATATAATATGAAATGTCGATGTGTCATTTCTTAAAAAAATAGAGAATTTAATATATTAGGACACATTATTTATTAAATGTGTATTTTTATATATACATGATAAATTACCATTTTTATGATTATTTCAATTAAATCAATTTGATTCAAATTCAAAAATAAATAAATAATAAAAAGAGCTAGAATTAATTTACACTTAAAATTGTGAGTCAAGGGAAGTGAGAGTTATAAGTGAAGAAAATTGGTTTTTCTTCTTTTCCCATTTTTTTTTTTACAATTTATATTTTGAACCATTATTTATTGAAAATTTTTAAAATTGACCCTTGTGTGTAAGGAATTGTATATTGAAATTGTAGACTCACGTATCGGAGAGTTAATACATGTCAGATTTTTCGACACATATTGATCGTGTGCTGGATAAGTGTTAAAGAGTATAGGATATGACACAAAAATCCTTGGAAGAAAGAAAAATCCTGGGAAAGTGTTGGCGCTTCCTAGGCAGAGACCCAAGAGCCGGAGGAGGAAAAGGAGGAGAGTTGCTTGGATCCCGTGGGCAAGCGGAAGCGGAAGAGGACGAACAGCAGGGGAGTGATATGAGGGGGCATGGAGGACATTGCTCCTTGATGAAATGGTTTCAACTTGGGCTCTTTGAGAACTCGTTAGAACCCATAATTAATTGGGTTTTGCTTCTTAAACCGATTTTAACCCATATTTTAAATTTTAGGCAATTCATTCCAACTCAATAAACATGAGTCAAAATGTCGGTCTATGACCCACTTTGCCATCTCTTATTATTATATAAAATTTCTCGAGTTTTTCAAAGTAATTAATGTGATTGAATTTGATGGTATCGGCATCAAATTATTTCAAAGGCCGACCATCACAAAGTAAATTTCTTGAACCTTTTTCAAAATTTGAGACAATTTATTCTTTATTTTGAATTTCAGACAACACATGATAACTCTGTGGCGAGATTAAGAAGCAATCAAGACGTATGATGATAAGTTTAGATATATAATTTAATTTTTATCGAAATATCCATAGTTTACTCGTAGTTTCATGGGCTTTGATTTTGAAAACGTGCCCATGTTGAAGGACTGTTAATAGCATTGCCTTTCTCGTTACTAAGAGGTCCATCCTAGTTTCTTTCAATTTTTTGAAAGTGCATTTGTTTGAGGAAATTACTTTTCATGAATTAATTTTTGAGTTCACCCATTTAGTTTGTTGAAAATAATTAGTCAATGGAAAATCATTTATGATTAAAGAAAATATGCTTGCTTAAATTTAGCAAAAAACTTGAAAAAACAGAAGATATTGTCTTGAAAGATGATTTCCCAAAAAACATTTTCCTTTATTACGAATTTTTACTACAAACAAACATATCCTAAAGTGACAATTGAATCAAGTCAATCTACTATCTTTAAACATTTCAAGTCCTACTCAACCAAATATTCTGGTTTCCCAAGAGTGTGGAAGGTCCTCTATTGCAGAGCACCCATATAAACACAAATAAATTAGCTTAGCTAATGCTTCAGTGGAGTCCGGAAGCTCCTCTATCTCCCAATACCCCCTGGAAGACAAACTTGCAAGTTTCACTAACCTTCCGATGGAGTGTGGAAGTTCGAAAATCATTCAAATCTTCCATTCTTAGCATGACTTTAAAAGGCTATATTTGGGACTTCGTTTGGATCTCCAGATCCCTAGATATAAAGCAATAAAAGGGTAGAGTCAGAGTCGGGGCTCGAAAAAGATACTGACCTAATTAGGAGATATAGGAGGTGTGGACACCAGCATAAGGAACTCGGTCTGGTAGTCCACCGCATTTGTGGACAGGCACCGACACCACTTGTGGGTTGGAAACAAGTAAACAACCTAGTTTTGGTGAGGTTACCTCACATACAAAATTTAACGTTGGTCAAGTAACGCAGATATGTAAGCTTAACTAACGTTTCAGTAGAGTCTAGGAGCTCCTCTATCTTTCAGTAGAGTCTGGGAGCGCCTCTATCACTCGATGCCCCTTGAAGACAAACTTGCAAGCTTCTCTAACCTTCCGATAGAATGTGGAAGTTCGATGACTTTCTAGATCTCACACGCGAACAAGTTAGTCTAATATCATTCAAATCTTGAAAAATGTACCAAGCATTAGAATCACAATTCCCATTTCAACACGAAATTTCCAGAGCCTCCAGAAACATTAGGAAAAGGAGACAGTTCTACAGAGCATTGTCACTTGAAATGGAGTTCCTTTTCTTTTTTCTTTGACAACAAAGCAACAAAAACTCCAAACACAATTTCCTTGCAGCGTCCGTCGGCTACCACTAATCTTCGACTAGACTTCATTCAACATTCTTCTGTTGGCTTGCTCAGATGACCGTAAACCTCCTCAGTGACGAGTTTATGTACTGATTCAGGGCTGCAGTGATGCACAAATAAATAAAAGTCGGTCCAACGGAAAACAAAATGATATCAAAATGACAACCTAACTGCTGGTTCAATGTCTCCAACAATCGTAACCCGGGGACTTTACTCATACACGATAGAATAAGTAGTGGCATCAGTTGATAGTGCAGCTATACTATATTTATCAGATATTGCTCGATGTGATGAAATTTAGATGCTCTGAAATTTCAGGAACCAATCCGAAGAAGCTATTCTTCATGATATGGATGCAATTGGATCCACCTGCCGGCCTTGAGGATATCATTTATCATCAAATTTTTGATCGACCAACATTTTAAATCCATGTAATCTGAAATGATATGGAACTAGACTTGTCAAAATGGGTCATGAGCTCATTTCTTAACCCATATTTGATGAGTTGAGCTGTTCTATGAGTTAATTTTATTCAATAAATGAATCATAAATATATTTAGAATGGTAAGCCAAAAATAATATGGTTGTTAAATAGATTCACAATTTAGTGGGATTGAACCTACCTATATAACTCTCTCTTTGCTCTCTTGCCCTCACTTGATCACGCTTGCTCACTCCATACTCTCACCAAGTGTGGGTATTCATGAATTAGGTTAAACATGAAAGCGTTTTTAGCAATATGGATTGGGTTAGGTATTGCATGAATATTAGTCAACACGATTTAAATTGGTTAATTTGGGTTAGACCATATTTGACCCAACTTGACCTACCTATTTAATCGGTCTATATGTAACTTAAATTCTAGATAAACAATAAGATATGGGTTCAAAAAATTCCAAAAAAAGATTCTCAAAAACTGGGACATAGTCTTACAAGCTGTTTTTAGTAATGTTTTAATAGGAGATATAATCTTTTTTTATAATAAAAAAATCTGGAAAACTATATAAACTTCTTTATCTTTACTACATATATTAAAAAGTGGTTCTCCAACTTGGGCATTTCTTTTTTATTTATATTCAAATTAGTTGACTTACAAAGTGTTGTCTATTTTCTCGTTACGCTACATGCTGAGTCGCATTGTGCTTCTTAGATTCCACTTATTTCCTGGTATATCAGCAATCAAAAACATTTTCTCGATTTCCACTGTTTTTGTTGCTTGAGAAAAAAAAAAAAAATTCTATCAACAACAAAACCATTTTATCGTAAGTTTCTTTTTAATAATAATAAAAAAACATTTTATTGACTCATTTTCCACAAAAGAAGTGAATATTATAGTCACTCCGTGTAAACGTATCTTTACCAGTGTCATTAATTTTTGTGGACTCAAAGACATTCAACTTAAACTTTCATTCAAAAATTTCGCTAAAGCCTACACACTCTACAGCAAAGAATACAAACTCCTAATCGTTCATCAATATCCTTCCATGCAGCGACCACGTTTTTACAGAGTTCCTCTTTAGCCACTTCCTCTCTATGGCTCTGCATTGTTTCATCAACACGCCACTGAAGATCCCAAATGACCTCTTTCTTGCTCAAATTGTAAAGCTACATCAATATTCGAATTTAATTTATTTGGTGGATTTGAGTAATTATCGCATTCGATTGATGTAATGTTCAATGGCTTTTTCACTTCTTTTGAAAAGAAGAGGCCATATGATTGTGCTTTTTTAGTCATTTCTTAGCCAATTTTCACCATACAGATTAAGAAGCGTCTTGTAGTACGCTGGCATGGACTCTTCCAATCCATCTTTTGGCATCGACATACCACTTGACGTCAACGTTTGATCGAATTAGAATAAGTAATTTAGAATTGGTAAATTGAGAAAAGCATCAGAGTGCCGACTGTACTGAATTGCTTTGGTGAAGAATTCTAGCTTTTCCAATGAGCAATCCCCTTCAGAGGTGTCGTCGATAATGGTAAAACCGCCGGCCACTTTGCATTAGAAATTATCCAAAGTCAACTTCCTCCCTTTGTAACACTCAGCACAAATACATATAATAAGTAAAGTAATGGACTTTAGTTAAATAGGTGACAGACCATTTTACGGAAATTAGGAGTGATGAGTGATTTTTCGCTATAATTTTTGTTCTTGGGGTTTAAAATTTGAAACACATTAGTTAAAGCAAGTATTAATCACGATAGTATGAAACTAAATCACAGAGAAAAAGTAAAAGATTGTCCCAACAACGTTGGTTGGGTTGAGCAATGACATGGCATGGAATGAATGTGGAACGAGCTATTAACTAGAGCCAAGTCGTGATAAATACGATTTTCTATCAAAATGTGACTCAAAAAGAAGAAGAAAAATAAAATTAGCTAATTCAATCTTTGGAAAGGATTCAGAACATACTGAGCTAATTCAGGAGAACTCAGTCGGATGATGGAAGGCTTCAAAGGTCAGGGTTAGGAACAGCATGAAGAATAATCTTTAGAAAAGTAACATCCCAATCGGATGATGGAAGAGACGTGGGAGATGATACGTCTGGAATGGAATGGGATGGGTGAATTGAGAAATTTCACGGAAAAAATAAAACATTACATAAAAAAATTCTTTTGTTTATTTATGTGTCACCAACTCATAAGGGATGGGATGCGTGTGGAATGGCGTGGGTAAATTGAGAAGCTCCTTGGTTGGGGCCTGGTGACTCTCCCGCCCATTGGCTGGCTATTTCCTACCATCGTTGCCTCTTTCTAGCAATGGTGGGGCAGTGGCGGCGCCGTTCTGCTTCTTCCTTCCTTCACTTTTTTATATTTAGTTTATTTTTATTTACATTAAATAATATTTAGAATTAAAAACTCATATTTGGACTAAAACAACGTCGTTTTAGCCTTACCATTTGAGAAAGAGAAAATAATAAAGAAAAAGTCACGTCAACATTTTCCATTAGTCAAATTGGACAGAATTAACGTAAGGACTTGATTGCATCAGCAACTCCTAAGGGATGTGATGCGTGTGGAATGGCGTGGGTAAATTGAGAAGCTCCTTGGTTGGGGCCTGGTCACTCTCGCCGCCCATTGGCTGGCTATTTCCTACCATTGTTCACTCTTTCTAGCAATGGTGGGGCAGTGGCAGCGCCGTTCTGCTTATTCCTTCCTTCACTTTCTTATATTTAGTTTATTTTTATTTACATTAAATAATATTTAGAATTAAAAACTCATATTTGGACTAAAACAACGTCGTTTTAGCCTTACCATTTGGGAGAGAGAAAATAATAAAGAAAAAGTCACGTCAACATTTTTCATTAGTCAAATTGGACAGAATTAACGTAAGGACTTGATTGCACCAATTTAACATATTTTAAAACTTGATTGCACTTTTAATAAGTTTCAAGATTTAATTGCACTTTTGTGACAAGTTTTAGGGCTTTTAGTGCACTTGTTTATTTATTTTCTTATCACCAACTCATATAGGAAATGCTGCATGTGGAATGGGGTTGATAAATTAACAAGTTCCGTGGAATTGAGTCTATCGTGAAATAAAACATAACATAAAATAATTCTTTTGTTTATAATAGGGTAGGTGAATTGAGAAGTTTCGTGGAATTGAGTCTATGGTAAAAATAAAACATGAAATAAAAGAATCCTTTTGTTTATTTTATGATCATCGGCTCATAAGGGACATGATGAGTATGAAATGGGGTGGGTGAATTGAGAAGTTCAGTGGAATTGAGTCTCTAGTAAAATTATAAAAGAATTATTTTGTTTGTTTTTTGATTGCTAACACACATGGGTCACTAGCTCCACAATGGATAAGTTCCAGACCAAGAGCCTATGACCTACCTTTTAGAGTTGATTCCTAATTTTTAGAACCAATCGATCCTAGAACCTATTTGGAATTGAACCGACCACTTTTAGGCTGATTCTAGACCGATTCTATGGTTAACTATCATTGGAACTAATATCTTCATGTTAAATGCATATGCCTATGGTAGTATAAAGACTGATTGTGATGATATCAACAGGTTTAGCAAAGACCAGTGAAGATATGGACAAGAGGAGAACAAGTCTAATATGATGAATATTTCATGAAGCCTCGGCGATACCATGGTCAATCTTGCATTAAATTAACGTCTTTGTATGCTGATATACTCAAAAAGGATTATTTAATAGCAAATTGCTAAGTCATTTCTCACGTACATTTAAGGACAGCATCAACAGATTGATGATAACAAGCATGCATAGATAATGAGTATTAGACTTTAGGATAAAGCTGAATCACTATAAAACTATGAGTGCTTTAAATTTTTCACTCATCATTTTCAACATTAGTTCATTAGCACCACCTGCACATAACTATTTTAGGTATCATTGAGATACATCTCATTCTATTTCGTGAATGTGTTTTAAATCTTGACACAATTTATTCACCCCCTCTTAGTTGTATCCATTAGCCCCAATGTAATCAACCTGATTGCTCATCCTTGCCAAATTGTACTAGATCAAGTTGCATTTCATTGGAATTAAGAAAATTTCCCAATGAATTTGACTTTCTTTTATCCTTTCTCAAAGTAATTATCATCAACTAGTGTGGATGTAATTTTTAAGAGTATTTAATCTAAATTAGTGATCACATTGATTAGGTCTAGAATAAGAATATTCCTTATATGATCTCCTATAGATATCCACTTATAGTTGTAAGATAGGAAAAAAAGCATTAAGATTTTATTTGTTTCACAAAGAATGAATGATTTGAAAATCATTTTTCCTAAAAATGATAGGTTATATCGCTTATCATAATGAATGAATGAAAAATTAAATTATTGTCGATAATGAATATATTTTATATTGATTAATAATTTCAAACGATAAAAGCGATCAATTTTTGGAAAATGTTCTCTAAATTATTCATTTTTCCCAAACAAAGAAGCTTAAAAGTCCATATCCGTCCCAATTAATTGCCCATTCTTTATTTTTGTTTCACGGTTTCATTTATAAGCCCTTTTCTTGAAGAAGCACATTATAGTAGGTGGATCCAGCCATTTTACATCCCCTTCCAACATTCCCAAGTCAACTTCCCCTCCATTTAGTACTCTGCCCACGTACATAAAACAAGTAGAGTACAGACTTTTTTCTAAAGTGGACCTTTTTTTCCCACTCAAATGTGTAATGTGTTGCAGCGGAACTATCATCAATGCATGCAACAAATGTATGAAATACGTTACGACTACAAGTTCCGGAATACTTTTCACATGCACCAATATCTTCACGTTTTACTCCAAGTCAGGAATAACACAGCACGATAAACACCTTTTGGCAGAGGAATGGGGGCTATTGAATCGCTCTTGGACACATTGGAGGTGAAATTCTTGCTCTATGTGCGTTAAAAGTCCCGACGGGGGGGGGGGGGGGGGGGGGGGGGGGGGGGCCGGTGGAAATCAGGGCAGAACCTCTTTTTGCAAAATAATATAGGACAAGCAATCATAAAAATGCATTAGCTCGGGAAAAGGACGTTAGAAATATCAAAATTTTCGCACGACGCTCACTCTAATATCAAAACTTTTTATTATATCACTTAAGTGCCATTGCCTTTTTCTTTTTCTTTTTTTAATTTGGGTCGGGCATTGCCAAATTGAGAAGCTGGAAATCCGACGTAGCAATTTTATCAATTTTTCTTGCTATTGTGGCTCGCCAGTGCTCCTAGTTAGCAATAATAGTCACAAGCGATGTCGTTTAAATTTTTTTTTCCTCAAATATAAATTCCAGTGCAAACAAATATAGCAATTTCCCCAAATTCTTCGAACCCTAATTCAGACAAATCAAGCAATTTCCCTAAATTTTTCTGACCCTAATTCAGAAGGCAACTTGGCCTGGATATAGAGAACTCATTTCAGCCAGCACACGGCCATCCTTGGCGTCTCCGACAGCTGTTCATTCGGGAACACGAACTTCACAAGGCCGAGCAAATCGACGGCAAAAATCGAACTCATGAGGTCGATTTAGGCATGGCAGGGAGGGGCAGGGGGGTCACCGCGAAAGCTAAAGAGCTTGCAGAGGAAATAAATAAATAAATAAATAATACACGAAAAATAACGCAACTTGATAAAATAAACTATTGTGTTTTCTGTTCCATACCCACTATGGTCTATAAATACCCATCCATAACGTTCGGACACTCACAGAAAAGTCTCTACCCTCTAGTCTTCTTCTATATTTGTTCAGAAACCTAAATTTAGAAAATAACGAAAAGAAATGTCTCTTCAGATTTCAGCAATTCCATCTTCTTCTCCACATTTAGGAATAGGCCATGTCATCAAACGACGGTCGGCGGGTTATCATCCGAGCATATGGGGTGATCACTTCATTAAATATGCTTCTCCCTCCACCTCAATGGTTTGCAGTTTCTCTCTGATCTTCTTCTTTCGGTTTCTTTCTTTGCACATGCGCATAATTGTTGTTTGTATTTCGTTCTAAAATAACTTCTTGCGGGTCCTGTGTCTCGTCCACATGCCAGTGTTTGATAAAGCAACAAAAAAAAATTGATTAATTGTCCAGTCTTTGTTATGGGGTTATAAGGACTCTCTTTAGGGAGAAAGTCATCAAAAATCCCAAAATTATGCCCAGTATGACACATTACCCTAAACTTTTCTTTGCGGCACTAAAAATCCCAAAATTATGCCCAGTATGACGCATTACCCTAAACTTTTCTCCGTGGCACTAAAAATCCCAAACTTATACCAATGTGACACATTTACTCTCCGTCAAAATACGGTCAATGAGTACTGTTAAAAATCCACCTTCATAGATATCGAAAAAGCAAACGCATAACTTAAGTGAAATAAAAATGATGTTCTTTTGACTAAAAAATCATCTGAATGAACTTTGATGAAAGTTAATATGTCACACAGGTACAAGTTTTGGGTTTTTTATATCACAAGAATAGGTTTAGGGTAAATGTTTCATAATGAGTATAGTTTAGATTATGTTACAAAAAAAAAATTAGGGTAAATGTGTTACGGTAGATATAATCTAGAGTTTTTAGTGATTTTTCCCCTTTAGTCCCAAAGCGCTCTTAAACCTTCATTGACCACAAGATGTCCTTCACTGCAAAAAACATCACAGTATGGCATTTAACTCCGTCCTCTCATATGGTCATGGTTATCGTGTTTTTAAATCTCAAACGTCATGTGAGTACAATTGAAAATACTAGATTGGTTAAAATGGATTATAAACCAATTTCTTCATCCATTTTTTATGGGCTGGGATAATATATAAGTTAGTTATATTCAGTAAATGAGTTTAGAATGATAAAGTACAAAATAGTATGGGTGTTAAATAAGTTGACAACTTACTTAGATCCAAACCATCTCTATGACTCTCTCTTCATTCTATCTTGTCTTCAATCAATTTTGCACTCACTAGTTTAGATATGATTTTTCATAAATTTAGGTTAAATTCATAAGTATTTTAGTAATATAAATTGGATCATGTATGTGTTGAGTCAGGCATAGATCACTTGATTTGTTTTGCATGGAAACATGTCAAACCGATTAAAGGCGCCAATTTAAGTTAGATCATTTTCAACTCAATCCAACCTACCCGTTTAACTAATCTATGAAATTCCTAAATAGGATAGATAGACTAGGTCATCAAAATAAAATTTATATTGTACAAAATGCGTATCTCATGCTTGCTGTTATTTTAAATAGCATATGATATATTTGCAGGAGTTAAAATTCCTTGGAAGAGTGGAAGAACAAATTGAGGAGCTAAAAGGAGAGGTGAGGAAGATGTTGACTGATGTTGTGGATAAGCCTTCACAGATGCTTCACTTGATTGATCAAATCCAGCGCTTGGGAATTGACTACCATTTTGACCACGCCCTAGATGAGCATTTAGAACAGATTCACAAACGTTACTCCCAACTTGATCATGGAGATTTTAGGGGAGATGACCTTCACATGGTTGCTCTTATCTTTCGACTGTTGCGACAACAAGGTTATGATGTTTCATCAGGTATCTCATACCCATAGAAGTCCTATTGCTCTGTTGAATTTTAGGAGAAATAAGTAAAAGAAAATCTAAACCACTAATAAGGTGTATTACCTTCCTAATTTCGAGATAATTACATTTTTTTTTCCCATGATCGCACAGAGGTCTTTAACAAATTCAAGGATAGTGAAGGGAACTTTCGGGAATCGCTCATCAATGATGTCCCCGGATTGTTAAACCTATATGAAGCTTGCCACTTAAGGTGTCATGGCGATGCTATCTTGGAAGAAGCACTTCCTTTTGCTACAACTTACCTTGAATCAATCAATGAAAGCAAAGTGAGCACTAGTTTTGCAAAACAAGTGAGTCATGCCCTAAAGCAGCCACTTCGCAAGGGGTTGCCAAGGCTTGAGGCGAGGCATTATATTTCACTCTACCAAGAAGATCCTTCACATGATGAAGTCTTGCTCACTTTGGCTAAACTAGATTTAAACTTACTGCAAGAGCAACACCAAAAGGAACTTGGCAAGATTACAAGGTTCATTAACATCATGTGATAGCATAATCTAAATTAAGCTTCTAGATTATGTTTTAACATTGCCCAAACTATTGATTTTTCTTGTTCCCAAAGTTTACTCATATAGTTTCAATTTACCCTTGTAAATAGTGCTTTTTAAAGTCCTTTATAGGTGAAAAAAAGGATTTAAACTATTGAAGTTGTCGGGATAAATTACCTTCATTAACGGTCATGTTTGTTAATCACAGGTGGTGGAAGGACATAGACGTTCCAAGGAAGTTTCCATTTGCTAGAGACAGGATTGTGGAGTTGTTCTTCTAGATTTCGGGAGTATATTTTGAGCCAGAGTTTGCTGAGGCTAGGAATATACTAACCAAAGTGATTGCCTTGACTTCCATTCTCGACGATATCTACGATGTCTATGGCACATTGGAAGAACTTGTACTCATCACTGAAGCAATCCAGAAGTATGCAATTCATATTTTCTTTCCTAACCTACTAAATTTGATCAATTTTGTATAGAACCAAGTGTGTAAATATTTTTAGGATTTAAATTCAGGTGGGATGTTGATGCCATGGATGTACTACCAGAGTATTTGCAAGCTTACTACAAAGAGCTTCTCCATCTCTATGAAGAAATTGGGAATGAAGTGGCTGCAAAAGGAAGATCGTATCGCCTCGTCTATGCAAAAGAAACTGTAAACATCATCGGTACACTTTACATGCATCGAAAGCACTTTTTACTTAGAAATTCAACATTCTTGTTTATATTTAATTCTTAGATGAAGAGGCAAGCAAGAGCATTCTTTCAGGAAGCCAAATGGTTCCATACCAACTACACGCCAACGATGGAGGAGTACATGCCCCTTCAACTAACAACAACTGGCTATGGAATGTTGGCGACTACATCACTCATGGGAATGGGCAATGTGGTCACAAAGCATGTCTTTGAATGGTCACTGAGTGGCTGCAAGATTGTGAAGGCTGCAGAAACCATCTGTAGGCTTATGGACGACATTTCATCTCACCATGTATAACAAAAAGATAATTTATCATTAGATATTCTAATAAAATTAAATTATTTATCACTTAATTTAGTGACACCAATATCGTTGGACATACAATTTGAACAAAAGAGAGGGCACTTGATATCTTCGGTGGAGTTGCTCATGAAAGAACATGGTATCTCGGAGCAAGAAGCTGAGAATGAACTTCGGAAACGAGTTAACGATGCCTGGAAAGACACCGATGAAGAGTTTCTTCGTCCAACCGTGGTCCCAACGCCGATTCTCACACGAGTTCTCAATCTCTCACGGGCGATGGATGTGTTATATAGTGATGGAGATAACTACACCCATTCTGGAACCAGGCTCAAAGGTTATGTGACATCGCTCTTCATTAGTCCCTTGCCGATGTGATGTTTGGACCAAACATCGTTGCACCAATTTGGTTATTGAAAATCAATAAGCTATAAATAATGCCTTTGAACTTATATGGGGAAACCATCAGTGTTAGTATGTTCTTTCAGATTGATCTGTGCGATAAAACTCATAAATAAACGATGCATATCGGTATGATGTTGCTAAGTTTGCAAGTCTAGTGTGTAATGTACAATATTTCCATAATTATAAAGCTTTGGTATCGGGGTCAGTAAGGCTCCGTTTGTGTACTTCATGATGAAAATATGAATGAATAAACGTATTTAGTAAACTTGATTCTTCATTTCCTTGTTGCTTATTCTCTTGCTTGGCAATAATAAGTTTGAGATAAATCTGGAAAAATAAGAAAAAAGGGGCAATTCTTAAGATTGACAGAGCTTTTATCGCGTGGTATGGTCAAGAGTATCACCTGATACGCAGGCCATAGTCAACCATATCTTCCGGTAGAACTTTACTGGTCCATGTCTAAAAATATTCTTCTTTTTGGGCCAATAAATTTCAGTAATTTCAAAAGTGTCGAATAAGTTATTTGTGTGACTTGTTTTATAGGTAAATTGTTGGTAACTTACCAACACGTTTTCAAGAATACCCAATTTTTATGACAAACTTGTGCGAAAAAGGATGACCTCAGTGCCACAATTTCGTATTACACCTGTTTTGATGATAAAACTTTTCGAAAAGATCATTTAAATATCACAATGCTTGAAAAGATCGCTTTTTAAGTAATTCCATTGACTTAGTATAATGAAAAATCTGACGTGCCTTACTGGATTCACTTTAATGAAAAATTTTGGGTGGTTGTGCGTGCCCTCGTAGGTGGTGATCAAGATGGACATATCCTCGGCACATCTTTGAACCTAAATGATTAGGCCATAATTTAAGTTTAAATTGAGTTGAAAAAATGATTGAAAGGATAGGGAAAATAATAGATTATGTTTCATATAAGATTATGAAATGATCTTGATAGATTATAGCTAGATTTAAAGCCATCCTTGATCAGTCATTCAGAGACACAGAGAAAAATGCTATGGAGGAAGTGGGGACAGAGAGAGAACTGGCGACGGCAGAGCAAATACGTGATCGGAGATGACAGACTGTGATTCCTCTAGTCAATTTGAGGTAGAGAATCTTCCTGAAGTCGATTGATCGAGCGGAAGTCCACTGAGCTTTCTGTGTTCATGAAGGTGCTCTGTTTTCACCATGTGACCACCAAGAAGAAAGAGTGATCTCCAAGATCCGAAGAGACTGGGTCAGGTTTCTCGATCGGGCATATGACTTCATTTTGAACGTCTCATAAATTTCAAGCAGCATGTCGATCTCTGTCTCTCTAACTTATCAGTTCATTTATTAGTAAATTCAAGCGTAATCCAAATTCCTTTTTGCAGTAGCACGGGAAGAAATTCTATTGAATTCAATAGGAAATTCTATTGAATTCAATAGGAGATAAAGCACAATACAAAATAAGTAGAGCTTTAGAGTTTAGAGTAAGTCTTCTCGTTTCTTCTGCAGTGAATATAGGCATCAGCAGTTTTTGCAATTGCATTTGGGGGATAAGTTCTAAATTGGTCACCCTCCTAACGTCATTCATAATCCACATTGAGGATGCTACAATTAAGTCGGTGTTGCACGGGACCATATGAGATTATTACAGAATCATATTTTATTTGTAATGTCTCAATTCAATTCGGAGTTATCGAGACATTTAGTAGTTAAGTCACAGATTATTTTTTTCACATTGGTAACACCTCGGAAGTTTCTACTCCATTTTCAAACCCATAAAAATTAAATACAGGAAAATTACCAATTTAGTTTTAAATCTATTATACGGATGCAAATTCAATCCAAGAATTTTTCAATTTCGCTCGATGTAGTTCTAAACCTTTGCGTGAAATTATAATATAATCATTTTGGTCAATTACTATTGAAAATCGTTCATGTGGCAATTTACGTAGGATGCCATTTCAAGTAGGATGATCGGCAATAACCGAAAACCACATCGGCAATTTCTAGTGGTAATTGGCTGAAATGATTACATTAAAATTTTGTGAAAAGGTTTAGGATTGCACTAACAAAATTAAAATGTTTAGTACTGAAATTGTATGTGCATAATAGGTTCAGGACTAATTTGGTAACAATCTCCAACAAAATATCTTTGATATTAATCAAGAAACTAAACCAAGCATAGGAGCATGTAACATTAATATATTCTAATGTTACATTTTTTACGAACTCCGTACTTTCCATCATTTAAAATCAATAGAAGGGGTTTTTGGGACGGAGAACAGCAATGGTCAAGTGTAACACAATCTATGAGGGCTTGCTTATTGAACTTATTCTTCCAAACCATCAAATTGGCAATGGATTGACGAGCAGAGAAGTCACATGTCCTTTCAACCTGGATCCTGCATGAGAGTAGTGATCTTTTCCATCATTACAAACCCCAAAGACAGACCGTGCGAGATTGAGAATTTACACGCAGCGACCACTGTTATACAAAGTTCCTCCCCTTTTTTTTTGTCAGAAATACGTAGCTACCATTCACTTCAAAAAGTTTTTTTTTTTTTTGAACAGCACTTCAAAAAGTTTAGTGAGTGCATTTCAAGAGTTTCACAGCAAAGTAAATCTAAAAGGGCTGTGGGAGGGTACAAGACATAATTAAAAGTAAGTCTATTAGTCCTTTGGGCCTTGATTCAAGACCCAATATAGAGTTCCTCCTTAGCCTCTTCCTCCAACACCCTGCATTGTTTCATGAGCACACCTTTCAAGATCCCACATGACTTCTCTCTTGCTCAAACTGTATAAATTTATAGTGCAAACTATCTTTTTTTCTCTCTTGCTCAAATGTAAAGCTGCATCGATATTCAAATTTAATGTATTTGGCGGAGTTGGATAGATAATAATCAGGAAAATGATCAAAACAATCATAAACCTATTGTAATTTTTCCAATTTATTCTTGAACCTTTTTTTAATCAATTCAATCATAAACCTTTTACAATTGTATCAATTCAGTCCATTCGGCTAAATTTGGCCGGCCAACGCTGACATAGACGCCGACCGAATGTGTTACTTTTTAAATATTTCTTTCAATTTTTTGAATATATATATATTTTATTTTATTTTTTACTCTTTCTCCCTCTCCCTCTCCCTCCCCATTTTTTCCCCTCAAATGGTCACCGGACCTCAGCAACCAACCAAAGGCATTGGTCGACAAGGGTGCATGAGCCTCGCTCGGTGACAACGTTGCTCGAGCTTGCCATGGGTGGCGAGACCTCACCTAGCGACAAGACCTCACTGTCAATCTCTTTCCCTCCTTTTTACCCTAGCTAGTTGCCACTCAGCAACTTGCCATAGGTGTTGGCTGGCGAGGACACGCAAGCCTCACCCAGCGACAGCATTGCTAGTGCTCACCATGGCTGGCAAGGCCTCACATAACAATTAGACCTCGCCGCCGATCTGGTGAGGCCCGCCCTCACCGACCACATAGGTGGTCAAGGTCGAGAGAGAGAGAGAGAGAGCGTCGGCCAGACAGCCGACGCTTGCCAATGTCCATGTTAACGTGGGTTAGATGGATTGAATTGACACAATTGTAAAATGTTTATGATTGAATTGGCAAATTAAGAAAAAGGTTTATGACCAGATTGGAAAATTTGTAATTGGTTTAGGACTGTTTTGGTAATTTTTCCAATGATAGTCTCTCATCCTCGTCTAAAATTCTGACGTTTTGTTGCATGCAGACTGAGCAAATATTGCATTTGATAGATTTAACATTTAATGGCTTTTCACTTCTTTTGAAAGGAAGAGGCGGCTTTATTGTCCTTTTCTACTAATTTCTCAGCCAATTTTCACCATCCAAATTAAGAAGCATCCTGCAGCATGCTAGCATGTACTCTTGCAATGCCTTCTTTGGCATTGACATGCCACCTGAGGTCAACTTTTGATCGAATTAGAATAAGTAATTTAGAATTGGTAAACTAAGAAAAGCATCAAAGTGCCGTGCGCACCTTTCAATTGCTTCGGTGAAGAATTCTAGTTTTTCCAATGTGCAATAGACATAAGAGGTGTCGTCGATAATGGTAAAAATGCCAGCCACTTCGCATTAAAAATTACCAATTCCCAATTGTAATACTCGGCACAAATACATATAATAAGCAGAGTAATAGATTGGTGACTGGCCATATTGCGGATATTAGGAGTGATGGGTGATTTTTTCCTATAATTTTTGCTTTTGGGGTTTGAAATTTGAAATACATTAGTTAGAGCAAGTATTGGCACTAAATCACATATCACATAAATGGTCAATACAAACGCCATCCCTAACCAAAAAAGAAGAAAAAGCAAAAGATTATCCCAACAACGTTGGTTGTGTTGAGCAATGGCATGGTATGAAATGCACGTGGAACAAACTATTAACTGGATCCAAGTCGCGGTAAATATAATTTTCTACCAAATTGTGACTCAATAAGAAGAAGAAAAAGAAATTTAGCTAATTCAATCTTTGGAAAGGATTCAAAACATACTGAGCTAATTTAGGATGAGCTAATTTAGGAGGCCTCGGGCGGATGATGGAAGGCTTCAATGGTCAGGATCAGGAACAGCATGAAAGATAATCTTAAGAAAGGTAACATCACGATCGAGTCATATAAGAGACAAAGGACATGATGCGTGTGGTTTCACGGAGTTGAGTCTATACTAAAATAAAACAAAACGTTAAAGAATTATTTTGTTTGTTTGCTTATCACCAACTCATAAGGGAAGTGATGCATGTAAATTGAGAAGTTCCTCGGCGACTTTCTCCGCCCATTGCTTGGCGACGCTCGCCGCCCATTGTTGGCTCTACATGGAAATGGTGGGGCAGTGGCGGCATGACATAAAAGAAATGAGTCTATAGTAAGGGGTAGGTGAATTGAAAAGTTTCATAGAATTGCGTCTAATAAAATAAAACGTAACGTAAAAGAATTCCTTTGTTTGAAAAGTTTCGTAGAATTGCGTCTAACAAAATAAAACGTAACGTAAAAGAATTCTTTTGTTTATTTCATGATTGGCAACTCATAAGAGACATGATGTGTATGGAATGGGGTAGGTGCATTGAGAAATTCCATGGAATTGAGTCTATAATAAAATTATTAAAGAATTCTTTTGTTTGTTTTTTGATCGCTAACACATATGAGTCACTAGCTTCATAATGGATAAGTTTCAAATTCGGAATTTAGAACCTACTTGTTAAGGGTCAATTTCCAGTTTTTAGAAAACTGGCCACTTCTAGGCTGATTCTAGACCGATTGTAGGTTAACTATCATTGGAACTAATATCTTCACAATAAGTGCAAATGCCTATGGTAGTATAAACACTGATTGTGATGACATCAACAAGTTTAGCACATGGCCATCCTTCGAACCCTAATTCGGACAAATCAAGCAACTTCCCTAAATTTTTCCAACCCTAGTTCAGAAGGCAATTTGATCTGAATATAGAGAGCTCATTTCACCCAGCACGCGGCCATCCTCGGTGTTGCCGAGCATGAGCGGGCACACCCCGACGGCTGTTCGCGAGGCCGAGCCAATCGACGGCAAAAATCAAACTCATGAGGGCATCATTGGGGGGGGGGGCACAGAAGCCGGAAACCCAGAAGGCGAGGTCGAGGTCGCTAGAGTCGAGGACAGCGTCGATCTAGCCACGGTAGGGAGAGGAACTGGGGTCACCGCGAAAGCCAAAGGGCTTGCAGATGAGGGAACAAAAGGGGAGGGGGAAGAAGCGGCGCCAGAGAGAGATTCAATTTAAAGAGTGCATAGCATCGTTTAGGTATAGAAAGGCCATGTCCCGGTTCACGCTGGACTTTTTTTTTTTTTTTTTTTTTTTTTTTTTTTTGTAATAGAAAAACCATGCATGAATTGCCATTTTATTAAAGAAAAGTTACGTAGGGCTTTGCCGGAATTAATCATTGGAGGGATTTAAGTGATTATTTTTTCTTTGATTTGGCACTTAAGTGATCCAATGAAAAGTTTTGATACCAAAATAAGCGCCATGTAAAAGTTAGGATACTTCTAGTGCTGTTTTTTTATTTTTTCCTATCGACTTTGACGATTGACACCATAATAGGGTCAAATTCTTCGCTGTCCTATTTCCATGGTTGTATTCATGAACTATTCAACTGTCCTGTACCATACATGAATAACATGGCATATCAAACAAACCTTGAAATTAAACAAAATTTCGAGACTCATCACAAAATAGAAAATACATGAGGAAGGTCATGTTTTGATAAAATAAACTTTTGCGTTTTATGTTCCTTGTTTGCTCGATATTTCCGACATAGGACGCCATACCAATAAATACCCATCAATAAGGTTTGGACACTCGCACAAAAGTCTCTACCCACTTGTGCTCTTCTCTATATTTGTTCAAATACCTAAATCTAGAAAATAGCAAAAAAGAAATGTCTCTTTAGATTTCAACAATTCCATCTTCTTCTCCGTGTGAAGGAACATGCCATGGGATTGAGCGACAATCAGTGGATTATCATTTGAGTATAAGAGATTTGGAAAGATTTGAACTCAGTATTCCTTACTCTCATACCACATAAAATTTTGTGAAATCGCTGCCCATTATTAAATGAAGTTGACAGAGCACAACCACCGATGTCTATACTAATTGGTTACCCAGCTATTTTGCCCATCTTTTGAGAGGGTTGTTAGGGTAAAACCTGAGATCATATAACAAAACCAATAATGTGAATGATTTGTCTATGGCAGGTGTGAGGAAATATGCTTTTGCGCACATGGCTAAAAATACCAAACATGAAGCCACATAAAGTTAAATGTCTCGATTGAAATGCATTCAAATCTTTATTAGGCTTGTTAACATTGGCTAAGAGTGTTCTCTGTCATATTGAATCCCTCTTAAACGACTCAAATTGTCACATTTTCCACTGGACATGTATTTCGTGACTATAAAACCCCAAGCAGATGGAGAGAGGCCGCCACCAACCCCGCCCACATAACCTCGGAGAATCTCATTAGTTTAGGAAGAAAGAAGATGCAGCAGCCCCAGCATGTAAAAGGACGTGCATTGACTTGATGATATATTCTTTGTCCGGTGAGAAAGAGACGAAATGGCAGTGGTTGTCTTCATTGTTTGTTAGGTATATGACTTCAATCTCTAGGCGTCGTAAACTCGCATACATTATTATATATTTACTGATTTCAATTACATGCGAATTATATTGACTATAATATTCAATGAGGTTTAGACCTCAAGTCTGGATTAGTGTAATAAAATAAGACTAGCAGAAGACTTGATAAAATCAAATAATAGTTCAAGAAAGAAAAAATACATGAAAAAGAATGCGATTTCATAAAATAAACTGTTGTGTTTTCTTCCAACATAGGACTTATGAAGCTCGGACACGTTTTGTGTCATTTTCGACACACGTTGGACATGTCGACACACTCAGACAGACATGGTTGAACACGCAACGCGTGTCTTTGTCCGGTGAGAAAGAGACGAAATGGCAGTGGTTGTCTTCATTGTTTGTTAGGTATATGACTTCAATCTCTAGGCGTCATAAACTCGCATACATTATTATATATTTACTGATTTCAATTACATGCGAATTATATTGACTATAATATTCAATGAGGTTTAGACCTCAAGTCTGGATTAGTGTAATAAAATAAGACTAGTAGAAGACTTGATAAAATCAAATAATAGTTCAAGAAAGAAAAAAATACATGAAAAGAATGTGATTTCATAAAATAAACTGTTGTGTTTTCTTCCAACATAGGACTTATGAAGCTCGGACACGTTTTGTGTCATTTTCGACACACGTTGGACATGTCGACACACTCAGACAGACATGGTTGAACACGCAACGTGTGTCGGAAAATTCGACATGTGATCAACCACGTTTTGACACACGTGTCCGGAAGATGGAAGGTGGAGGCGAGGGCAAGGGTGAGGGTGAGGGAGCAGAGACGAGCCGTGAGCAACGGCTAGCCCGCAAGGAGGCTGCGAGCGACGGCGAGAGACGGAAGAGAAGAGGAAGGGGGTCGTGAAGCTTTGGAGTGAAAAAGCTTGAAATTCCCTCGAGCTTAGTGCAGAGGTAGAGAGAGAGAGAGTAACGGGCAAAAGAGATGGGAAGGGGCGGGGGATGGGAGGGAGGGGAGGGAGAGAGATGAGGGAAAGAGGGAAAAAGGATAAAAGGGAAAAACGAGTTTGGGGATTTTTTTTTGTCGGGGGAGGAAACAACAGTCTCCTTTTGATCTTTTCAAGGCGCATCCTTTCATCGCGCCGTTCGTATTTTATTCCGCCACTGGGGACCGTTGGATTTTTCTTTTAAGTTCCGTTTTTTTATAAGGAAACTCAAAAAAAAAAAAAAAAAAAAAGAGAGATCTGATTGCGTGTTTTTTTAAATTTGGGGGTGGGGAAGCGACAGCTTATCCGTTTTTCTTTTTTTAAGTTCCGTTTTTTGAAAAAATAAAAGTACTGAATTTTGAATAATGATAAATTTTGGTTATTTGGAGAAGATCGTGGATTTATTTAAATAAATTGATTTTAATTTCTTATTGATCTTTAGTTTCATTAATAACTTTTGTTATAGTTAAAAACATATTTCCAAACATGGATACACATTAACTATGAATATGTTTTTCGAATTTTCAATGAATTGATTTATTAATATTATTAGTATAAATTCATTATAGGCTCTTTTAATTAATTAATTATTTATGAATTTGAATCAAATTAATTAAAAATAAAAATATTCATTTAATATACAACGTGTCGGAATTCTCTATTTTTTAGAAATGACGTGTCGACATGTTGTGTCGTGCCGTGTCACGTGTCCGTGCTACTTAGCATATGACACTATGGCTTATAAATACCCATCCATAACATTTGGACACTCACAAAAATATTTATTTAATATACAACTTGTCACAACATGTTAGAATTCTCTATTTTTTGAGAAATAGCGTGTCGGCGTAATAACAATGACGTCATTGTCCGTGTCACATGTCCGTACTTCTTAGCATAAGACACTATGGCCTATAAATACCCATCCATAACATTTGGACACTCACTGAAAAGTCTCCACCCCTAGCGTTCTTCACCTATATTTGTTCAGAAGCCTAAATTTAGAAAATAGCAAAAAGAAATGTCTTTTCAGATTTCAGCAATTCCATCTTCTTCTCCACGTTTAGGAACAGGCCATGTAATCCAACGTCGTTCGGCGGGTTATCATCCGAGCATATGGGGTGATTACTTCGTTAAATATGCTTCTCCCTCCACCTCAATGGTTTGCGGTTTTTCCTTATCTTCTTCTTTCGTTTTCTTTCTTTGCCATGCGCATGATTGTTGTTTCTATTCCTTTCTAAAAGAACTTCTTGCAGGACCAATGTCTTGTTCACGTGCCAGTGTTTAATAAAGCAACAAAAAATTGATTAATTGTCTAGTTTTTGTGGAGTCACTTATGGGGTTATAAGGACTCTCAGTGGGGAGAAAGTCACCAAAAATCCTAAATTATGTCCAGTATAACACATTATCCTAAACTTTTTTCTGTGATGCCAAAAAACCCAAACTTGTACCGATGTGAAACATTTACCCTCCCCCGTCAAGGTTGGGTCAATGAGTACTCTTAAAAATCCACCTATATGGACGCCGCAAAATTAAATGGTGTTGCCATATTGCCCAAATGATTTTAGTGAAATAAAAATGATATTATTTTGGTTGAAAAATCAACTAAATGAACTTTGATGAAGGATAATATGTCATATATGTTCAAGTTTTGGGTTTTTTTTTTTTTTTTTTTTTTATATCATAGGAAAAGTTTTAGGGTGAATATGTCATAATGGTTATAGTATGTTACCAAAAGAAAAAAAAAAAAACTTCAGGGTAAAAGTTCAGGGTAAATGTGTCATAATAGATATAGTTTGGGGTTATGTTATCAAAAAAAAAAAATCAGGATAAATGTGTTAAAGTAGATATAATTTAGGAATTTTAGTGATCCAAAAGCATTCTTAAACCTTCATTGATCACATGATGTCCTTCACTGCAAGAAACATCACAATATGGCATTTAACTCCCTCTTTCCATATGGTCATGGCTCTCGTGTGTCATGTGAGTACAATTGAAATAGTAGATTTGCTAAAATGGATCATTAACCCCATTTCTTCATCCATTTTTTATGGGCTGAGATAATATATAAGTTAGTTATATTCAATAAATGAGTTTAGAATGATAAAGCACAAAATAATATGGGTGTTAAATAGGTTTACAACTTATTTATACTCAACCCGCCTCTATGACTCTCTTTTCACTCTATCTCGTTTGCAATCAATTTTTCACTCACTCGTTCCTTACCCTCACCTCAGTTTGGATACAATTTTTCATAAATTAGGTTAAAAGCATAAGTGTTTTAGCAATATAATTGGGTTATGTATGTGTTGAGTTGGGCATAGGTCATTAGATTTGTTTTGCATGGAAATAGGTCAAACTAATTAAAGGTGTCGGTTTGGGTTAGATCATTTTCAACTCAATCCAACCTATCCGTTTGACCAATCTATGAAATACCCCAAAGTTTGTATTGTACAAAATAAGTATGTCATGCTTGCTTTTATTTGACATAGCGTATGATATATTTGTAGGAGTTCAAATTCCTTGGACGAGTGGAGGAACAAATTGAGGAACTAAAAGGAGAGGTGAGGAAGATGCTAACTAATGCCGTGGATAAGTCTTCACAAATGCTTCACTTCATTGATCAAATCCAGCGCTTGGGTATTGACTACCATTTTGAACACGACATAGATGAGCATTTAGAAGAAATTCACAAACATTACTTTCGACTTGATCATGGAGATTTCAAGGGAGATGACTTTCACATGGTTGCTCTTATTTTTCGACTGTTGCGACAACAAGGCTATGATGTTTCATTGGGTATGTCTTAAATTCAGTGAACCAATCCAATAAGATACCCATAGAAGTCCTATTGCTTTGTTTAATTTTAGGAGAAACAAGTAAAAGAAAATCTAAACCACTAATCAGGCGTATTACCTCCCTAATTTATAAACAATTACACTTTTTCCCATGTTGGTTGATCACACAGAGGTCTTTAACGAATTCAAGGATAGTGAAGGGAACTTTAGGGCATCGCTCACCAGTGATGTGTGCGGATTACTGAGCCTATATGAAGCTTGCCACTTAAGGTGTCACGGCGATACTATCTTGGAAGAAGCACTTCCTTTTGCTATAACTCACCTTGAATCAATCAACGAAAGCAAAGTGAGCACTAGTTTGGCAAAACAAGTGAGTCATGCCCTAAAGTAGCCACTTCGCAAGGGGTTGCCAAGACTCGAGGCGAGGCATTATATTCCACTCTACCAAGAAGAACCTTCACATGATGAAGTCTTGCTCACTTTGGCTAAACTAGATTTCAACTTACTGCAAGAGCAACACCAAAAGGAACTTGGCAAGATTACAAGGTTCATTAACATTATGTGATAGCATAATCTAAATTTAGCTTCTAGATTATGCTTTAACATTGCCCAAGCTATTGATTTTTCTTATTTCCAAAGTTTACTCGTATATTTCAATTTACCCTTCTTAATAGTGCCTTTCAAAGTCCATAACAGGTGAAAAAATTAGTTTAAACTATCGAAGTTGTCGGGATAAATTACCTTCATTAATGCTCATGTTTGTTTAATCACAGGTGGTGGAAGGACATAGATGTTCCGAGGAACTTCCCATTTGCTAGAGATAGGATTGTGGAGTTGTTCTTCTGGGTCTCAGGAGTATATTTCGAGTCGGAGTTTGTTGAGGCCAGGGATATACTAACCAAAGTGATTGCCTTGACTTCCATTCTTGATGATATCTATGATGTCTATGGCACATTGGAAGAACTTGTACTCATCACCGAAGCAATCCAGAAGTATTTAATCCTCATTTTCTTTCCTTAACTATTGAATTTGATCAATTTTGTATAGAGTCGAGTGTGTAATTTTGTAGGACTCAAATTCAGGTGGGATGTTGATGCTATGGATGTACTACCGGAGTATATGCAAGTATACTACAAAGAGCTTCTCCATCTCTATGAAGAAATTGGGAATGAAGTGGCCGCAAAAGGAAGATCATATCGCCTTGTCTATGCAAAAGAAACTGTAAGCATCATTTGTACACTTTACACGCATCAAAAGCACTTTTTACTCGGAAATTCAATATTCTTGTTTATGTTTAATTTCTTAGATGAAGAGGCAAGCAAGAGCATACTTTCAGGAAGCAAATGGTTCCAAACCAACTACACACCAACGATGGAGGAGTACATGCCCCTTCAACTAAAAACGACTGGCTATGGAATGTTGGCGACTACATCACTTGTAGGAATGGGCGATGTGGTCACAAAGCATGCTTTTGAATGGTCACTAAGTGACTGCAAGATTGTGAAGGCTGCAGAAACTATTTGTAGGCTTATGGATGGCATTTCGTCTCACCATGTATAACAAAAAGATCGTTTATCCTTAGATGTTCTAATAAATTGGATTACTTATTACTTAATTTGGTGACACCAATGTCATTTCTCATACAGTTTGAGCAAAAAAGGGGGCACTTAGTATCCTCGGTGGAGTTGCTCATGAAAGAACACGGTTTCTCAGAGCAAGAAGCTGAGAAGGAACTTCGGAAACGAGTTAATGATGCTTGGAAGGACACCAATGAAGAGTTTCTTCGTCCAACCGCGGTCCCAACGCCGATTCTCACACGAGTTCTCAATCTCTCACGAGTGATGGATGTGTTATACAGTGATGGGGATAACTACACGCATTCTGGAACCAAGCTCAAAGGTTATGTGACATCCCTCTTTGTTAGTCCCTTGCCGATGTGATGCTTGGACCAAACATCATCGCAGCAATTTGGTAATTGAAAATCAATTGGCTAGAAGTAATGCCTTTGAACCTATATGGGGAAACTATCATCGTTAGTGAGTTCTTTCGGATTGATCTGTACGATAAAACTCATAAATAAACGATGCAAATCGGTATGGTGTTGCTAAGTTTGCAAGTCTAGTGTGTAATGTACAATATTTCCATAATTTCTAAAGCTTTGGTGTCGGGGTCAGTGAGGCTCCGTTTGTGTACTTCATGATGAGAATACGAATGAATAAACGTATTTAGTAAACTTGATTCTTCATTTCCTTGATGCTCATTCTATTGTTTGGCAATAATAAGTGTCACCTGATTCGCAGGCCATAGTCAACCATATCATCCGGTAGAACTTTACAGGCCCATGATAAGAATGTTGTTGTTGTTGTTTTTTTTTTTTTTTTTTTTTTTTTTTTTTTTTTTTTTTTTTTTTTTTTTTTTTTGAACTGGTAAATTTCAGTAGGTTCAAAAATGTCAAAAAAATTATTTGCATGACTTGTTTTACGTGTAAATTGTGGGTGACTTACCAACAAGTTTATAAAATTACCCAATTTTTATGACAAACTTGAAGTGCCACAACTTTGTATCACACTTGCTTAAATACTAAAACTTTTCAAAAAGATCATTTAAATGCCACATTGTTTGAAAAGATCGCTTTTAAGTCATTAAATTGACTTAGTTTGTCAAACAATCTTACGTGCCTTGCTGGAATCACTTAAATGAACATTGTTATAAAATTTTGGCAATAAATTGATCATGTATAAAAGCTTTAATATTATAAATTAGACAAAAAAGTGAAGTGAGCCAAAAGTGAAATTCCCAAAGCAAATATTATTTTTCCTTGTACTGTTTAGACTCAAAAGCAAAATCATTAAGTAAATATTCTCTCCAAATAATTTCATTTCAAATCGTAAAGAAAATATATATTATATATATTTGGTGACCAAGGATCAAAACTTCAGGAGTAAGAAATGGAGGGAAGAACAAATCATAAAGATATATTAGTTATCATCAAAAAGAAAAAAAAGGAAGTAAAATTTTCCTCACCCCTTCTATCTTTGCATCTGTTTACTCTGACCTTGCTCTCTTTCGAGATTGAACCAAAAGAGCTTGGAGCCTTTGCGGAAATGAACTGCTTCTGTTTGATGAATTGCTTTGGAGCCAATTCAACCCCAAATTCTCACTTTATGAAAGATCAGTGCATTTAATGACGTTATTCGGTACATATATTACACACCGGCATAATTTTAAGATATTTTTCGTGAAAATCTTAAGAATCACACCGTAGTCCAGAGTAATCAATGAAGATTCAAGACCAAGTGCACGACCTCAAAATTCAAAACTGCATGGGCCAGTTTCTGAACTAAAGGCCAGGTAACAAAGAAGGTCCCCGGATCGAGCACTCTCCCTTCTTTCGTGCTTAACCAAGAAGAAAATAACTCCTTTTGCTTCACTAGAAGTGCGATGCACGAGAGTTCCGCATAATTTATCATAAGCAAAGAAAAACAGTCATAAATCCAACATGGGCCAGTATCCCGTGGACTTCTCATGGCGCTCTTCCAAAATTGAGTGAGGACCAATGGAAAAATCGAATCTAATAAATTCAAAGCGCACGGGTAAAAGCTGTTGCAAACAGTTTGCGAATGCCATCCAAGCGGGAGAGACCCCGGTCGATAAAAGACCCGAAGATTACAGAAGAATAAATCCGAACCCTCTCCAGAGTTCGTACCGCTCTTTGATTATCAGCAGCCTTGTACTTTTCAGCCTGCACCAGTACGAAAATGGATCATTTACCTACTCATACAAGAGAGACCAGACAAAATAGAACCCAGAAATTTACATCCACCAAGCACGACGAACGACCACATATGATCATGGAATTCTCATAGGTCATCAGCAGATTGCATATTTTCGTTCTACAAGATGCCGAAAGGTATGCAGGCAATTTCGCAGTACGAAACTCACTCAGCTCCTTCAAATTGATCGATTCGCGCAACGTACCAATCCACAGTGGAACCAGCATTTCT
This sequence comes from Eucalyptus paniculata subsp. matutina, assembly GCA_017140255.1. Taxonomy (NCBI): domain Eukaryota; kingdom Viridiplantae; phylum Streptophyta; class Magnoliopsida; order Myrtales; family Myrtaceae; genus Eucalyptus; species Eucalyptus paniculata. Next base: position 45,418,112 of record CM029436.1, read on the forward strand.
CAGCAACTAAAACGGACTACATAGTGTCACGGCCCGAAACAAAGCATGTCCAAGAGATTTTCATGGGCCGGCTGTGACACGACTATGGGCAAGGGAACGCTAGATCGATCGGCCCGTGACAATAGGCACAGCTGAAATTTCTTCCAATTTTTCCGCTCTCGAATTGAAAATAACCAAGAAATGACCGGACCATGAGGAGTGAATATCCGCCCAATTTGCTTGCTCTTTGGTAGGAGCTGGCGTAGTTATGCCACGTGCACTCGCACGACAAAAGTAAGTAAAATCAGTTCGCTTAATTGGGTCAGGCCTCGACATAAAGATCGTCTGGTATGCAAAAGAAGACACGAGTTTTCGTATTCCATCACCTCCTGGTCAGCTACGGTTATGAAATACGAATATATAATTTATTTGTTCTTCTCGATCGTAATCTAATCTTATTATATATAGTTCAAAGCTGAGCTGAGAAAATATTCGATCCTGCAGTAGCTCCGTGTCATGTGTTGTCATATGACATGACACTTGGCATCGGTTCCTCATGCGGCCCCACGTATTGACATCGGGAAAAAACGTAGACCCCATTCATTTTATTACGAGGATTTAGTATAATATTTAACTTTCAGAAAGGCAATAAAAAATAATATTAATCATACATGCGACGATCTCGAGCCTCGTTGTGCCCGATTTTGGTAACAGTAACTCTAATTCTTTTCTTCTGAAATTAAATCACGAGGCCAAGAGGAGGCAAGATCGAATCACTTTTACTGTTTCCCCCCCGTTCTCTCAAGAGATGATACCTTAGATCAGCAGACGATTAGAAGGCCCTGTTCCGGTAAGCGTACGTAAATCTGCTAGAATTTTGTCATAAGCAGCGAACTGAGATCATCGCTCGATTACACGCCTTCGGTTTTTGAAGTCATCAGAACCGCCGCCGCCCCCGTCATCCTTGTATTTGTTAAACCTTCCGCGCTGGTTGTTCTCGAATTTCCCTGCTCCGGGACCTTTGTAACTCCTCGAACCATCCGACCTTCGATCATTCCTCCGCCGGCCGAACTCATCCGCTCGAGGTCCTCTACTTTTGATACCTCCGCGCGCCCCTCTCGACGGCCTATCCCCTCTCGACGGCCTATCGAAGTCGTCATCCGAAAAGTTGTTCCTACTACCACGCGAGCCACGCCCATCAAATTTGCCCCCTCTTCTATTTGGTTCTGTTCCTCTTCTTCCGAACTTGGTTCCACGAGAACTGGCATAATCATCTGATTCGAAGTCATCATCCGAAAAGTTGTTCCTACTACCGCGCGAGCCGCGCCCATCAAATTTGCCCCCTCTTCTATTTGGTTCTGTTCCTCTTCGTCCGAACTTGGTTCCGCGAGAACTGGCATAATCATCTGATTCGGAGCCAGAATGGTGGAAATTACTCCGGCGGCCTACTTTATCAGAAAATTTACCCGCTTTACTTCTCCGAGTCCGCAAGTCCTCATCCGAATCACCACCTGAATCTGAATACAGCCCGGCTTCTTCATCTGAGCCATAGCTCAATCCCCTGAATTTACCTGGAGGACTTCTACCTCTGCCTCTATTCCTAGAATCCGCTACATGACTAGATCTCCAGTTAGGACGGACCGAAGTCTCGTCCTCCGAATCAAAATCAACTTCATCATCATATGAACCTGGAACAGAGCGACCGCGGCGTAAAGGTTTCGACGGCCTATTGCGAGAGAGCGACTTTGCTTCCTCTCGAGCAAATGATTTAATGTCTAAGTTTCCGTCTTCAGACCCAGAGTCCCCTTCAACCTCAGAAAAATCTATCGATGGCCCATTCCTAACCGATGAATTATTCCGTGTATCTAGCTCGTAACTGTCCACGTTATCTTCCTCATCATCAAAATCATCAAAACCGGTACGAGAACCGTGATCGGAATCAGAATATTCTCTGTTATCAACTTTCGGGAATTTGTTACTCTGGTGAAAATCGTCTTCAAACCCTCGATGATTCCTTCCCTGCTCCTGGTTATGTAAATGAGAATCTTCTCCCTTCATTGACGAGTCTGCATACTCAAAAGCAGCTACATCTGCTCCATCAGATTCATCATCATCAAAGTCAAAGTTCCATGCATTAGAGACTTCTGGGTGGCTGGCAGTCCTTTCCAACCTAGTCCTTGGATTCTGATGTCTTTCCTGCAATTTGTCTTCCATGAACTGTTCAGGTGGGCGCTTGCAATCGCAATGGAAGCAGGCTGTATTTCTCCGATAGTTTAAGAAGTTGCACCTACCAGAAAACATGGACCAGGACCAGTATGAGCTATGTAACATGCACAATTAGTATGCACCTTTCATTCAGTATGTTGTAAAATTAGAAGTACAGAGGCACATCTTCCTGCCTCTCTGTACACACTGAAGATTCTTCAACACTTTGCTCATTAAAATTACAACAATATAATGAATATTAGTTACTGCAGTAATGAAGAATTATTGCAATATTAAAAGGGCGGGCAATTTCCACAACTAATAAAGAACTAGTATGTAAACAACTTAAAATTGCATGCTAGATGATGCGACAATAAAGCTCCAACAATGTTGGCACCATCAATGCAAAAAAAAAAAAAGTCCAAGCTTGGGGAGACAGGATCTGGACCACGACTTAAAACATATAATGAGTGAATAATCACTGCAATATTAGAAGGGTCGCGCAATTTCCACAACTAGTAAGGAACTGGCATGTAAATATGAAACCTTAAAATTGCATAACAGATGGGGCAACTGTCCTAGAATACTGGCACCATCAATGCAAAATACACAAACTAAAAATTTTCAAATAATCTCAGAATTTTGAAGACTTACTCTGGGCATTCCCATTCTCCTGGAAGCAGCTGTCTCTTTGGACGCTTCGCATCACACTGTAGGCACACTGAATTCTTTGCAAAATTCATGAAGTCACACCTGAAACAATAGCACAATTTTTGGCATCTTCAGGAAAGACCAACTTTGATAGATTTATGCATATAAGAAATATAATCAGACAGAAAGGTAAGAAAGATTTAATTTTTTTCTAAATGATAAATATCCGGCATCATTCAGCTCTTCAGACACTGCAAACTCTGCCTAGATAAGTCCATAGGAAGATCTCACGGGATGAGAAATTAAAATATGAATATAAAGTGCTAGAAATGGCTTTAATTTAACTTTAGTGGAAATCACACCAGGTGTCCGAGTATTTTATATCATGCATATGAGTGTCATAAACAGGTGTTCAGCAAAGTCTATTGAAATTGTGGATCTAATTAAGAAGAAATCCTAAATGGTAATGCAAGTGTAAGAAACAAGTAAAGAATCATACTTAGGACATAACCAGTCTCCTTTCTTCATTTCTACATCATCCCGTCCAACTCGTCTCTTTGGAGTTGGTGGAGGTTGTTTGACCTTCGGTGGAGGCCTTCTAATAACTGGAGGGGGAAGGTTTGGATCAATAGGAACTGCACTCAACTTAACAATCTGATGAAGCAACTTGCGGACAACGATTTTCAGAGATTTTTGCTTCAGAAGAGATTTATTTGTCACTAAGCCATGGGCATGATCAAGACCGAATGTAGATAGAACTCGCATTACATCAATTGTACGTGCCTCGTCCTCTTTGTTGGTCAAAAGATAGGCTTTTTCACAGGAGCTCCTCAGTTTGCAGGAACTACAAACCTGCAAACCAATCAGTTATATCCAGAGGACATAGAAATTAAAGAAAGAAAAACTCGCTTGCAAGCAATTGAACATGGAGGAGAAGTAATTTGACTGAAAAATAACAAGAAAATAGATAGTCAAAAGTAGAAAGAGAGGACAGATATGCATTCTTGCATAGCTATTCTCATATACAGGCAGCAAAAGCAGCATGATGAACATTTAGATTTGAAGGGTCAACCTAGAAGAAGAAGATATGATAAAGCCTGTTCATTAAAAGCAAAGATATATTACCCAAAATAAATATTTGTCAAATAGGAAAAAAAAAATCATACCCAAATTTAGAAGAATTAACAAGTAAAAGATGCAACTCTTACATCTCCTTCATCGAGGTGCACATGCTTTCTCAATAGTTTGGCAGCCATAACCACCTTCTTGTCAGCAGTAGGGCATCCATAACCAACAAGAATTTGAATGTCCTGTCTCAACAATGACCTGACATCAATTTTACCTCAGCCAATATTAAAGAAGGTGTTACCATATACAAAACTTTAGTGCAAAGGCAGTCAATAATCTCAACCCTACTTGCTAATACAAGTCAAGATAATGAAAGATCCAACTTTGATCAGCTGGAGTGTCAACTTGGTCTGTGCTTATCTTATTCTTCTTATACAAGATAAACTAAACATAAAACCACTTAAAAAGATCATCCCTGAAAGAAGAAAATGATTATTCATCTATTGTACTACTATTTGAATGAAAATCAAGCCTGAGACCTGATGTAAGCCTTTTCTCTAGATATTCACACTCATGTCCACATCGAAATGAATTTTTTAAATGGACTCAAGGAGCACATTATGAATACATCAAGTGAAATGGGCTCCAATTTCTAATGGGAAAACTCAACCATGCAGCAGTCTAACTAACCAACATCCATCAGCTCTTCCTTATTTACAAATTAGAAATCTCAAACTTTATTAGCTAGAAAGGATACTAATATATTTCCTAGATCTTATCTTAACCATTCATCATGTAAAAGGAAAAGTGGAGCACCTTACCGACTCTACTCGGCCATTAAACCCTCAACCCAAGAAACCTCTAGATATACTCACCAGCAACAAACTTAATTGCACACTTTCAAAGTTCTCATGTAACCTCTATTTTTACCAAATATTCTGGATACTACTACACAAAAAAAAACTATTCTAATGCAGACAAATCGTAGTAGCTGCATATTCATTGACAGCAGCAGAAAAAAACCAGATGTTTGAACAAACTCAAATTCCACCCTCAAGCTAAATAGTCTACACAGGACACATTTCACTACAAAACCACAGTAATATGATGTGTCCCAACAATGTCAATCAACAAGCAAAGCATGAGAAGAAAAACTTGAAACTAACCAGCATAAACATTATGTTATAATTACTTTCGGTCATTTTACTTCCATTCAAAATGACCCACATTTGGGTCGAGTTGTCATCTCACTGAGCTTTCACTGAAAACTACGAAAACCTACATGCTATGCCACCATGTACACAAAGAAAACTCCTTTATGGTCTTCCTTAATTACAAAACCGCAATTGGCAAAGTTATCACATTTGGAACATCTCGAGAGTAATTTTGCAATCACATTAGATATGGAGATTGTGAAATGGCTTCAACCATCACCACGGCATACCTCAAGATGTCGAACCGGTCCTTCCCAAAATTCAAGCAAGCATTCTGAACGGTCTTGGGATCGGCATTCCAATCGAAATGCTCCTCCGGGATATCTCCGACCTCCAACCCCGATTCCCTCACCATCCTGTCCTCATCCTTCCTCCTATGATCAAAGTAATTCTGCTGCACCAGCCTCTCCATCAACTCGATCCACTCCCTCCACGGATGCACCAGTTCCACCTCCTTCACCGGCTGCGCTCCTCTCGAACCACTCACTCCACCCTCGGCCGAACCGACCTCCTCCCTCGCGCTCTCATCCTCACCCTCACCACCGTCCAAGCCCGTCGACGCAGCCCCGACCGGCCCCGCCGTCTCGGCAGCCGCGCCCCGCGGCGGCGCGTGACCGCCCTTCGCCTCCCGCCAGGCGCGTATCCGCTGGAGCGTCTCGTCCTTCTGGGACCGTTCGCGCTCCTTCTCGATGGAGTCGATCTGGTCGAACACGAAGCTGAGGCGAGCCGAGAGGTTGGACGGCTTCGTCGGCGGCGGCGGCGGCGGTGGCTCCGGCGAGGGAGCCGAGGGAGAGGCGGAGGAGTAGCGCCGGCCGGCGAAGGGGGAGTAGGGTCGAGGGGTTGGGGAAGGATAGGAGAGGCGCTTGAGGATGAGGAGAGAGAACGGGGTTCGCGACATCTAGAGAGAGAGAGAGAGAGAGAGAGAGAGAGAAGGGGGGGGGGTTTAGAGCGAGAAAGCGAGAGGTTTAGTTTAGGGTTTAAGCGATGACGTCGTCGTCGGCCATGGATCTCTCGCCGTGAAGCAGGAGGAGCGGGAAGGAGGAAGAAGACGGAAGCCAAAACCCCACAAGGGCCTTAGTGGGCTTTTTCTGAAATGGGCCGAAGAGTAGGCATATTGGACTTAAGTGGGCCGGGCTTTCTACTGTCAAAATTAATCGGAAATTAACCCGAGGCATACCTCAGGTGCCGGAATGAACCCCAGCCTGGACGCCAAATTTAACCCCACACTTATTTTACAACTGAAACCTCAAATTCCAGTCGTACCAATTGGAGTTTCGATTGTATAATTGATCGGAAATTGTTGTCATTTTTGGGTGCTGAAGACCTAGGCCTCATCGTCGGGGTCTCAGGCCCAACCTCTCGATTCCGAGCCGAAGATCTAGTCGCGAGCGCCTTAGTCTCAATGGGCCTGGACACTGGGTACTTGTGCATGGACACTGGAGTTTCAAGTTAGGCCTCATGAACTTTGACCAAGTGCCGAGGGCTCGAGCACGAGAGCTGGGTTCTCGAGCCCTATCTCAATGGACCTGGCCAGGGCACGCTGAACCTCTAAGACTGAGGGCTCACTACTAAGGGCTCAAGAATGAGGATTGGGATTTCCATGGCCAAGCACTAGGTTTCTAATTAAGCACTAAAATCTAATCATAATTTGACAAATGATTTCCGATTTTTTAAAGAGAATTATTTTTCTAAATTTAAGCATAGATTTTCCATCAACAAAAAAACTTATTTCTCTTAACTCATTCTCATGAACAATCCAAAATGTGAAAAAATGAGAAAAATGGTTTCTGCGAGTTCGAAGCTTTGAAGTTTTTTTGCCAAATATATGAAAGTTCCAGGACGGGATAGCGACCGATGGGGAGCAGCAGTAACGCTACGCAACAATCACAAGTAAACATGGCAGTGTGATGGAGATGAAAGCCACAATAGGGGCAGCCTCCCTCTTCTAAAACTTCAAATGTGGAAGCAGAGACTGCACGGTTCAATTCAACTCTACTTTTAGTATAACATTAGCTTATAACACTGTCATGATTACAAATTTACAACAGCAAAACGCCTAAACTTTTCCTTCTCTCCGTGTAGTTTACACATTTAAAGATCCTTCTACATGCACAGCCGATTCGCAGCTCGTGTATAAACTCAAAGTGCCGTCGGTTGGTTGAACTCATTTGCTTCAAAAGAACCCGGGTGTGCTTCGAGCATTCGTTCTCTGCTCAGGGTTTGCTACAAGAAGGCAAACAAGTCCTCTGTTGTGCTCTTGGATGGTTGAACACCAGCCTAGGCTTACATGTTCTTGTATTCCTTGAACCAACATCAGATGAGCTCACAAATTCGAGGGATGAAAATTTACCAAGACTTCACAGCAACAAACTGAACCTCAACAAGTAACAGAGAAGCTATGATGCAGGCAACCATCCACGGTTAAACACCAACTGCTGAAAGTGGCAAAGATGCTAGCACTGCCTTGACCCAGTTCATGCTCAAAAGGGAACCCGACTTTTATGGTCAAGAATCAAAACCACTCAACCATACACTTCGGGTACAATCCTGCCTCACTGGTCACAGTGGAAAGGCCTCGTAGCTCTTTCTGAACTTTACGCCTCTCATAAAACACTGGACAAGCGAGTGAAGTGCACTTCACTCCACTTTCTAAAATCCAGTCCCCACCACCACAATGCCGACAAATCTGCATAGATCATTCAAAGAAAATGATGTGATGTGACTGCAGGCTCATTTATATAGCTAAATAAGACTGCAGCTGAAAGATGGAAAAATGCTGCCTTGCTGCATGCATATGGAAAATCCATAAATTCCAAATATTGATTAGAATACAATAGAGACAAGAAAATTTACAATGGTTAGGCAGTCAAAATAGGAGAGGGTAAAAGTACTTCTTAAGACAAAAAAGAAAAGGCAGGTATGAGACTATAATAACCTAGAACAAGAGCTTCATGGGTCGAAAATTAAGATTACTGATCAACCATTGATCCAACAATGATAAAAGAAAAGATTTAACACAATTCATTGGATTATATAGCATGATGAAGTCAGCAACATCATCTCTAGAATGCATTCAGATGGACAGATGAGACACCAAAATAAATGCCAACTGACAGAAAACTTAATACTGCAGATTCCGTTATGATTCTCCTGATAGGAATACTCACTGCAGCAAGATGTTGCATATCTCTCTCCACTCTTGATGTCCTTCCAACTAAAGCTGTTGCAGCAGCTGGCGTCTTGTGTGAACATTTATTGCATAAATATGCTGATGTCGGGACCAGCTCACCACAAAGTACACAATGTTTTGAAAGATAGTAGAAATCAATTCGTTTTCGCTGCGGATTAGGTGAACTAATGGGACGTTTCGCAAAATTTTCCCTAATAGGACGGGGCATCTCTGAAAACCATTGGCTTAGGTCAGCACCAACAAGTCCAAATACTCGCTGCAAAGTTGGAATTATCTGCTTCTTTAAATAATAAAGTTCATTCAGTCGAAAAGGTGAATCAATCGCCAAAACCTCCATGGGATCAACAACCATATCCACTAGGCGTGCCCCTGGCTCCCCATGGACAACAACATATGGTATTCTTTCTGCATAACGTGGTTCCGCCCTGGAATCGATTCTCATTGCTTTTGTTGCAACGATTGCTGCAGGTGGGAGTGATGAGGAGGGCCTTGTACTGTAAGTACCTAATCGAACTTCCTTTGCAAAAACAAAATCCTGAAGACATACCCTTCCAGAGAGAATCCTTGTCCACTGGCGGTATAAATATGCTTTTACCTGTGCAAAGAGAGCAATATGAAGTAGCGCTCTAAAACTATACAAATCACCCTTTAAAGCAAGGCTTCCAGCTGAACAAATCAGGGGATAAGCAAGTACGCATTCCAGAAACATCAAAAAATAAATTGGACCACTCAGATTACCAACTTCTTCAATGTTTATTTCTGGGTCCAATTTGAAAGATTATGGAACTACAGATCATAAGACATTCTTCAGAAATGATAGGGGTTTCAGCAGAACCATTGAAACCCCTGATGTATGATAATCACATGAGAATAAGTATAGACATGTACATTTACTAGTTTCTACTCACGGAGGTAATGAAGAATGCAATAAAGAGTCAAACTCCTACAATTTGTATGGTTTGAATCCTTTAGAGCACCTGTCTCACATGTAGCCATGCAGTGCATGGTTATCTATAAACTAACGAAACATTTAATCCTTTGGCATAACATAAAGGAAGAATTGAAAATGTACTTAGCCTAAGAGCACACCATCTGCCTGACATCTAGAACAAACAAACCATGGGCAGATGTACTCAAGAGTCAAGATTTTTGTAATGTGGAACTAATTACAAGACCGAAAGGAAGATTTTCAGATGAATCTAAATTACCATTCCAAGTTTTAGGCAGACACATAATCCATCTGACACGACAATTAGGAAAACCTTTCTATTACAAGCATGTGCTATAAAAATAGACAGATACAAGTTGGCACATTTAACCGGTGCAAAAAAGAGTAAACAAATGAACCAGGTGTAGACTTGAGAAGTAAGTGTTGTCTTAGTAATTTGAATAGAATTCAGTAATTTCATCTAGTCTAGATCATATATCAGGACAAACGCATAAATATCAAATAGTATGAATCTCATTTTCTTCCATTTATGTCTAGACAAGAAAAAATCCAAGATCACAATGTCTAACTTTACAAGTTCTTCAATTTGAACACCAAGGAAAAGAAGAAGACCACCTGCTTAAGTTCAACACTATATCAGAAAAACATTTGGACATATGAGTCTTAAAGTTTGCTCTGGGACTTAAGTTAAACAGAAGGAAAACATATCCATAGAAGAAAGAGAATAGGCAACACTTCACCTTGGAAATGTCTTGCTGCTCAAAATAGATCCTCAAAGATTGCTCCATAGTTTTGGCAACTGCTCCACAAGTATCTCTGCGTACTGTTTCAATTCCTTTGGCATCAAAAAGAGGTTCTATTTGATCGGGACTCTCATAGCTGTAACCCACATAACGTTTCTTTGTAAGGAGGAAGCAAGGGTGATAGACTTTCTCCATCTTCAAAGCAACCGGGTTTGGATTCATCTCATTTACTGCAGAGACTATCTCTTGACCAATTCGAAAAGCATCCTTGACAGTTCGTCCTTTCAAGAGGACAAACATACTATGCACCAAAAAAAAAAAAAAAGAAAAAGAGTTATCAATTGCCCAACTAATACGCAGATAATCATAATCTTTTTATACGTCTAGATTAAGCACCATCAGCTAAGTTGCCGTGAAAAACATCTAGAGTGAGAAAGACTTATAAATACAATCAGAACTAGACCAGTTAGTGTTGCAGCAGATAAATTAGAAAGACTTATAGCAAACCTCCATAACTCATAAAAATGGTGTTTGTAACATCTCACAAGTCACAACTTTTTAAGTCTTGAAAATGGCATTTGGTGTACAAGAACAGGCATGGGCTAACATAGCTGAAAACTTTCATTGAAATGATGCTTTTCATCTTTCTCAGAGATAAACAGTCTTTACCTATCAGTATCCCCATAGACAACTTTTGCGTTCCACTTGTCATGTGCATTTACAAGGGAAATTGCATTCTCTAGTGTTCTGCGGCCACACTGAACAATACTATCTGCAAGCTCTGCACATGGCATGCGGCCACTAAAACCAGCAGCAGTATAGCCATAGGTTACATTGGCTATTAGCTTCAAAGCAAGTTGCCTCGAATTAAAAATCTGTAACAAAAGAAGAGCTGTTTAACCACCTTTCATGATTCCACATCATATTTTGAAAAATGAGAGCAATCAATATTTCAACATTTATATCATACAAAACATTGACCTGCCAGCTACATTGAGCAGAGGAGTCAACAAGGCACAAGAAACCATAGTTTCAAGCAAACATTTGAGTTAAGAGGGGGAGTGTGAAATTGCCTCGAGCAAAAAAATAAATAAACCAGTCATGCCAAGCTAATACTCTACCTGATTTCAGTAATAAATTAATAGGTGCCCAGGCCTTACCCTGTAAAGAATTTGCTGTGGAGATGTTAATCTTTTCATTGCTTGCTTTACCATTATTCTGGTTGACAATATTTCCTCCAGTAAACGAGGCAGTATGCCCTTCCGTACCTGCATCATGACAGTTTATTAGACTATTTTTCTTCTACAAAGTTATCTCCTAGAGCTGGGAGATGCAACTAAAAATCAAGTTCGACTTCAGAACCAAAGAAAAAAATATAAGCTCTCTTGTGCTAACCCACATAAAAGCAGCTATAGAGGTTTAACAGGGAAATTCAACATCACAGTAGACCAATTCCTTCATATAAAAAACCCAGGAATTAGCAAATACAACCAATCACATCACCTATGTTATTGCTGAAACCAAGTTTGCCTGCCACTGGGAAATTGTATGTAATCTTAAGTCTTAGCTAGTATTGGTCTGCCCACTAAGCCACAGTACCTTTCAATGATCTGACCTTTCATGAGTGAGGACACTTAATTTGCTTAAGCATCAGACTGGTGTTGTATCCTCATGCATGGATGTCTGCCTAGATGCTTAGTATTGTCATAATTATGACTAAAGTACACCCATAACAGTTTGTGGAATATACCAAATAAACATCCTTACGTTGGTGCATATTTAAAACCATAACTATCTCCCCAAAAGCAAAAGCCCTCAAATTAAAGAGCATATATAGCATATGTCCTAACACTCCATCTAAATCAGGCCTTAGATGGACGTGGACGTAGCCACGTCTAATAGACAACCTGGATAGAGACAGTAGAGCTTAAAAAAAGAACAAGGCAGAAAAACAACATTAGAATTCAAACTCTGGAACTATGCTCTAATACATGTTATACCCCCTTTTACCCAAAATCTTAAATTGTTAAGAAATTGCTCCAAAATATAAAAAACCAAAGAGAGCAAATTCCATTACACCCTAAATTACCTTTGGAGGCACATACATAACGCCATTTGGTGTCAACAGTATTTGATCTTTTAAATCTCGCAGAACATATTGATCTGCGGCAAAAGAAGCGACTCCAAGTGTGTTGGCCTTCGAAGGCTCAACTTTTCCAAGGCATGTACAAAAGCAAAGATTGTATGCGATTATCATTGATGGATATAGAGACTGAAAATCCAAAACAATTACAGGATCTGCATAAAAACCAGATTCTGGTTCCATCACCAGTGGTAAGCACTCCATTGCAGGTTGTGAAGCAACCTAATAAACCAGAAGGTGAGGTCACTGTTTCGTTAAGTCAATATAAGAATCCCTGCAGGAACATAAAATATAATACATATAGGACCATCTACCAGAAACAAGGAAAACAACCAAATGAACAGAAACAATATTATCAAAGAATTAAAAGTCGCTTGATGGATAAATTTTAGAAGAGCTGGAAAGCACCATAAAAAAGCATTTGAACCACTCATTTCATACTTTTAGATAAGCATTACAATCTAACATACTTCTACATTGTCACAGGGTCTCTCATTTACGAAGCAGAAAGGCAGACATGTCCAAGAAAGAAAAAAGTGGTGATAGTGGTGCCCATATACTGCTTATGTATAAACTTGTGACATCTCCTCTTACAGATTGTCATTAAAAGATTTTTGGGAAGAGAATCTGCAGTAAGTATCATAAAGCATAAGCCAGTATGATTTTTGGTGTAAAGCATGTTATTCAAACATTATGCAGTACTTTTCTAACATCTGTAATGATATAGGGAAAGAAGATGAATAATACCTAAAGAAGTAAATCACTAATGCTCTGATACAAAATACATAATGTACACATAAAAGGTGCTGCAAACATGCTGATTACAATTTCATATTCATCGTTCAAAAGCCAGATGAATCCAAATAATGAGAAGGAGCTTCACATAATCCATTGAAAATAAGAGGGAAAAACCCAAGTGAAGGCATTGAATAGAAAGCAAACATCTGTTCTGTCCCAAAATCAGACAATTCCTCCCTCATTCTTCTCTGCAGTATTAAAGGTTTTAGAAAGAGTAAGGTGGACTAGTACCTGTTGATTCCCAGGCGAAATGGCAATGTAGTTTTGAGTATGAGCCAACCTGAGGAACATAGATTCAACACGGTATTGTGAACCTCGAGAAAGAACAGAGAAAAAGTCAATACCAAAGACGCGAGCAAGTTCTGCAGTTCGGTTGACCTGCAAATAGTTCACACATTAGGCAGATGTACTTAAGCCCATGAAAACTGACAAGAAATGAAATTACAGAAAGCACGCATAAAAAGGGAAAGTTCACTTGATGTTCTGCTATGAAGACAAATGATGGACCAGTAAAAATTTGCCACCCCACAAAATGTACAAAAGGGAAAGTTTACTCAATTTAACTCATAAGTGATGGTTTAGTACTTGAGTTCATTAATTAAGATTCTAAGACTGAAAAGTAATCTGCACATGACATATGGCTCCCTCAAGCTTCTTCATCAATTACCCCCATTGACTTCCTATGATCTAGGTTTGATGCACAACACTAATTAAAAGCTTGAACCACAGAACAACAAATGTTTATGCAATATGATAAAGAAAATATTTTTAAAAGGAAATGTTTCATCTAATATCCTAAAACTTGTGTACAAAATCCAATCATTTCATGATCCTTCCAATCGATGCAATCAAGTCTTAACAGAACTTTCTTTAAAAGTCCAATCAAATCCTTTCAATCATAGCATAAGGAATTGCCCACTTTGAAGTCGAAAAAAGCCTACTTGGTGACTTCATATTGCATTTGTCAGTAAAATTTGAGGACTTGATGCATGTTTTAATAAAGATTTAGGATTTAAAAAAAAAAAACAATTGCAATGTTCAGAACTTCATTGAACTTTTCAGTAAAGGTTTAGCACTTGATTGCACCAACTAAAATTCTAAGACTGGAATGCCATCAGCATATAAGGTTTCCCTTCCTCAAAACTTCTTTATCAGCAATTACCCCCGTTGATTTCATATGGATTATTTAAACACAAATAACCTTCCTCTAGGCTTGATGCACAACATAGATTCAAAACTTGAACCATGGAAACATAGAATGTTTATGCATAGATAAATACAGTTGAACCATAAAATTATATTATTGCATAGAAATACCAAGTCAAGTTGATTGATAATCTCTACGTTCAGCTTCACTCTCTCGATCATGTATTCAAGACAACGATATCTTGCTCGTCCTGGCCCACTCGAGAACCATTTTGTCAGTATGCTGTGCTGAAATGAGGGAATTTTCCTTTCTCAAAACAACTCCAGCTACAGCTTCCACTGTATACATGTTGTGCTTAACTTCACCACGCACCAAGCGCCAAACATTTAGGACAATTCGACCACCAACATGAAGACCACTCGCATGGGTTCTACCCCACTCATCTTCAATAATAGCATCTCCCGTTCGTACAGAATCAAACATCAAAGGTTCAGTTAGAACATTCTCTGCAATCCCTTCATCAGTAAGTCCTGATTCTCCAGAAAAAGCTTTGCTGTCTGATGGTACTCGAGATATCATATTAAGCAAACCAATTCCCAGATATGAAGCCCTCTCAGCCAAATAACCAAGAGAACCAGATTGAACATCCCATCCCACCAATATATCTGGATCAAACTTGCTAACAATCTTCGCAAAATGGATCAACAATTGATTTTCTTGTGGAAACACTAACACCTCACAGCTGGATACTCCATCATGACTCCTTCAAGATGACAATTAAAAAAAAAAAGAGGATAATTAATCCAAGAGTATGAAACATACATGTCACACGAAATACAGCACGTACAAAGGGCTCAACAAATTAGCCTCATTCCTAACACAAGTGCTATACAGGTATTTCCTTTTTGAACTCTTGAATTGATTTGCTAGTTTGATTCTTTTAGACTTCAAACACCTGACACTATCAACCTATTAATTTCGTTATGCCCCACATCATCACTAACACTGCTCTTAAATCAGAGTAAAGCAATAATCAGGGAAAAGGACATTAAAAGTGCCATAACTTTCATATGGTGCTCACTTTAGAGCCAAAACTTTTTGCTATATCACTTAAATGCCAAATCAGAGAAAAACAATCACTTAATTGTCTCTAGCAATAAATTCCGACAATTCATCCCGTGTGGCTTTTTTTAATGAAATTTTCATGTCCATGTGGCTTTCTTATATAAAGGAAGTCCAACGACCTGGCCTTAAAACTCATTCTCTCTCTTGTTCTCTTTTCTCTCTCTCATCCCAGAACATAGTTTGCTTGGCTTGAAGCTCAATCTCTCAGAAAGACAGGATTCATCTTCAATGGCAACCAACCCACTCCAAATTGACCCCAAAAGTTGTTTCTACAACTCCAACTCCACCTTCTACAGCAAGCACAACCTATTCCCCTTCCCCCCAATCCCTCCCTCAACATCACCAGCTTCATCTCCTCCTGTTCCCACTGCAGCTCCACCGCCTTCATTTACACCTCCTCCAGTCTCCACGTCCCCTTTCATGAGCTCTAGCACTCCATTGACTCCCTCACCTTCCACCTCTCAGCCATGGGCATATGCAAGCACGGCATCGTCCTCCTCTGAAGCTTCATCATGGCTCTTTGTTACCATCCATCCTCAAAATCCCACTTTAAAATTGCAATTTTGGTGAAACAAAATCACACAAATGAAATAGCAGACCTCTATTGCAAGTTGCAGTCACTAATTTTGCCCCAAATCCATGGTTGCAAGGTTAGGGTTTGAGGAAGATCGTCTATTGTGACGTTTGGGTTTGAAGAAAGAGGGCTATTAATGCTGAATAGGCATGCCGGCGAGCCATGTTGACTGGAAAAAATGTTAGAATATGGTCACGTCAGATCTCTAGCCTCCCAAATCGGAGTTGGCACTTAAGTGATTTTTTTTTTTTTTTTAAAGTAACACTTAAGTAATCCAATGAAAAGTTTTGGCACCAAAGTAAGTGTCGTACAAAAGTCATGACACTTCTAGTGACCTTTTCCTCGATAATTATCATGTCCTTACATTGCACCTCATAACTTAAATATGAAATCTATAATAATAATAAAGTGGGAAAATTAGAAGAAAAATGATCCAAAAATGATGTCTAAATAACCCGGGTTTAAGAAGTTAATGAAATGCAGCTGTTTTAACTACACGAAGAAGTGCAACATACATCATAAATTAAATGAGAGAGCCTATGTCATGATAACACAAGGGTGTGTATATCTGCCCCAGGCATGTGACAAAGCAAGGACTTCAGTAGCTTGAGAAACCAAAAGCAGACAACCTCATTTCAACCAAGGAACGGAGAAAGTGAACTGCACTAAATTTTATTAAACAGGATGACTCGAGGTTCTTTGAAAAATGATAAATGATAAAGCTCTTTCTTCAATTTATAGATGGTTTTCCTACTGAGCTTTATTTGAACTTCAATTTAAGGATGCCTTAAAAAGATTCTCGTAGGTGTATATGTTATGTAATGACAACAAGCAAGCTTATCCACCAGAGGTCAATTTCATAGATCCTTTTACACCACGCTAAATAAAAGTATTTGGAATCTTTCCTTCGAAAGTCAACTCACATGATTTTAGTAGCCTGTACTTTTACCTTACATCTTTAAAGTCGATTGTTTCGTGCAGCCAAATAACCTTAAAGGAGTTTCTCTAATCTTACCCTCAATTGAGCCAACAATATTTTTTGTCCTATTTCAAAACTATTTTCTCAAGTGTCCATATATCCACTGAAGCTTTCTCAGCTATGCTAAACTCATTTTGTACGCAAGTTAGCACAACCTCCTAACAATTCAATACCATATAGAGTAGCCAATGTTACCATTCTCCACTAAAATTTGCTGGAGTTCAGAAATCGGGCTTGCCAACTTAGTATGATCTATTTGCAAATCGATATCAAGGTAAGAAAAGTAGAATCTCTAGAAAAAGAGGCCATTCATTTTAACCATTGACTCTGCTAAAGACATGACTTCACTCTCTGTCGAGCAGCTACAACACAATTCATAAAGTCCATGAGAAAAGAATATCAGAAGACAGAAAATGCAAATCACCTCTTAACTGCATCTTACCTTTGACAAGATTCAGTTTTGCAGTGCACCAGCACATGTACATCAATAACCGAATCCTGATCATTCATAACAGCAAGAGCTACAATATTGATAGCATCAAATCGAGGATCTGGTCGGAGTTCTCCTCTAGATTCTGCTTGAACCTTTCACAAAATATCAAATTTAATTCAAATGTTAGGATAAGAAAGAAAAGTCAAACATCACCAGGTAAAGCCAAATAGATTAAAGATAAATTCAAGAATTTACAGTTTGAGTTACAGAAGTAGGCAAAAACGGTAGAAGGTACAAGTGTCACCCAAATGTAATTTTGAAATTGTCGTAAGGAGAGGTAATGCATAACCTCATCAGGAAACGTCAGTCAATTTCCAGAAAATCATGTAGATGGTGTATAGATCATTCAATATCTTTTCTAGTCAAATATCATCAAATGAATTGTCTTATTTACCATTACAAGTTGCAAATCCAGTAGATCCCTATCTGCAAGCATCCAGGTATGTTAATTACTTACAAAATTTATTCACAACTACATCAAACAATTTCTACTCAAGGTAATCCTTTTATTGATTTTCCAGGACAAAATCTAGGGCTATAAAATCCAGATGACATGACCCAACACTTAATAAATTATCAGAATCAATGCTCATTTCCCAACAACTTTATTTATCAAATTAGAAAACCATGTCAAATGTACCTCTATACTTAATAATGTAAGCTGTTGCCCTCCACCAGTGCTCGCAGGATCTCGATATCCTAATTGACTGAAAGGTGTAGATCCTGATTTTCCATCTGGTCCTGAAATCTGCGAGATATCTTGAGAACAGTTGTGTGATTTCACTCTACCAATACTTTTTTCATTGATGAACATTGTTGCTGCCTTATTATGAGATGAATCCTCTTCTTTCTCTAGCTTTCCACGTTTATCCTGATTAATTTGCTTTATAGAAGGTTTAGCATGAGGTAAAGAACCAGATTCAGGCATAATCCCATTGACATCATCTTGGGAAGTTTCTTGTGAATGAATTGGGGTAACTGGAGATCCTGCAGAACGCTCAAGCAACTGAATTGAATTAACAGAACTGCAAGACTCCCAGCATGGCAAAGCAATTATGAAAAAATTACCTTTCAAAGGAGAAGAATCCATTAATTCTATACAGTTCTTTCCAGAAGTACCTGAAGTAAAAACATATATATTATATACAGCTAACATGAGAAATGAGATACATGGATTTTTTTCTGCACAATAACTACCTTTCTCACTACACCGTAGCCAGTCATTGACAATATCAGCAGAAGGAGGTGAAATTACAGGTGTCAAAAGGTATAAGCATGAGCCATCATTTTGATAGTGAGTAGGGACACCCATGTGAGCTTCTTTATTGTAGTTGGAGCCACCATCCGTAATGCCATCAGTTTGAACCTCTTTGTCTTCTCTAAATCCTTGGACAAAGAATGGAGGAATTTCATCCAAAGCTCTCCCTTGAGGAAGAAACATGAGTTTGTCAGCAAAAAAGGTATAGTATTCAGCCATCTTAAAGTCATTGATGATTTAAGGAACTGAAACATAATCTAGAGTCACCACAAAGTACAAAAAGTACTAACATCCCACCTGAGGTTCCTTCATGCCCATCGTGTTCCACAACCACAGAGTGAGAATGCTTAATTTTACCATTGAGGAGAATGGGATGTTCAGGAGCCCCATCACCACAGTCAGCAACGGGCGGCTTCTCACGGATGGTCATGGCAATTAAAGGTGAAGGTTTCTCTACTGCTTCCACAGTTGTCTGCATTAAGGTAGCAGCTCCTGAGAAACCCACATCTGGTCCCAATTCACTGTCACTACGATCCAAGCTTTCTCGTGATAATGTTAAACTTGTGTCTTCATTGGCCTCAAGGTTCTTATGCGACAGTGCCTTACATGCTATCAGATTTCCTGTCTCATGGTCGCTTTTATTAAAGTGAACATTTCTGTGATATGTCTCAGATTCGATAGCACTAGCTGTCTCACAGACAGAACTGGATACATGCACCGAGTGCAGTTTTTCCTTAAAAAATTTGTCCTGGGAGTGAGATTCCACAGTATTTAATAGCTTATTACCTCTGGAGGATGGGACATCAGAAGTTACTGATTTACTTTTGAGGACAGGCCCTTCAGTCTTGTCAATTTCATTAAATAACAATGGAAGTGAAGGATCATGCATCTCAAAGGGAGACTCCTGTGGTCCTTTAACTATGCCCACTGGAAGGAATCCTTCAGTTATTGCCATCCCAGATCCAGTAAAATTTTCTTGACAGGCCTCTTTTGACTCTCTCTGAAAATCAGGACATGATCCAACCTGCCTCGTGTCATACTCATTGCCATGCTCAAGCAAGTCTATCTCTTCGGGACATGCGAACTCATTGACCCTTTTTTCACTGTGAGGAGTGCAGTCTAGTGGGTTGAAAAGGTGGCATCGCTTTTTCCTCATCAGATCTCGGACAGAGCATCTCTCAAATACGCTCGCTTCCTGTAGATGAGCATCTGATTCTGCCTTTTCTGTTGGTGTATCAGAAAGATAGTCCAACCTTCTCCGACTGTGTGAACTAGAACATTCCAAATTTTGATTCTCACAGCCCCCAACAGATCCATCATTCGTGTTTAGACTATTCAACTCTGGGTGGCTTGTGACCTTGGGGATCATGGCAAAAGGTAAACTACCCCATAAGGAACTATACTTTCTTTTCTTATTGGAAGAACTTTTGCTGTTATTATCTAGAGCTTGTTGCTGTGAGAACTTCTTAAGTTCAACCTTCTTCTCCATCTTCAATAAACCTTCTTCCAACCCAGTAGAAGGAGAATGGCAACAACCATCACTGGAGCCATCAACTTGGGGAATACTTTTCTCTGATGAAGCTTGGGAATGGCTACTAAAATTAGCAGAAGAAGTTCCTCTTTCCTTTGAACAGCCAAAATCATTCATATCATCAATTGAATCAAGAATGTCCTGACACTCTTTCTGAGACTCACTCTCATACTCGATATTAGCCTTTTCTAGCACCTTATCAATAGTTGTTGCAGGCAAAAGGGGAGTCAGAATAATATCTCTAACAAGTTCATCATCCGAGTTTATGTCTTCAGCAGCCTGGGATGTGGCAAGCCATTTGAGAAGTCCCAGGACTTCCTCATCTACTGCCTAAAATGCACAGAGAAATAACAACAGGTGAGTGAATTTGAGGATTTCGAGTTCACCATAACATGCTCAAGGCAGACCTTTTGCTCCGTGACAAACCAATTGCCTACAAGCTATCCCTGGAAAGAAAAACTCCTCCAAATACCAGTGAGTTGCACCAAGACATTCTAGAAAATGGGAAATGAGTATTGATAATCACTTATGATGCCAAAAGGAGCGATCAAAACACAATCAGTAAGGATCCACAGGGGAAACTGAATACAAAATTTTAAGAGTGGCTTGGCTTTTCTTTCAATGAAACAACATAACAGACACCATATGAAAGAAAGACAATATCAAGGGAAAAAGAAAAGGAAAGGACCAATCTAGCAAGTACAAAACACTTGATATAAAAGTAGCTCAATGGTTAAGCAGATGAAGTATTCTCTATCCTAGTTAAACAGAAAAAAACTGTAAAATAATATTTTAAACAGATTTACACCAGGAGGCTACTAAAAGAACCCTATCAGTCTGAGGAGACACCAGAGTGACAGAAGCAAGGGAAAGTGGGAAAGGTACCGTCTTGGCTTCATAGAACTGAAAATGATTAAAATATCAAATATTGGCAGTAGAATAGACCAGCTAAGGATAAGCAAGATACAATATAAAAAGGAAGGAAAGAAAACAAAAGAATGATGACATGACAATTACTGACAAGCATCAATGTTAGGGAAAAGACACCTCCGGAGCGATGACATTACCTTCACACCCGATGGTTGTGTCAATTGAGATGATTTATTTTTATTCGACAACTTGTAACATGCATCTTTTTCTTTGACAGGTGTTGCAACCATTCTGTCTCCACAGAACAAATCTGGCGATGAGGGAGAACAATTCAGAGCATGTTCCTCAAGATGCAGCAAAAGATCTCTACCATCACAACTTGAACCTGCAAGGGCTAACTCAGTGGAATTGCCACCATCAAGGGGAGCCGTTATCAAGCTCAGCGGCCTCATACTTTGCTCTGGGGTGCCTGAACTTACAACTCCTGAACAGAGTTCCAATAGTTTGTGTTCCAAGTCAAGACCATGTGAGAGATCTTTCAGAACATCCTCTAGGGGTGGTTTTCCAGGATCAGGTGGTAGTGCTGCCTCATGCATCCCACTCCTTTCAAATTCCTCCTGTAGAAATAGAAACATAATCAAAACATTTTTGCAAGCGATGGATAAGGAAAATACTATTGCATTAATCTAAGTAAAACTGCTGACAGAATGGACAAAAGGAAACCTCCCAAATCGGCACAAGGGATTGGACCATTTTCACATCCGTACGAGCTTGAGAAAGAGAGGTATATGTTTTGAACTGCTGGTTAACAATATCTGCAAGCAAACAGGATAGCAATTTCTTCATAGAAAAAGAAGTGCCTTATGTTTATATCTTAAATGAAGGCAACAAATGATAAGAGTATAAACAAACCATCTACACCAGCATCTCCCTCCAGTTCACATGTGCTCTGACGTTTAGCCACGTCTCCAGACAAAGCATCTAAGCTACCCAGAGGCTGCCACCTCCAACTTCCTGGGATCGTAGATGATATCCAAACAGGAGTCTCCAGGTGGGCATCCCTACCCAAGTCAACCTAATGAGGAACTTCCAAGTATCATTGACTATCCACAAACATACGTACCTGTATATTATGAAAACCATATACAATATGAAGCATAAAAAGAAAGACGGTCTTGTATGGCATCCACCATATAAGAGAAGATAAATATGACTTAAAAGCAGCAAACATGCAATATGACTTTGCCATCACCTGTCTTCCTTGATCATTATCAATACATATCTTTGGAGCAAAAGTATCTGGTATTGGATGTCGAAACCTTATTCTCATTAGATGAAGAAGACCCATCCCAAATAAGTTATAGTCAACCTGCCATTAATTAACCTCAGGTGCATCAGGAAACACACATATGAAAGATAGCAAGTCTGGGCATGAGGGCATTAATGACCCATCCTTGCAAACTCACCCACTATAGAACCAGAGAAAGGCAAATTTGGATAAGATAGAAAGATAAACTGATGTAGCAAGACAATACCAGAAACTGAAGCAGATAGGGAATATGTGATTCATGCGGCTGCAAACTTCTGTCAAATACTGCTCCTCCCTGGAAAATGATGTTGGACCATGAATAAAAAAGAAATAGACAAACAAGATGACTATAGGCACATGTATTGCATGACACATTTTTTTTTGTCAAAACTAATATATCGATCACAAGTTTTTCTTACAAGAAAACCTTCCTCATAGAAAATAACCTTTTGGAACAAATCCAAATACCATCCCAACTTTCATGCACATACCAATTTTCATCCACTACTTTTAAAACCACCAATTCGAGAGTGTTGTTAATATTGAGATGGGGGAGGGGGAGGGGAGGGGAAGGGAGGAGAGAGAGAGAGAGAGAGAGAGAGAGAGACTGGCAATAGAGGTTTAAGACAGCTAGAGCGCAGCCAAAGATGGCAACTGGTGGCTGTGAAGCCTTTGAGTGGTGTAATTGGTGGAGATGATTAGGTTTGGGTTTAGAATTTGGAAATGATTTTAAGATAATCTTTTCTGAAGTTTGTTGAAGGAAGGGCAATTTGGTCTTTGGACTATGCAGTTTGGGCCTAAGATGCAAT
Source organism: Eucalyptus paniculata subsp. matutina (assembly GCA_017140255.1). Classification (NCBI taxonomy): domain Eukaryota; kingdom Viridiplantae; phylum Streptophyta; class Magnoliopsida; order Myrtales; family Myrtaceae; genus Eucalyptus; species Eucalyptus paniculata. The sequence goes on from CM029436.1 coordinate 45,441,147, forward strand.
TTGCAAATTTCAAAATTCGAGCATGTAAAGCGATTTTTGCATGAAATCTTAGCATGGTATTCAGAGGTTTGCCTTTTTTTACCAAAAATAATATCTCCATTTACAAGGTTTTCTTTTGAGAAAACTTCCCTGCATCTCAGAAAATGTTCAACAGAACATACTCCAATGGCCACATTTAATGACTAGTGGACTTCCACTGATACATTTATATTACTCTGTCGAAGAACAAAATATATGCTAATTTTCTCAGGCCTCTCAATAAATCAAAACTTAATTGCCAAATTTTGGCCCATATATTTCTGGGATGCCCCAAATAAAATATGAATAGCAAATGCTTTCTTTTTACGATAAAACAAAAATTTAGTTATCAGGCATGCGCACTCCAGATCAAAACAATGAATACACTGGAAGACATGCAATTGAAGAAGCCAAAGATGACAAGTACCAAATCTAGAGCAGAATGGTGAAAACTCTTTAGTATTCCAAAGCAATACCAATTCCAATAAGGCACTATTGATAGAGAAAGAAGAATACCAAAAGAAGCTTGGCAGCACGTGAGACATCATGTGGATGATAGCTAAAGCTTCAGTCAAGGTGCCACAAAGATGTTGCTACGGAATATTCAGGCAGAAAAATATATATACACAAGCTATCATTTATGGATACAGGTATATCTTGACAAAGAGCTCTTCAGATGCATAATAACCATAAAATCTCCTAGCTCGTACAAGGCTGCAACCATGCACGTGTTGCCGTTTTACGCCAGCATTGCCTTTGAGCTGCAGTAACTCACAAAACAATCCTTTCAGATACAAACTAGCAAGTGAATCGCACAATAAGTTAAAGCCAGGACTTAATATTTTTGAAGAATGACAAATTATACCTTCAACGCTTTCTCCATGGCTAGAGAGACAGCATTTGTAAATGCATCCCCTGTGCAATTCAACAGTGACCAATTAATTCCATGCTAGTAGCAGAACAGTAAGAAACTAGTTTAAAAGGGACATGAATTCGAAATATATAAAAGCACGAATAATTCAAAGAAATTGAGATAAAGTCTACAACAACATTATATTATGAGGACATTGACAAAAACTGGTCAAGTAAAACCACAGCCATGTTGCCAAAAGAACATATCACCCTGAAAACACAAAAGCTACATGCTAGAGGTATTGTGAACTGAGAGAAACGTTGATTAATTTCTTCAAACCAGGATATGCACAAAGCAGCGCATGCATCTGTAATATGCACAAGTACCTTCAGACGTTGGATGGATTGGAATATCTGTACATGGTACATACAAATAGGGTAAAGCCTACAAGAAGAAAAAAAAAACATAATTTAGAATCAGTATGAAAAAAAATGCACAAGATATTGCTGTCTCATAAGCTATGCCATGGACAAGCATCATGTACTTTTCACAATAGATTGCTTGGAGCCACGTAAGCTCCTCATTTGTTATTTAGACATTCAACTAGTGTCCAGCCAGTCAAAGAAAGTAGACTGTTGCCAATATGGTGCCTCTTGCGAGCAGAAAGTGGAAGAAACTTTCTGGATCCTGAATTTGCCTTTCATCTTGTAGCATATACCTCAACTCAAGTCTGTAAACCCATGCTGGTTTAAATTCTTCATCGGCAGAAAGGAAGTTACTTTCATTGCTCCACAGCTCAAGGGGGGTAAAGCAAGTACTTGGAACAATTAAAAAAACTACAAATAAACAAGGATTGCACTCACCTTATGCACATGTAAGCAAGTTTTTTGACCAGCAGGAGTTGAACCATATACTCTTATTACAGGAACCTCATTCACTTTTTCACCTTCATCAATCAATCATGAACAAGATTATGAACATACAAAAGTAGATATTTCTAGCTAAATTTCTAGCTACTGTATAGTAAATGTAACTGTTATTTTTGCAGGTTAAAGGTCAAATCCTCACACAGAATTTTAAAGATTGACATGGGACCACGCCACATGAAAACTGTAAGCGCACCTTCTTCTCTTTGCATCAGCAACAAAAAAGCGAATTTCAATTATGTCATCATCAAGACAACTACACTCTCCAAACGAAAAGTAATCATCAGTCTACGGAAGAACACGATGATTTGAACAATGCCCACCAAATATTAAGAAAAATATTCAATACTCTCTGGATTTTCTAAGCAACCAAACCAATCATGTAATAAATTATCAAGACACCAATGTGCTGATTCCATGACTCTGTGCTACAATTTTAATCAATCCTTGCGTATATCCATGCCAGGCAATTACTTAACATCAATCCAGCAGCCCCAACAAGAAGTCCAAATAAGACATCCATGGAAAAACTGATAAGTTCTTCATAACAGAACACTAAGCCAAGCATATTCCTTGCACTCATAAGAAAGCAAACAAACTTTTGTCTGAAATGCAGTAACTGATTGAATCCTACTCTAGCAAACAAAATTAACACCTTCCAGATTCAAACCACAGGCTTCTCTGGCATTTCCTACTTACCACTAGATTCCATAACCAAAGAAGCAAACACAAAAATTATGCTTCAAAAGATGAGAGCAGACTCTCGTTCTCTTTTTACCAAAGATGCCTTACATACATTTTATTACGACAAAAACATAGAATAACTTCAAAAGCATCACTGTTCCTAGGAGAAGACAACATCAAGACCCATTCTAAGACCCCAATTCAGCCACAGCTCCAGGAAGCAGCAAGACCCAACAACATTACTGTGTGGCAACTACCTATTACCATCACGGGCACAGTAAAAAAAGTCTTTCCATCTGTTTTCGTGCTTCCCCTAAAGCCCATATTCGCACAGTCTCATTCTTTTTTACTAAAGACACGTTAGATACAAATTATTACCATGAAAACATAGAATAACTTCAAAAGCACTGCTGTTCCTAGGAGAAGACAACGTCAAGACCCATTCTAAGACACCAATTCAGCCACAGCTCCATGAAACAGCGAGACCCAACAACGTTCCTGCGCCACGACCACCCATAACCGTCGCGGGCACAGTTAAAAAACGAGTCTTTTCCATTCATTTTCATGTTTCCCCCACTGCCCATATATCCCACCGTCCGAACTGCCCGTACCTTGAAAGCTGCTGTAACAAACATCGACGCCCGGGATCGGGCGCGCCATGTAGTAGTCGATGGACACGATCCGGACGCTGAAAATCGCGGGGTCCTTCTCCGGCCCCGACGCCGCTGTACTGGGCTGCGAACCTTCTTCCTCCGTCGGGAGTGGCGGCTCCTCCATCTGCGGAAACCTTCCCACGACCCTCGCTGGGGAAAAGCGCCAGAACCCAGGGCGCGGTTAGCCCGAAAGTCGATCGCCGGTGAGAGCTCGGAGGCGCTTGCTGGTGTTTAACCGACCGCGCGAAAGTCAAGAGCGTCTTCTCCAAGCTTTTTCCATTTTTCCCTCTCGCTTGTTCTCGTGCAGTGCAGTAACGGAAGGCCGGAACAGGAAAATGGACCGAGAAAACTCTTTGGGCCGATGAACGCTTACAAGTTACCTCCGAAACGGTTATTTTAATACTGTAAAATATAATGATAGATTCCGACCAAAAGAAAAAAATTTATGATGGATTCGGTCAAAAAAATATTTAATGATAGATTAAAAATTGGCTTTAATCTATCTTATTAATTGGTTTTATATACTAAGTAAATGCTAACAACAATGTTCAATTAGAGATATTAGCCATTAATAATTCAACGACCAAATTACAATTTTATAACTTTCAAATAGATTAAAGAAATAAGAGTATTGGAAATATTAAAATTTTCAAAAAATACAATCAAATTAGAAAATTTATCATAAATGTACAATTGAGTTTTAAAATTTTTAAAAAATACAATCAAGTCTTAAAATGGATTAATGACTTTACCATGAATTAAGATTTGTGTATCAAATTTACCAAAAAAAAAAAAAGATTTGTGTATCAGTTGAATCAAAACTAGTTCATAACTTAATTAAAGAAAATTTGTGCATTGCTTGAATTAGGATATGTAAGTTCATAAAAGAATTAATGACTTTAAAACATTGACAAGTTGTACGACTTAATATTTATAAATTATTAAAACGAACAATAATTTTGGAACAATCAAACAAACCCCAGTATTTTTTATGAAAGTTTGGGTACAAACATGTCACAAGCCAAATACGTTGCCGATCTCTTTTTTTACAAACTGTTACTAAACAATATTTCTGAACTTACTGATACGGAACAACAGAACAATCCTGATCAATGGTGATGCTCCCGAATTATAGACCTTCAAGAGGTTTGTTCAACAACAATAGTCATCGAACTCCAAAGATCTGTCCACCCATAGCTACATCTACAAACCCAGCTGAAAGTTTATCAACACCTCAGACCATTCGCTAAAACATTAGTCGATCCACACACGAATTACTCTGTAAATATATTAGTCAGTCCACGCATAAATAAATCATATGCTCCATTCCTTTGCAAAAGGCTAAAAATATATGTACGTTGATCACTTGATCAGAGAATCATACAATAGCCACCACCCTTTTCCTTTAGGACACTATATTTACTATGAAATGCAAATTACAAATGCATTATACAAGGTTCTATCCATAGAGTGATGGGGAAACACGCTCATCGACGCTTGGAGTTGCCCTAAGAATGCAAAGAAATAGATGCGGCCTGGTGGAATTGAAGATTCACACACATGGAGAAATAGGTTCAATTCCAGTCCCGTGCTTCAAGCTGCCATCACCATTCATTTCATCTTATTAAAGCAGCCATAATCTTGCCTAACCATTTCATTTAGGCCAATCCCGCCTGTCTCTCCCACCTAAGGTCTTCGGAGAATTTCGAGAGTGCAGCCCTCGGGTCACCATCAGAGATAGACAAGTAGTACTGAGCAGTCCCATCATCAACCTGCATGCTCCTCCTAAGCGAGTCGAGTATTTTCTTCTTCCCTCGTTCAGAGGTTGTCCTCTTTAGCAAAGAACTTATCTCTATGTCCTGGACGCCTTCTGGGTAAAGCACGGCGACTTCCCTCCTTGCATGGTTATCTCGCTCTATGTAGCATGTGGAATCGATAAGAATGTCAGGGTTGCTTATGGGGATTAACAATCTCTCCCTCGAATATATACCATGATCACTCATCATGTTGTTCAAGCGCTTTATGTCCATGACCTGACACCACAAAAGAAATTTTTGAAGCATGTGACATGCGGTATAGACAGGCACAAAAAGGATATGCTTGACAGAAACATTGAAGAAGGGAAGAAAAAAATTTCAGGGAAGCCATTCTAAAAGTAAGTCTCGGACAACAGTTATCAAAACATTGAACCCAGAGAGATCTAACTACATGACATCATTATTGACACTTCAGGGATTATTATGACTACAACCATGGAAAATTTCCATATAAAGACATATTCATTTCCTAGTTGCACAAACAATTTAAGTTCTGCTCTCAGAATTTGAGGTTCACGTTCAACCATTTCGATGAATCAATACCACCACTGCAGAATCATCTACTATTTCTATGTCAATGTTATTAAGTCAGAGGAACTATCATGAGGATCACAAAGTGCATTGCCCATCATTTCACACTGATTACTTGCAAAATCTGAGCATCATTTAGCCTCATGTGTTCTGGCAACTAAGAGATTGTGATTATCTATTAAGATAATCAATATATAGTCGTCAATCAAGCATATCTTTTTGCTATTAGTAACCGGAGATGCTTCTCGCTTGGCAAACTTAAGACAACTTTACCACATGAAGAGATTTCATAATGTTTTACATGAAGAGGACCCTATGCTCCCTAAAACATAACATTTTGGTCCAAGCCCCAACCTTCCTCCATACCTCCAGAAGAAACCACGACAGTGACTTCCAAGTGTAACCATTTCCTTTTCCTTCTTTATATTTTAGGCTTCACTAAAAGATGAAGTCACTCCAAAATTACAAAATTCGTATGTCAATTAGTCTGGCCTTCTCCAATGGGAATAAATCTATAAGATTTGCAGTAGTAAATTCCATTGAGCATCTATCCTACCACCTATTTGATACAATATAGAGCCACAGCGTAAAATTATAACTAACCCCACTCAATGGGATAAATCTGTCATTAACGTTGAAGTCATTCAACCGCCAGCCTGCACAAAGAAGCTTTGAACATCATCAAATGATATGTACACTGTGTAGCATCTTGTCAACATTTTTCTTCTCCTAGTAAATTCCCCAAGCTAACCTTTATCAAAGAGGCCAGAACCCAATCGAATGGAGGTATAAAAGAGCCATGCCCGAAATTGAACAAAACTATGTACTTAGACAATCCTGCACCAATCAACAGAGCTATCCAACTTTGGCTGTTGTAATGTAGGAATGACAGAATGCTTCTTCACGGAGAAAAGCCTCTGCAAAGACCTGATAATTGTTGCTAGCTGTACAGCATTCCTCAACCAACAAGTCCTCAGCATTCTTCGGGATTCGCCATTTTAACAATCAAACTCAGGATCACAAATTAGTATATTATGAAAAGCACCTAACCCATCCCCACCCATCCTCTCGGCGCCAATGAATAACCAAATAGACAATCTATGCTGGAGAAGGAAACCAGATGGATTCCAAGCCATCAGCAAAGCAAACCCACCAGAAATTCCATGAAAATTCACAATAAGGCTCCCAGCTTCCGTCCACTTCACTCAAACGGACCCACCCACGTCTAACCCTGGCTACACATGACCACATGCAGAACAAACCTACATGACTTCCGAAACATCAGAAGGACACTACCAAGGAACCTTCTTCGTAAAGTTTCAAAAGCTGTAGCCGTACACACTACTTTAGCTAACTTTTAAATGAAATCGCAATCCATTTGTTCGCCAGAATCTGCCAAAAGTGAATCTCCATCGAAAATGCAGCGCCAAAGCATGTCATTTGCAAACGTTTAAAGTATACCATGCAAGAATATCATTACGCCGCCAACACAATTCGCAGTATTGCTCACAATCAATACAGCAAAAGGGACAGAAACTCCATTACCTGAACGGAGTACTTCACGGCGAGGCTCGCGACGCTATCGCCGCGCTTAATCCGGTGCGAGATCGCGAACTTCCCTATGCCGGTATCCCTCCAGAAGCTACCCGAGCTCGGGACGCCGACCACCTCCTTCAACCTCCAGGGGGCCGCGAAGGCTCGGGTGACCATGTCGCGATCGGAGGCGACGGAGCTCCAGATGCGGCAGACGCAGCTCGCGCGGGCCAGGTCCGGGACGGGGAGCTTCTCGAAGATGAGCCGGAGGGTGTCGCGGCAGGCGAGGGCGGAGAAGTGGGAGTTCATCGGCGAGATGGTGGAATCGTCGGCAGCGGAGGCGGAGGAGGAGGCGGCGGCGGCGGCGGCGGCGGCGGCGGCGGCGGTGGAGGACGGCAGCGGAGAGAGATCGGGGGTCCGGGGTGGATGCTCCCGGTCGTCGTCGTCGTCGTCGCCGCAGCAGCCCATTTAGAGAGAGAGAGAGAGAGAGAGAGATGGGAATGTCTATGGAGTCGGTTTTGATGGTTTTGGATTTTTGGTTTTGAATGGTGGATAGTAGGTGCCTGAAATATGGTTGAATTACGGTTTTTCCCCCGTGTTATGGAATTTATTACAACTTGCCCCTGACTTTTCGATTTTTTGCGATGTCTCCCCTAAAATTTGAAATCGGTTGCAATGTCGGACTGGGGTGACTTCCATTACTTTTCAGTTTGAGCACCGACCGTGTGCTTGTCACGTGACTGAGATCTTTTGGGAAGGTAAACCTATCGGATGATAACGGGAGAAGAACACTATCAGTGCCATAAGTTGTGTACGGCGTTCACTTTGGTGCCAAAAGTTTCCATCGAATTACTTAAGTGCCAAATCGGAGGAAAAACGATCACTTTGGTGCCACCGCTAAAAAATTCCAGCCAAAATGATTATGTGGCTTTTTTAAAAAAAAAAAATCGACAAGGCCTTAAACGACGTCGTTTTTGGTCCTCCTTAAGAAAACGACATCATTTTGCCGTCCTACATGGATGGCCTCACAAAAACGACGTTGTTTAACTCATTTTGGGATTTTTTTTTTTTGGATTGAAATTAGGGTTTTTTTGTCCGCCATTGCTCAGCCACCGTTGCTCGCCCATCGTCGCTCGGCCACATCCCTTGGCCACCGCCATCCCGAACTCCATCGTAGTTGCTTGCCACAGCAAGACAAAAGAAAAAAAAAACAAAAAAATCCCAAGGGAGAGGGAGGTGTCAACGGCGAGGGCGGAGGAGGGAATGGCGGGGCCACGGCCGCCACCGTCGTTGCAGCTAGCTTCGCTGACGACCTCCATGGCGTTCCAGATCTTCGTAGCTACCATTAGCCAGATCGCTCATGCTTCTAGAGATTCTTCGAGCTTGCGCTTCCTTTGCACCCGACGATATTATTTGGGAAAAGGCAGTGGAGGGGCTGAGATTCGAGGATTTGAAAGGTCGACAAGGTGATTGAAAATGGGGGAAAACTATTGGGGGAGGGCGGAGGTGAATGCGTGATTTCTTTTCTGGAAAACTCCTAGTGTTGTGTTGGTGCGCTGCTGGTGTTGCTAGTGATGTTCTTCTGCTGCTAATGTTGTTCTTCGGGGAAGAACCAATCTTCGAGGAAGAAGACGACACAAAACGGCGTCGTTTGGGGATTTAGGGTTTTGAATTTAGGGGAAAGACACAAAACGGCGTCGTTTTGTTGTTTAAATGCTGATTATACTCTCCGGCAAGTCACATCAGCTTAAAAAATTAATAAAAAAGTGACACATCGAATTTCCGGCTAACCGGATCAGAGTTGGCACCAAAGTGAGCGTTGGCACTAAAGTGAGCGCTATACACAAGTTATGGCACCGATAGTGTACTTCTCCCGATGATAACATGCGAATTGCATTTTAACCTCCAAACTTTGGCAAAGTTTCCCTAACTCTCCCTTATATTTCTCTTCCACTTTTTTTTTTTTTAATGCTTTTTTTAACCTCAAACTTTGGCAAAGTTTCCCTAAACCCCTGTGACACTTAAGTAGGAGGACCCACCACCCGTGAGTCACACTTAATACACCTAGCGCCTCCCTAGGTTTTGAACCCTTCACCTCTGGGCTGAGGATCAGCAGGGCCTTATCCAGCGGAGCCATCGCGGCCGGTGGTTCTCTTCCACTTTTTATTAGCTATAGAAATAATAAAATCATTTCCTTTGGTTTATAAATATATTGCTCACACAAAAACTTCATGAAAGGAAGTAGTTATACCAATTTGGTATTTTTTTTATAATATAACTAGACACATCATCATGTTGCATGAAAATCTGATAATCTAATGTTCATATCATGTTCCTATAGATTGATGTTAGTGCTAAATTATCGTGTCTTTTATTTAACAATTAAAATGATTGACCTACTGAGTAATCACTTTAATATGTGCTAACAAACAAGTTCTCCAGGTTCTATTGTCTCTTGCAATGTTAGGACTTCTATTTGCATTTCTTAATTTGCTTTTGACTTACCCTCTATTGCGAGCCCTAATAAACCATTTGTAGAAATGATACACAAATCTTTTAGGTGATTACACATGCCTTTGAAAGTTTGGACGAGGTTTGGAGGCTGTAATCAAAATCAAATGCAAAATTTATTATTGACTACTTATTTTAAAAGTATGGGTTAAATTTGTGAAAATATTGAAAACGTATGCCCCCTGTGAAAATTGGCCCGAGCCAACACTAGGGAGGCTTTGCAACCAATTTCCAAGACTTGAGGGAGCATTGCGAAAATTGAGAAGTCATGGGGCGATTTGCAACAAGTGCCAAGATCTAGAGGGACGGGGTGTAATCCATTCCTCAAATTCCGATGCCGCGAAACACTTTTTCTTTGCAATTTTTTTTCTTATTTCTAGTTTGTGGAGTTTTTCTTCTGCACATAATGAGAAAAATACGCACGCGAAATAGTTTTCGATGATGATGACCATATTTTGAATCACTTGTCGCCGGATTTTAACCGTTTTGCCTATACAAAAAGGCAAAAAGATGATTTGCCCACATGTCTATTGATTTTGATTTTAAAGAAGATACACTATGACAACTAAACAAAATATAATGTTGGCCTATGGTTGATAACGTCGACTCATCTTTGCTTAAAGTATCATGAAACTGTCAAGCTCTCTTTTTGAGTTTAAGTGTAACGTAACTTTATGGAAGGAAATCATACTACTGGCTAGCTTTTTAATCTTGTGATCAATAAATGTTTAGATGCTAGGTTCTTTTCACTTCATTCTGGAGAGTAACTTCATGTTTTATTATTTAAAAAAAAAAAGGAATAGTAGGCTCTCGACATTAATATTTTGTATTTGTCTTTACCCTTACTTTCATACAAAAAATAAATAAATAAGATTTAATTAGCACGGGTGCTATGAAAGTTATTACCATGTAAGGAAAATCGACACTACTACTAAGCCTCTTTGTTTGGTGTCTTCCGCAGGAACCAAATTTTCTTCTGTGTTGGCAAAAACTAAACTATTCTTTAACAATAACGATTGTATCTATCACTTATATGCAGAGGTTGATTGAATTAAACGGATTGAAATCTTAATAGGAATTGATTGAGACTTTTACTCTATATATAGATTAGAGTGAAAATAGAAGTTGCAGCTCCCTACACTTAGATCTCCACCTATCGTTAGATCAAATTTCAACTAGAATGGAATGAACAACTTATGAGCATTAGTGTGGTTTCACGTACGATTTCCATGAAAAGAAATGCAAAATCTGTAAATGTATCTCTCATAGATAATTTACTTGGAATTAGATCCTAAAAACTGGTGAGGCTTTGATAAATCACGTCTTACACTATATAGGAGTAAATATACTTGTTGATAACAATTGGGGCTAGGTAGAGAGAGATTTGGGAGAATGACAAAAGATAGATTCGTGTAGCCTTTAATAGAACTTCATGAGCATTGACGGACTGATTGAGTGATTAAACGTTTGATTTGGATGCAACGGATTCATATTCAAATGGTAACTTCGGAGGCCATACCTGTAATCTAATACACATAGAAGTGGATGTTTGCATTCATATGTGGGATCAATTGAGCCAAAAGGGTTGGATAACACGTGTTATAAAAAAAAAAAATCATAAGAAAATTTTAGACCACTGTCCAACTATCTTTAATTCTTAATTGATATGGTATGGTAAGCACTTGGTAAAGAAGAATTCCATGGCAGACGACTCCTACATTTTGCGCTTTAGATCTGGATCGTGCAAGCAAGAACTCATGCAAACTAACTCGCCTTAAGTTAGCGATGGTTTTCTTTATACTACGTCAACGACATGGAGTCTGCTTATCAAAGGCCCATGAGTCAATTGATTTTCATGAGTAAGAACGCAGATGACTGAGAAAGGGCAGATCCAGAGCAATCCAAGCAACGGAATGCATCGCACGAAGAAGAGAGAGGGCCAGCGTGATGGCGCCCGAAACTAAAATAGCCGACGGAGCATCCGCGCCCTCATTCAAGAGATTTTTCTGGACATTACTTGCTTTTTCATTGGAACGGACATGGACATCCGCGCCCTCTCGCTTATGTTAGAGTTCTCTCTCGCGTGATGTTCGAGCTCTTCACCATGGCTTCGATTTCCTCAGTTCCTTCTCTGAACTTTGCGGTCTTTATGCACCGTCGTCGTTCTTCACCCATTTCAACTTAGCTGTTTCTCTTCGTTCTTCCTCCTTCTGCATGTGCAACTTCTTCTATTCCCTTCTACTATCACAGTTCCCTGGCTCCGTTGTTTTGTTCTCTTGCAATCCGCTCTGCATGTTGCCGATCTGTGACATGCAATCTTGGCAACTCTTCGATTTAGTCATCTGTTCTTTCAATTATCCATATTAACGTATTTCTATTCCCTTTCCTAATGGAAGACAGTGATACCACCTCACGAATTGCTTCCCTCTGTAATCGTCTGGGCCGTTTATGCTCAGAACAGCCGTTGGAGGTTTGGGATAACATCCCTGCGTCGGCCAAACTAACGGATTGTCGTCTCATTCTGGTAGGCAACATTTTTACCAATCCTTCTGTCAATTTATCTGCCTTTCAAGTTGCTATGAAGAAAGCCTGGAGAATGGATCATGTAGACATCATTTCGGCAGATACAGGGTTATATATCATCAAATTTAGAACAGAAGTGGAGAAGCGTCGTATTCTGGATGGTAGCCCTTGGTTATTTTCTGGTCACTTAGTTAACCTACGCCCATGGCAACCTAATACTCCATTGCAACAAAAGATGATTTCGGAAAATGTATGTTTTGGGTGCATGTTATTGGCTTACCTTTGGAGTGGACTACTCCACCTATTTTGCGTCAAGCTGCATCCCGATAGGCAACGTCTTGGAGGTGAAAAAGATATTTCGCAAGAATACGGATTGAGTTAGATTTGCAAGATCCTCTCGAAAAATGGTAAACTTATCGTATTGAAGGTAAAACCGTATGGCTTGATTTTCGTTATGAGAGACTGTCCCATTATTGCTACTCCCGTGGGCCGGCTTGGTCACTATGCAACTTCCCGTCCCGAGTTCCCATATGTTGAAACACAATTTGATGGCCGTGACACGATGGTTTATGGACCTTGGCTCGAGCGAACTTAAGCAATTTAGCCCTTCATCGGGATGCCTTTTACAATCCTAAAATACAAGGTGAGTCCATGGAAGAGACAAGACTCGAGACTCCCCTCAAATGCAGCCTCGCTCTTCCAGCTCTCCCTCCTATCCTCACTACGAGAGGTTGTTACTTCGAACCCTGAATTACCTCAAGGGGCTTCCAAGCAATGGCATCCGGTTACCTCCACGGCTCTCACTACTGATCTAGTACCTGCAGCAGCAAAGATGAAAAACACTCAGACTTTTCCAGTGGAAACTCAACAGCAGAAGAGGCCGAAGATTCCTCGGCCAATGCCGCATGGGGGTTCCAGTAAGAAAACAAAAAGATACACACCATATGAACTTAAAGTTCCAAACTCAACAGTTCTTGATGAGTCCCTCCTTCTTGATACTCCGGTTGTGGAGGCAGATATCCCTGATCCTTGGGCTTTGGCGGCTGGCCCTCAACAGCCACCGTGTTCCAAATGAAGCTCCTCAGTTGGAATTGTCAGGGGTTGGGCAATCCCCTGACAATTCAAGCCCTAAAGGCGATGGTAGCCTCGTGATAAGCCCGATTTTGTGTTTTTAATGGAAACGAAGAAAGATAAACACTTCGTATCTAAGATTCAAGTGTAAGTTAAAATATTCTAACTCTTTTGTGAAGGATCCCGATGGTTTAAAGGGTGGTCCGGCTCGTTATGGAATGATAATTTCGAAGTTACCTTGGTCTATTCGGATGAGCGGTTGTTGATTTTGTTGCACTTGATCCTAGGACGAACTCTTCCATGCATATCACTTGCTCGCACGCACCTCCAATATATCGCCTACGTCAGAATTCTGAATACCATTCGAGTTATTCATGCTGCAAATCACTTACCGTGGCCAGTATAGGTGATTTCAATGACTTCCTTTCTCCCCGGGAAAAAATGGGCAAGCGACCACCAATTACTTCGCGTATGACTTCCTTTCGGCATGTGATCAATGATTGCGCATTACTCGAAATACAAAGTAAAGGTTGTGAATTTACCTGGTCCAATAATCGCGAAAGGGATGCTCTAGTAAAGGAGAAGTTGGATCGTGTATTTTGTTCACTGGAATGGTTGATGGTTTACCCCTCTCGTTAAGCATTTGCCCCGCTTGTCTCGTTGGTTCCGATCATTGTCCTATCTTGCTGCAAGCTCGGCCATCATCTCACAAACGTGCAAAGACTTTTCAATATGAAGCTTTACGGAACCAAGACACGAGTGTACGTACATGGTTCAACAGCTTGGGACAATAGTAGTACCTCATTGATATCCAAATTACAGGCAGTTGCAACGCGGTTAACAAGATGGAGTAAAGCTCGGTTCAGTAATTGTCATCAACGCATCCATCACTTGCAATCTCAACTGCAGATGATTATAAATAGAAAATCCTATCAGAAGGGGATAAGGAGTATGCCAATGCAATACGATTTGAAATTCAGAAACTATGGACTCAAGATGAACAGCCTACGGGCTATGCGTTCTCGTATTCAATGGTTGAAGTGGGGCGATCATAACTCAAAGTTCTTCCATGCACATACTATGCAACGGAGACAACGAAATCGAATTACTATGTTAATGGATACTCACCAGCAATGGATCGTAGAACCGTAACAGCTAAAAGAACTCACCCAGGGCTTCTTCTCTCGCCTTTACCGACCAGGCCACGTGGCTTTTAGGCCTTTCCTAGATCAATGTTCCCCCAAGTGGTAACTCCCGAAATGAATACACAGTTGATGAGCAGGGTCACAGAGGAGGAGATTTACCAGGCTACCTTCCAGTTGGGAGCATCAAAAGCTCCTGGTCCTGATGGTCTTCCAGGCCTCTTCTATCGGCATCACTGGCAAGTTATCAAGGCAACTGTAATTAAAACAGTACAGGAGTTCTTTACCACAGGTTATATGTCCCCTACTCTAAACAGAACAATCATTACTCTCGTCCCTAAAGTCCAAAGATCCGTAAAGTATAGAACAATACCGTCCTATAAGTCTTTGCAACTTTGCTTATAAGATCATATCAAAAATTATGGCCAACAGACTTAAACCTTTACCGTCTATTTTGATTTCCAAAGAGCAAGCAGCATTTATTAGCAATAGACAGATTCAGGACAATATTATGGTGGTTCAAGAAGTCATGCATCAATTTAAAGTGCGAGCATGCAAGAAACGCTTCAATCTTTTTCTCAAAACAGACATGCAAAAAGCTTACGATAGGGTTGAATGGGACTTTTTAGAAGCCTATTTGAAGCAATTGGGATTCCATGACAGCCGGGTTACTCGGGTAATGGCTTGTGTTACTACAAGCTGTCTCGTTTAGTGTTCGGTTTAATGGTGAACAGCTCCTTATTTTAAACCTACTCGAGGGATTCGCCAGGAGATCCCCTCTCTCCATATCTCTTCATTTTAATTGCAAATGCCCTATCCACTACTCTTACTCAAGCTGTTGCTATTGGCCATATAAAGGGGATTCAATTCAATCGAGACTTGTCCTAAATTATCTCACCTATTCTTTGCTGATGATTCAGTATTTTTCCTCAAAGCCACTCTCTCGAATGCCATAACCTTGCTAATCTCCTAAACCAATATTGTGTTGCTACAGACAGCTTATTAATAGAAACAAATCTGGTGTGTTTTTCAGCAAATACTTGTCCTACTTCATTACAACAAAATCTTGCACAAGAATTAAGGGTCCCTATTCTCGCAAGTATGGTAAATACCGGGCATTCCTTCGGATTGGGGCCGTTCCAAAAAGGAGATGTTTTCCTGGATCCTGGCAAGAGTAAATGCTAAGTTAGCAGGTTGGCGTGAAAAAAATTTTATCGAAAGGAGGCAAGGAAATCTTATTGAAATCGCAGTAATTCAAGCCTTACCACAAAATATGCCATGTCTATCTTCAAGCTTCCGTTGCCTCTCTCTGCAGATTGATTGAACGAAAGATCTCAGCATTTTGGTGGAGTAAACAAAATAGCCAATCTGGAATTCACTGGAAACAATGGTCAGAATTGAAGCTCTCAAAAGTTGCAGGGGGGATGGGATTTAGAGATTTAATCAACTTTAATACCGCAATGCTTGGAAAGCAAGCATGGCGTTTATTTCAAAGAACCTCAAGCTATCCGGAGTCGCTCTTTAAGGGTTTATATTTTCGCTATTCCTCTTTTCAATCGCTCCCTCGGACATCGTCCTTCTTGGGATGGCGAGTTTATTAAGGGGTCGTCAAGCAATTACTCCTAAACTACGTTGGTTAGTCGGAGATGGCACGAAGATACAAATCAGACAAGATAATTGGCTTCCATTAGGCCCAATAGGAGGCTTACCAGAGATAGGGGAACCTGATCGAGTGGCTGACCTCATTGATTTTCCGCATTCCGAATGGAAGTCCACGCTTGTTACTGCATTATTTGATGATCAGGTCAGTAAGGCAATTCTTAATACCCCCATCAATCCGTCTCTCCTTCAGGATCAACTAGTTTGGACAGAAAACTTCTTCCGGTACCTACACACGCTAAGAGCCGTTATCATTCTCTTTCTACACAATCTCACCCACCACTAAACCAGCCCTCATCCTCGTATACTAACCCACCCATGTTATGGAGGAAAATTTGGCACATGTGTTCAGCCCCAAAGCTTAAGGTTTTTCTCTCGGTTAGCTTGCAAAAATGCCATTGCTACAAAACTTAATCTTTATCAACGCTATATAACCCCTCATCCCTTTTGTTCTCTATGCAATAATTCTGTCCCGAATCGGAGAGCATATCTTTTTTTTCTGTCCATGGACAACTGAAATTTGGACTCACGAAGACATTAGTGTCAAAATTTTACCTACCTCAGTGAGCCGATTTGATGCATGGTTAGTCGAAAGAGCTTCCCTCCCACACGCATCTCCTAACTTTGCTGTGATCGCTCATCTTCTGTGGGAGATCTGGAGACAACAGAACAATGCTATCTTTCGTCGATCCTCTTGATCCCCGCCAGCCGTCAATGATGCCCTAGCCCAAAACTCCATCTTCAAATTTTTACGCCCTCGCTACGTAAGATGGAAAAGACGATGGTCGATTCTGAATATAGATGGCAACCACCGGAGGATGGGTATATTAAGTGTAATATTGATGGGGCTTTTCGCCAAGAATCGGAGAAAGGATCAATCGCTTGTGTTTTCGTAGAGATAGTAGAGGCATTTTAACGTATATACTTACCCAATCTGTGCCTGCACAATCGGCGTTCCAAGCGGAGATTTACGCCCTCATATTTGCTATTCATCGGCCGCTCCACAAGAATCTCCATTCTCGCCTTGTTGTGATCGAATCGACTGCTCAAAACCGGTGGAGATCATTCGGATGAACCGTACGCCGCCGTGGAAGGAACGTCCTCTCTTGCGACTCTCGAGCTCTTCTTCGCGATGCCCTAGCATTTTGCTTCAACACGTTCGTCGACAGTGCAAATGGTGCAAATGATGGGCCGCTAAGGCCCACAGGGATCATGGCCCTCCAACAAACTGGCTTCTCTTCCCGCCTTCTAATTTCCTCAATATTATCTCTTCCGATGCTTTGGCTATTATGTGTAATGTTACCTAATATATTACAAGTTATCCTTTTACCAAAAAAAAAAAAAAAACTTATGGGGAACAAAAAAGATTCAGGCCATTTATCTTGACAAAGGCTCAGAAGAAATAGACGACAAAGAGGACCGGACATACACAAATGAACAATTCAAAAAGTTATTTGAGGTTAAGGTTCCTCCAAGCGAGGGATGAAAATTTTAGCGGAGATTTTGAGAAGCTATTTCTTGAATTAAGATGGCTTCAGTGGACAAGATGTCCTTCATCTTTTGAGGCGACCAACTTGCGTATGGAGAAACCAATCATGCTGGGATTGACACAAAGCACAATCACAGAACATTGGAATGGATGGAGCTCAATCAGGATAAGCCGGAACAACACACCCTAATTTCGTGTTTCTAATACTGATTATTCCTTGACGACTAATTCCCACTATACACTGTGTTCTTATAGATGGCAAAGTGGCTCAAAGTTTGGAACCTTACTAGGTGTGGTCATTTACCATGTACTCCCGAATCCTTGGCTATCCAAAATTTAGAATTTCTCGTCCTTAAATAATGTGAACATCTGGAGCAAATTCACCCTTCTATTAATGAATTAGGAGAATCAATGAACTTGTTTTGGATTCGACTGCTACAAGAGAGAATCCTGCTATTGTTTCTCTGAGGAAGTTGGAGAAGCTCAATGCCAAGCGTTGTTCTGCTCTAGTTCGACTTTCGGACTCCATAAGCCATCTAGTGAATCTGTTGACCCTCGAATTTATGCAATTGTCAAGGAATGGCCAAACTTCCATGCAACATTGGGTACCTCAAGAAGCTACAGAGCTTGCCATTTGGCGCAACTTCCACACTATGTTGCCTATCGACACAGATCCCAAACTCCACTGGGAAGATGGAACCCTGACTAAACTCGACCTGTCCAGCACAAGCATAACGTAACTACCATCTTCCATAGAAGATTTGCATAACTTGGAAATCCTGAAGATTTCTCCTACCAGATCGAAAAGTTGCGAGGTGCAATTGGAAGGTTGGGGAAACTCCCGCAATTGGATGCTTCAAGTTGCACTAGAGTAGAAGGGGAAATTCCAAGTGATTTTAACAACTTGTCTTCACTCGTGAAGCTTCCAACATATACATCCGTTTCTGGCTTGCCAAAAAGCACTCAGAATCTTTCTTCTCTGCAACATCTTGACTTAGGGGCTGTCAAAAGCTTCAATCACTGCATGAGCTTCCTTTTGGGTTAGACTTTCTGCAAGTCACTAAGAGTTTTTGCCTCCACTTTTTTACCAAATTCATCTAAGAGAACTCACTGTTTATGATTGCATATCGTTGGAAAATCTCCTAGAGCTTCCTCCTAGACTATTGAAGCTTCACGTCACAAGACGTGGCAAGTTGAAATGCTTGCCAAGATTTAAGCCCCATGAATGCCCAAAATGATGCAAAGCAAACACCAACACGTTGCAATATCCCTAACGACGTTGGCCATAGCATGTCACGTGAAGTTGACTAAGTTGGATGGCCTTGGACAATGAGGAGAGTCCCTAAGATGCGTGCCAATGAATGAGAACTATGGATCAAGCACTCCATCAGATATGGAAGACAATCTAGTCAAAGTTCAAGGTCTTGACAAGTTGAAGCACTTGGAAGAATTGGATGTAGAATTTTGCTGTTTTATTGGAAGACTGGACCTTCCAAAACCAAATCATCTGAACGATTGATTGCTAGATATTGCAAAAATCTAGTTGAAATTTGAGGCCTTTATCATTCGGAGTTCTTGGAAGCACTGCGTATCACTGATTGCACGTCCATTTTGAGATCGAACCTTGCAAAATCAGAGCGTCTAAAGGAATTGAAGGCCACAAATTGCAAAAGTCTAATTGAGATTCGAGGCCTTGATAGGTTGAAGTTTTCGGAAAAGTTGGAACTCTGGTCATGCAAGTCCCCCGAAAGATTACCAAATCTGTCGTGCTTGGAGACCCTAATAGAGTTGAACATCAACTGGTCCATTGTCTGACCAAAAACAACTGGTGCATTGAGCTTCATGATATTGAGTCTGGAGAATTTCTTGTCTTGCCAAAGCATATACATGGACGAATGTCCATCCTTAATGATATTGCCGAACCTGTCAAATTTCGAGAATTTAGAGAAGCTCACCATCAGGATTCGCTTGATATTTTGGAGATACTCGGAATTGAGGATTTGATATCTCTGACACATCTAGATATCACATGATGCAAGTCAATCAAGACTTTACCAGATTTGTCGACATGTAAGATGTTACAATTTCTGGTGGCCCAAGACTGCGACAAACTTGCCGAACTTCGAGGACTTGAAAATTTGGGTTTGATGTATTTGGATGTTTCTGGATGCGACTCACTGGGAGCAATACCGAACTTTTCTAGAACACACGTCATACAGGACTATGAAGAATGCCCATATGATTATGGCTTACCAATGATTGAATTCCGAAGGTAATGATGTGATAAATCATGTATTACAATTGTGAGACAATTGATGCTTCCCTAAACTAAGGAAAAAGAGCAAGTAAATTGTCGTTCTTCTTTTGATTCGTACTAACTTTTTGTCAAGAACATTTTCCTAAACAATCAGCTCTCCGATTTTTCATTATGATCCCGAAGCATTGGAATTTTATGCTACTCAAGGCGGATTTGTTCCCTTGATGCTTGTCCTGGACATTCCAACTTGGCAAAGTTAATCTCATCCATACCATATGTGCTCGTGGTTTTGATGTGAGCGAGTTAAATCAATCAAGAAAACTAATATTCCAATTTCGCTGCAAACTTAGTCTAATGAGTTAGCTGCCGCAAGTCCAAACAACTCCAAGAAGTCAGGAATGACCAACGTACTAGCCACAAAGAACGATGCTCAAAGCTTGTGGAGTTAGTAATGCTATCTTCCATTTGCTTGAACCGAGTTGACCACAAAATGCACTAAAAGTCTCAACAAAAAAAAAAAAAAAAATTGAAGAATGAAAAAAGAGGAAGGTAATGTCTTTGAAGATAGAAGATAACAAACGAAATCGTGAGGATTGCAGCTACCGCTGCTTCCAGAGACTTTTCATGTAAACTCCGGTGCTGCCCCCTCTGTGGTATGATGACTAGTTCCTAAAAAATTTGATATAACGCCAAAGTTTTTGTAAAAACAGCGAGCTGTCAATATTGCCAATTTTCCAAGACCACACGATTTATTCGAAAGTATAAGCTAGCACAGGTTCATTTTTCCTACTCTCATATCAGCAGCAAACCAATGTCTGGTTTTCCAATTCCCCATGAAATGAAGATTTCTTCTCTTTGCAGGGGTTTATACCATAAATTATCGATACTCTTTTACATTGTCAAAATGTCACAGTTGGCATCAAAACTGAATTGCATATTAAGTTTATTATCGATAAGAAAATTAACGATAGATTCACTTATAACGTCTCAGCTAGAGATGTCCATCACTTTTTTGACTCAGCTGACTGGGAGGGATGACACTCTTCATTGCTCAAGCTTTTCCTAGGTGTTTATTGTTGCACTGAAATTTAAGTGTGGCTGGATATGATTTTTACTTTGCCAGAGCTGTCACTGTGTATCAGCAACATCTGGAACTCCATAGATTCCTTGCTGATAGGAGTATACACCTGTACCATCAATATGGAGTAGTTTAATGGCACTTCGCAGCATGATTAAGTGCCATTCAATGGCTGTCCACTAGTTTGCGTAATTATCGCACGCGTATTTACATGTAACTATGTAAGGTACTTCCGTGCTTTTCCTCGTGAAAAGTGAGGGAAAATTAATTGCTTGCTTGAGTATAGTTTGGCAGTTAGGATTGATGGAGACTCTTGAATTACTCATCTAGTTGCTGATTTGCCGAATCATTATCACAATCTTCTTGCTGAAGATTGGACATCCTAGCGATTTGTCAGCCGACAATTTCTGCATAAGTAAGATTTTTGCTATTTTAGCAAAAATAACTTCAAACAGCGCTAATGCTTGAATAAATCTTGTTGGAGTTGGAAATGTTAAATTCATTTTTCTAGGAAATGATAATTGGCACCGCTTGTAGAAATCCATCCGCACTCCATCCAAATCCGGGACTGATACGAATTCTGTCTCTTGGAGCAGTATAAGAAACAGGGGAAGCGTAGTAGAATCAAACTATGAAATATTGAATGGGAGAAACATCACGTGCAATTCTAGATAAATGCCATTTGACCAGAATGCAGTTCCAAATATCAGTCGAAACCAGCATTTCATACGTGCAAGTTGCCCCCAAAGTCATTGCCTAATCAAGCCAAGCGCCATTTGCACTTGCAGCCTGCATCCTCTTTCTGTCAAATTACTTAGCATAAGGTGACATCAAGCCTGGGATTGTTGGAGATATAGTTGAAGATTGTGATTGATCCTAATTGTAGATTGATTGATTTAGTTATTTTTGTATATATTGTTTCCCTTTATTATCTTCCATTCTTGCACTATAAATGTATTGATGTGCTTGTATACAAATCAATGAATATACAGAGAAAATTTCCTCCTTTTTCTTCGTTTCCTATCATGGTATCAAAGCATCTGTTCTTGACCTAGCTTCCGCATATTTAGAAATTTCCTTCGGTTTCTTTTCTAGGCCTGATTGTTGCATGTTCTTACCCTGCAAAATAGACCAGCAAATCGATAAGGAATTCAATTTTACCATGACAAAGAACAAAAACATTGAGAGCTCCTCCACAGAGGAGACACCTACCTCATATCTGAACATCCTCTCCGATGAGGAGCGGTCCTCTGTTTAGCAAGAAGAAAGTCAAGATCCAGCAAAATTCGTTCCTGCATTTGGTCCAATTTCCGGTCCAGTCCAGCAGCCTCCTACATTTCTAGCTAATTGGTATCAATGAGGTACTGGGCCAAGACAGACATGGGCCCAATACCCATCTAGATCCACGCCCTTTGTCGTTGGCCCATCAGATGGATCGGGCCACATGAATCCGAGTTAGGAACCCAAACCTATGCTGGGTCAAGGGGCGAATCCCTACCCGGCATTCCAACCCAGATACATGTCAATGTATTTTCCGATTGGCAGCGGTAGCCGGCCTGAGTCCGGCGACCCCCTCTACACGTCGCTAGCGAACGGCCTTGAACTGCGTCTCATCAACATCCAATTCATCGGACCGGAAAGCTACTCCTCGTGGGCTCGAGATCTCCGGCGGGCTCTTATGATGAAAGACAAGGACGGCTTCCTTGACGGAGCCCTCCCATTCCCGACCGACGAGCGCCTCCAGCGACACTAGCGGAAGTGCAACCAATTGGTTTGCACTTGGATCGGCAACACACTCGCCCCTGATGATGTGGCCGGATTACCACCTACCGAGGACTCCAAACAAATCTAGGAAAACATCCGGGAGATGTATGGCTAGCCTAATTGCGCACAGCTCTTCATGATCACCCAAAGCTTGACTGAGTTGAAGCAAGGGAACCTCTCGATTACCGCTTGCTTCAACCGCCTCTCCTCTCTGTGGAACGAATTGGAGTCGGCCGAGGAGCATCTACAGGGACCCGAGGAAACTCTGAGACAATACAAAGGAATACAAGAAAGAGAAAAGGCTACACGGTTCTTACTCATTCTTGATGAGGACTATTCAGCCTTCTGATCTCAGATCCTCACGATGGAATCCTCACCACCGCTCGGACACATCTACCAGCTTGCCGTCTAGGAGGAAAATCAGCGCCTCGCCGTGACTGGACACGCTCGAGTGGGAGAAGGCCTAGGTCTTGCGGCTTTTCCGTTTGGCATGGGCTCACGAGAGCCGGTGGCCGGAGGTAGCGGACCAGCCGCGCACTTGGGATACCCAAAAATGGGTAGTGTGGTTGTGGCAAGGAGGGTAGACGGAAACCCTAACCCGACCTCATTTCGAACGGATGGTTGGGATTCACGCGGACGATCTCATGGCCTAGATTCACACGGCCTCTTGGACGGTTCAAATCAACGCAAGACATCCGACAGTCTAGATCAGCACGCTACAACGAACGGCTACAGATCGCCCATTAGCTTGGACGGATCCGAGAGCTATTATCAAGCCACATCACCCTCAATTTATAAGGGATCCTATGACTCACGTGGCACCACATCATCAGGAAAGGTCGGTGGGCAATATAATAAATTCAAAAATAAATATTATGAATATTGCAAACGCCCGCATCATACTGTTGATACATGTTGGAAATTGCATAGAAAGCCTACTGATAAAAATAGAAAAGAAAAAGAATCATTAGCTTATCAGGTCTCGATGCAAAGGATTGATGGGGCACAGCAGACAATTACTCAAGATCAGTGAATATTCTGAATCAATTGAAGATGGGTGACAAAAATGCAAGATTCTCAGGTACTTTTCTTTAGAAGGAGAATTTTTTTTTCTATGAATGCATGGATAATTGATACAGGGGCTAGTGACCACATAATTTGTACTGAACACCTTTTTTCCCATGTCGATAGAAAATCAAAATTTCCCATATCAGTATGTCTTCCAAATGGAAATGTAACTCAAGTTACCAAGATTGGCACTATTCACCTTGGTCCCCATTTTGTCCTAAGAAATGTCTTATACATTCCTAAATTTGAATTCAACCTACTCTATGTCTCAAAAGTTTGCATAGATATTTCCTGTCATGCAATATTCAACTTCGACAATTGTTTCTTTCAGGACTGTTTGATTGGCAAACTGATGGACTTGGGTAGTATTGCAGAAGGACTATATTACTAGATTGATCCCCTAAGAGATGTAGAATTACTAAATAAAGACATCTCTTGTAATGCTATTAGTCAAAATAAAAATCTTCTTTTCCATAAAAAATTGGGTCATAGTGCATGTTTCCCTCATCCTAAATGTCCAATATGCCCCTTGGCCAAACAATCTCGAGCACCTTTTCCAAAGAGTACGTCTCGAGCAAATAGGAAATTTTCTTTACTTCATATGGACATCTGGGGACCTTATCACACTTCTCATCGTGATGGCTCTCATTTTTTTTTCTCACGATTGTAGATGATTATACAAGGGCCACTTGGGTATATCTTATGCAATCAAAGAGTCAAAACATTTACTCATCTTTCAAACTTTGTTTCCTTGGTCAAAAATCAATTCAATAAATATGTGCAACGAATTCATACAGATAATTGGCATGAATTTTTCACTTCTATTGTACAAAATTCCTATCTTCTTAAGGGATACTTCATGGGAGTTCTTGTACTTACACACCACAAGAAAATGAAATTATAAAAAGTAAGCACATGCATCTCTTAGAAGTAGCATGCGCATTAAAATATCAAGCCTCTATTCCTGAAGGTTTTTGGGGAGATTGTGTGGTCACTGCTACCTATTTGATTAATTGCATGCCAATTCGTACTGTGGATGGGAAAACTCCTTTTGAACTGCTTTATAATAGACAGCCTCACAATGAACATCTTTGAGTATTTGGTTGTTTGTGTTATGCGACAAATGTTGGCTCTTTGGAAAAGATGGCCCCTCGTGCCACACAATGCATATTCATGGGATATCCATCTCTTTAAAAAGGTTATCGAGTTATGGAGATTTCTACATGACATTTCTTTATTAGCAGGGATGTCATCTTTCACGAGGACATTTTTCCATTTAAGGATATGATTTCTTCGTCCTATACATCATCCCCAAATCATAGGCCTTTTCTATCTGAAGAAGATTTATCTATGGCTTCTCAATATTTGTTTGTTGCTCCAAAAACAATCTATTTTTGTTCCAAGGAATGCCACCTTTTCTGAAGACGACTTACCTTCAGTGTTATCTAAGGATCCTCTTTTTGCCTCGGCTCCATCAGAAACTACTTATGAATCTTTCTCAGCACCTGAACCAACAGTTGCTAAGCAGCCTCGATGTTCTGGACGACAGACTTGTCCACCCACGTGGACTAAGGACTACATTTGTTTTGCATCACGTTCTCCAAGTACAAAGTATCCTATCTCTTCATGTGTGTCTTTTAATAGACTATCACCAGATCATATGTGTTGCGTTAGCCGTCTCTTAGAAGAAAACGAACCTTCTTCTTTCCATGAAGCATCCCGTGATCCAAGATGGCAACACACAATGGAATCAAAACTTACTGCTTTGATCGAGAATCATACTTGGGACATTGTTCCACTTCTCCCACACCGGAAGCCGATCGGATGTAAATGGGTTTATAAAATCAAGTTTCAGCATATGGTTCAGTTGAAAGATATAAAGCTCGACTAGTGGCTAAGGGACTCACTCAAAGAGAAGGCTTCGATTATCATGAAACCTTCTCACCTGTTGCCAAAGAAGTCATCGTCCGTCCCTTCTTCTCCATTGCAGCCATCAGAAATTGGTCTTTACATCGGATGGATGTTAACAATGCCTTTCTTCACGGCGATCTAGATGAAGAGATCTATATGGAGCTTCCACAGGGATTACCCAGATAAGGGGGAGTCTCGAGTATGTCGTCT
This sequence comes from Eucalyptus paniculata subsp. matutina, assembly GCA_017140255.1. NCBI lineage: Eukaryota > Viridiplantae > Streptophyta > Magnoliopsida > Myrtales > Myrtaceae > Eucalyptus > Eucalyptus paniculata. The sequence goes on from CM029436.1 coordinate 45,466,845, forward strand.
ACGCAAATCCTTGTACAGATTGAAATAGGCATGTAGATAATGGTACGCCAAGTTCACTACTGTGTTGACTAATGTGGGATTTCGACACTCTAAGCATGATTATGCTCTGTTTACATGGAGTGAAGGCAATTCATCAATCTATCTACTGATATATGTTGATGATATACTTGTTATGGAAAATAATGACTCTCATGTTGCAAGATTTAAAAAAACATTTGCACTCTACTTTTCATATCAAGGATTTGGGACTGCCCAAATATTTTATTGGAATTGAAATTGCTCGATCTGACAAAGGTATGAATCTCAGTCAGAGAAAGTTCATCCTTGAAATTGTTTCTGAAGCTGGATTGTTCGGATGCAAACCAGCTATCGTACCAGCTGAGCATAATGCCAAGTTGACTACTCATGAATATGATCTAAACTCTTTCTCCATCTATTGAGGACTCACTGCTCAAAGATTCGTCAGCATATTAGCGGCTTGTTGGTAAATTAATATATCTTACTATGACGAGACCGGATATACGTTATGCAATGCATATACTTAGTCAATTCATGCATAGTCCAAAGCAATCTCATATGAATGCAGCCTTAAAGGTTGTGAAATACTTGAAGGGATGTCCAGGACTTGGAATTTTCTTATCCCGTGACTGCAACGTGAAGATGACAGCTTTTTGTGATACGAATTATGCCACTTGTCCAATGACTAGAAGATCAATTACTGGTTTCTGCATCAAGTTGGGAAAGTTACTAATCTCATGGAAGACAAAGAAGCAATCAACTGTCTCTTTATCATCGGCTGAATTAGAGTATCGAGCCATGGCAAAGACAACTTGCGAAGTGGTTTGGATTCGAGGTTTACTTTCAGATTTCGGGTTATAGGTTAGTGGACCGACTGAATTATTTTGTGACAACGATGCTGCACTCAAATTGGCAGCAAATCCAATTTTTCATGAAAGGACGAAACATATAGAAGTTGATTGTCACTTCACATGAGATAAGATCAAAGAAGGAATCCTCGTAGCAAAAGGTATTGGAATAATGGATCAACCTGCAGACATCTTCACTAAGCCATTATGTCAGAGACAATATAGTTATCTACTGAGCAAGCTGGGTGTCCTTGATATATATAGGCCATCAACTTGAGGGGGAGTGTTGGAGTATAGTTGAAGATTGTGATTGATCCTAATTGTAGATTGATTGATTTAGTTATCTTTGTATATATTGTTTCCCTTTATTCTCTTCCATTCTTGCATTATAAATGTATTGATGTGCTTGTATACAAATCAATGAATATACAGAGAAAATTTCCTCCTTTTTCTTCATTTCCTGTCAAGGATCTGCACTCTGTAGCCTCTTTCTGTTGATATTGTTAGAAATCTGACAGACTCATCCAAACCTTTTTGTGGTTATTTTTCCATTGATTATGGTAGATATTACATCAAAACACATTGAAAATTACTTATCAGGTTATAGTTTTGCCTAATTAGATGAACGATTCTAGGGTGGGTAGGCTGCAGACTCCGACCCTGTACTTACGACCCCCGTTATAACCTAGGTTCTCTTTTTTTTGACCCCGTACCCGACCCCCGTTTGCATTGGGACCCTGTTTCCCGACCCACCCTGTTTTTCCGGTCCGGGAACAGGGTTAACCCTATTTATATTGGAACCTGTTTCTTTGTCTTGTACTACATTTCCTACTTCGAGTAAACATCAAAACTGAGCATGCAGAACCACACATATGCATCCACTCTTCATTCTGTGATCATTGAACTTTCATATGCTATGCCCAGCAAGCTTTTTACAAGATTTTCCGATTCAGTTTTATCCTCTGCTTCTGTTGGCGTGGGATGCTTCTTCACCTAGTCAGCCTTCGATTCGGAAGTCACATGATTATTGTATATGGTGGTTGCCTGATTCGCATTTGGTGGGTTAGAACCGTTTGCCACTTAGGCTTGATTTCCACAACTTTCTTGAGGAGAACTTGCTGCCTGCGTTAGATGGACAGTTAGAACTGTTAAGAGGAGGAAAAAACCTAAAAATTCCAACCTTGCACGTGCACTGAAAAGAGACAATACCTGATCCCAATCTTTGGTTTTGGTTCGACACGAAGAGGCAAATGCACGGATGCAGGAGATGAATTTGCTAAACTCGCAGCTCTGTGTCCTTCAATTAAGTAAAAAAACTCGATGAAAGCACTGTGACAGGGCTTCCATTCTACCTCTTTTAATGACCTCTACATCTATAAGTTATCAGAACAATGACTGAAACATTTTGACACATTTTAAAGCCAAGAATTCGTGCATCAATGTCAAAAAACTATCCCAATCAAGACTTCAAACATCAACAGAGTTGACCATCAGTTCTCTGTTCTCCCAATCAAGATCACTTAGGTGGCAACTTAATCATAATAATACAATAAAGAGATCCTAAACAAAATTTTCAATGCGCATGCCGGAAGAAACAATTAACCCAATATGTATACTTTGTTCCAGCAGATACGCCTTTGTAACTATAACAAGAAACTGAGATCGCACCGCTACATTGCCTTGATATTAAACTACAATGACTGGCCAGCCAAGAAGACCCAAAAACATAGAAACCCTAGAACACCTAGGTAGAATCATGCACAATATCCCATGAAAGCCTCATACAAAGTCCGATCCCAAAGAGCACAAGTATGGAAATTTTCACTGCACTATTACCATATTTGCATAAAACCTAGACTAATCTTGTTAGCCAAAATTGACAGTGAAGTACACTCCTTCAAATGTAATGAAAACCTTAAAAAAAACATCATCTTCACATTATTGACCTCACCAATCTAAAAACTTTCACCCAAAAACAAAAAGATAACCCAAACATTGAAGGATATTTTAAAAGCAGCAAATGCTCGTTTTTCAGTGCGGCGTAGAAGGCGTTCTGCATCCTCCTCAGCTTCCATTTGTTCCTTGAGATATAGCAGATCATCACTGTCCAGGGCTGCACAATGAAGCCCAAACAAGGTTCTAGAAACTAAAGGCACGAAAATAAAAGAAGGAAAGATATAAAACTGTAAAAAAAACCCAGGAAAGAGCTTTCCCATCACTTCGCTGGGTGCACCACAGCGAAAGTTTGTCTACAACTATGCCTACCTCCTCATCCATGAAGGTAACCTCCACGTTCTCCAGCAACCTCTTGCATCTGCTAGCATCAGCCACCCGGTAAAGGCCAAGATCCCTGCCTGGGCATGTTATCAGAAAACCATCCTAATGCAAATGCTTAATGGAGATCGGGACTGAAGTAAAATTATATGGCAAAACAGACTCCTGGCCGACCCGCTAACTAAAAAACAATCTTTACAATCTATCAAGTCAGTGGACAAACTGTAAATTGCGCTAACCGGTATATTTCTACATTTTATAACAAAGTTAAACCAAGAGTCGATTCACATATTCTTACATCAATACCACAGGCATGATCAGCGTAAAACGACAACCACCTAAAATTTCTGCAGACCCGTCTTAATACATAACACATGAACAGAGGAACCCAAGTTCCTAGCCTAGGACAGAACCTCAATGCGTAGTTCCTCGGGCACAGCACACCTAAGTCCACTGGCGCTTTTCTTTCACTTAATCCCATCATCATCTATATTTTAAGTAACATCCTTAGAACATCATCCCACCACGAAAGCTAACCCAAATTGAACCATTGATACCATCTACCTGTTCTAAGCACTATGGAGGCCAGGAGCTGGCATACAACACACACACCAAACGAAACTGAGCTCGATCAAGTTCAGAAGAGACAGGAGACAGGGTGGGGTGGGAGATGGATGGGGCTAACCTTGGCGACCATGCGCTGGAATGTGATGTCCTCGTCGTCTATATTGTCCTTCCCCTTCCCCCATTTCTTATCTGTTCCGCAAATCACAACATGACCCAGAATCTCATTTCAACGCAAGCACTTTCAACTCAGAGAGAGAGAGAGAACCTCAGAGCGAGCAATGGTGAAGAGTGCCTGGGCAGTGTTCCTGTACGCCAGGAGGCACACGACTCTACCATCATTCGCTGCGTGAGTGCACGAACGAATCTGTATCAGCCCAAAGCAAACTCCAAAAACTCGACACAAGCCGGAAGCACCCGAGAGAGAGACCTTGGAACCAGGTGCAGACGACGTCGAGGGGGTGCGCGATAGCGATGGTGGCGAACCCGACGACGGCTCCGGCGGTGGCGTTCTCCCACTGATGAATCTGGCGATGGCGCGATGAAGGAAAAGCAAGTCTGTAGGTGTGAGTCGTGACCGTGTGAGAGGTAAAGAAGATAGAAACGAATTAGGGTTTTTGATTTGGGGCTGCCTTAAAACCGGTTCCCAAACCGGTCCGGTCGATCCGGTTTCCGGGTGGGTAATCCCTCGGAACCGATTCCCGGACCGGTTCAAACAGGGTCTGAATTTTGGGAACCGGTTCCCGGACCGGTTTCAACCGGAACCGGTTCCCGACCCTGTTTTCCGGGTGGGCCGGACCGGGAACCGGGTAAACCCGGTCCGGTTGCACACCCCTAATAGTTTTGCCTAATTAGATGAACGATTCTAGCGGACCACTGATTAAAAAAAATCTTTGGCTTTAATATTGAAAGAACATCGACATTAACACGTAGTTAACATGTGACTAAGGCCTTTTGCAAACCTTTTTTTCCTCCACCAGTGCGTATTTCGCAATAATAATCGCATAGTATGCGTTTTCTTTGTGGCGTCATAGTGGGCATGCAGCTTCGTAAGGTTTGCCCTGATAATTCAGTAAAAATTGTTATCAGATGTCGTCTCTGGTGTTGTGTTTTTTGTCCAAACTTCTCATACTGATATCAAAAGGTTTCCTGAATTTTTATTTTGATTGCACAACCTAGAGGCTTTGATGTTACAGGGCTGTGAAAATCTCACTGAATTACTTTAATGTATTGAGAAACTGATTGATCTACGATTTCTTGATGTCAGAGAAACTCTGAGTCTAATAGCTATGCCACTATTTATAGGTATGTTATCCAAATTTGTTGTGGTAACCAAAAACGGGTTGAGACTAAAGGAGTTGAAAATAAAACTGAATGCACCTTGTAGGGAAATCATCCATCTCCAAGTTGCATAGGGTTCGAGAGCATGTTAATTTAACCACGAGAGACGCACTGTGCCGGTGGACTATGCAGTGATTGAAGATTATGAAAAATTCTAGAATTTGTATTTATTAATAACCAAATGACTAGCTTGAACGAAAAAAAGAATACGCACAAGGACGACATAGAACGAATTGTAATATTTCAGGGACCGGCGGTTCATTATCTCTAAAGTTTTTGCACAAGTTTTATGAAGAGAGTCTTCTAAAGATTTTGTTAAAAGTGAAATGTATTGCTTTCTATTCTTTTCCCACAAAATCAAGGCAATAACACTTTCAAGAAAATGATCTACACGTCTCAATGTCTTTTCCCGTTTCCACCTGCATTATTTTCTTGAACATAGCCGTTAGAGAGTATCATCATGTAAAAATTAATCTCCACTATGAATACGTTGACTGTCACACTAGTATCGATTCTTCGTTGTTGGCCAAAGACCCAAGTGTAGATCAAATGCCATTTAGCAAAAGACCAATTTTCCACCCGCATTTTTCTAGTGCATTTTGCCGTACCTGATATTTGAATTGGTGTACCTCATAGATACTTTCACAGTTTTCAATTGAAGGCTGAGATTTATTCTTTGGTGGTTTGACGGTCACTGATCTCCTAGGATTTGTAGGAGTGCCCGAAGGTGAATAATAACTTTTTATGCCTTTCACACAAACATGGGACACATACTAAATTAGATTTGGACCACCGAAAATTACAAGATCCATATCAATTTTATGTGAGTCCCATTAAATTTAACAGTCTAAATTCAGATTAAGGTGAGGGTACGTCAGGTTCACTAAATATACAGTAGAAAAATGAGAAAAGGAAAAGTGACCGGTTGTCGTCCCACATAAGTTGCGCTCATTGTGATGGGTTGTACCACACCCAAGCAGGAAGTCTACTAAGAAGGAGCCATAGAAAAAAGTAAATGGAAAAATCATTACTATTTTCCTTTTTTGTATTCACATGAATTATATGTGAATGTAGTTCAAACTCAATAAAATTTATATTGAATTAAATTTTGTTACTTTAAATTCATAAAAAAATTAATTTTTTTGAACTTTGACTAGCTCATAAGATTCAACTTATTAAATATGAGTTAAAAATTAGTTTTTTTTTTTTTTAGCACATCAACACCTCTAGTGATGAAAAGCTTATATTTTAATGGATAAGGAGAGCAACAGGTTGTTCATCTTCATTTTGATTTGGGCGGCCACATGATCCCATTGCAACGAGAACTAACAAAAGGGAAGGGTTAGTCGGTTAAAGAAGTAAATTACCTCATTAAAGACGACAAGATTGTATGTGTCTCAAGAACATCTTGCTCACCTTTTAAGGCAAGAGAAGAAGTAATTCCAACATGAACACTTTTGCAAAAGTTGCCGACCAGAGGAGATGATGGTGTGGCTCTTTAAGGAGTAGCATCACGTGAAAACTAATTTTCCATTGTGAACACCTTCACTCCAACGCAGAGTATTGATTCTTTCATTTAATAAGGGTGAGGAAAGCTAAAGGTCGCCCGTTTTGATTTGATTGGTCACGCGGTCCAATTGCAAAAAGAAAGTAAAAAAATATTCTCAGAAGTCTAGAGTGAAGTAATCTTGCCCAGAGGTGACTATTAGCTTTCTACGCCTTTTACACATACATACATACATACATACATACATAATTCAATTTGAACCATTGAAAATGACAAGATTTATGTAAGTTTTATATGAGTCTTGCCAAATCTAACTGTCTAAATTCAAATTAAGATGTCGAGTTCACTAAGGATGCGTTTAGTAATATTTTTATTTTCGAGAATAATTTTATTTAGAAATAATTTTTTTTTTATTTTTATTTTTGGGAACAAATAGATAGATTTTTTTATTTTTTTATTTCAAATTTATTTCTTTTACACTTTTCTATCTCAAAAAATAGAAAAATTAGCTGATATTGTCATATTAATTTCTGTTTTTTTTTTATTTCATGAAGAAAATAATTTAAAAAAAAAAAAAAAAAAAAACGGCATGACTACCCATCAAGACGTGAATAATGAGTGACATATCACATGGACATTGGTCAAAGGAACAGACAAAGGAGAGAAAAAGCTCACGCGGTTGTCGTACCACATGAGTTGGCCTCCACATGTTTGGGGTGTGCATGAGGCGCACTAAGAAGGAGCCATGTAAAAGCAAATGGAAAAATCATTACTACTTTATTTTTATTTTTGAGATTAAGATGAATTACATGTGAATGTAGTTTAGAGTCTTTGACTCATTAAATTTGTATGCAGTTATTTTTTTTTTTTACTTTAAATTCGTAACAACTCATTCTTTAAATTTTTGCTAACATATATACAATCCAACTTGCTAAATATGAGTTAAATTGTAGATTTTTTTGCCCATTTTAACGCTAGCAAAAGACTCCCATTTCCACGGGCAAGGAAAGCAAAAGGTTGCTCATCCCCCATTTGATTTGCACGGCTAGGTGGTCCAATTACAAGGAGATCTAACAAAAAAGGTGAGGGTTAAAGAAGCAAATTGCCTTGTCAAAGACATCCACGGTAAGATTGTGTGTATTCTAAGCGAAGGAAGGCAAGAGAAGAAGTAATTTCCAACATGAGTACTTTTGCAATAGTTGCCAAGCGGACGATTGCGTGGCTTTTTAAGGAGTGGCAAATGATCCAGTGTAAACACGTTGACTCCTACGCAAAGTATCTCGATTCTTTCAGCTAAAGGGGTCAGGGAAAGCCAAAGGTCGCCCGTCTTCATTTGATTTGACTAGTCACGCGGTCCAATTACAAAGAGAAAATAACAAAGTATCCTTAAAAGTCTACAGTGAGGTAGTCTTGCTCAAGGTGGCGATTAGCTTTCTATGCTTTTTACACAAACATAATATATGTATGTAAAAAATTTGGACTATTGAAAATGAGTTAGAAAGTAGATTTTTGATTAATTTTAATGCCTCTAGCGAAGAGAGACTTTCGTTTCAATGGACAAGAAAAGTGAAAAGTTAACCCATCTTCACTTTGATTTTTGCAGCCATGTGGTCCAATTGCAAGATGAATTGAAAGCGGGCTAATTATGTAAATTGCTAGGAGGGTTAATAGTTTGGTTCATTTCGGATTACTAATAAGTGAGAGTTGAATTGAATTGAATCGCGACCAGAGTCAAAAATTCGATTAGGTGAGTTTGATTTATCAGTGTTTCTTTTTACGTTTTACTTATAGGAACTTAATTGAATGAAATGACAAAGAAGAGAATATTTAAGTTGATCCTTTAATTTTTATTGAGAAATTCGATTTGATTTAATTAATCTAATCAGAATAATCCAAACAAAAAAAGGTATTTTTTTAATCATCAGAACTGAATCAAATAAAAAATATACAGAATTTCGATCCATTTCGGTTCCGTTCAAATCACCACACAAAAGACGCGTAATCCGCGGCCAGATTGCGTGGATCCCCAGCAGGTCTGGCTCATCTTTTGAGGCGAGAGAAGAAGCAATTTCCAGTTTGAATACCTCGCGGAAGTTGCCAAGCAAAAGTGATGATCGCGTTGCGACAAAAAAGGAAAGAAGGGCGATGATTGTGTGGCTCTTGCGGAGAAGCAACGAAAATATCTATGGTCAAAAAGGTGAGGGTGAAAAAGCAGTACGATTGCCTCGTGACAGAAACGCAATCCTCTCCACAAGAATGCGTGTCTCCTTCGGGGCGAGAGTGAGAAGTAAAGCTTTGTTTGAAGTCCGAGTGCGAGTTACCCAGGAGCAGAAACGCCAATCACCATAAGTCACTTGAGACGCTGGTCTTTCGCTCTCTGAGACATCTGGCTTTGATAGCTCTAGATTGAGGCGTGAAGGTGATCTCAGAATCGTGCTGCTTTTGAGGCTCGGACACGACTTGATGTGCTTTAAGGTAACTCCTTTTTAGACATTAATGCCCATCCGAGTAATTCTGCCTCTGCATTACTTTTCCAGATGAGCCGGATGGTCTATTACATTTTGATAGAAGAAAATAAAAACATTTGATTATTACTCATTGCATGACATCTAACATCCTTAAAATCATGCACAATATAACATATGAAATTCCATCGACCTTTTCAAAATCACGGTCGTCACATTTATTGCAGATTTTTCTTACTACGTTCCCCTTATTCAATTGATCAGTATGAGCGGTTGGACTAGATAAACCTGGTGGAATTTAATAGCTCTCTCTCTCTCTCATAGTTCTCACTTTCTGTATCTTTTACATCTGGCCTCTCTCTTGCAGAACAATTCAAGGCTATCATCTACAGTCCGCACTCGCTTTCCTTGTTCATTTCCCTCTTGAAAGTTCTCGCCGAGGCTTGTTTAGGGTCTTCTCTCTCCGATCTCGCACCTCTTTTCGTATCTCAGCTTGCGGAAGGTAATCGTTTTTTTCATCTCTTATTACCGTGTCATTTCTGTTGATTTGTTGCGGCTGAACTAGTGTGTTTTGGGCTCTTTTTGTCTAATGTGGGTGGCTGCTAACGTGGTGTGTCACCAGCTCATAATGGACTTAAGTAGAAAGGAGAAGCCTTTGCTTTCGACTGTAGATGTGTCTAATTATGTGGCCTCTGTCTCATTGTTCGTTTGCATCGTAATTCAGCGTCGATCCTTTGTTAAGCTAGAATGAGTTGGAATGCGAGCGCGGTAAATTCTATTGCGCTCTAAATTGCCAGTATTCACCTCAAGCCAAGGACCATTTTTTTATGGATCGTGAGGTTTCTTTGTCTTTGATGGTGTAAGATCAATTAAATAAAAAATGAAATAGAAAAGAAAAAGTAATAGGGCGGTTCACGGCAAGTTCCAAGATCAAGGGGGTTCAATTTTCAATTCCGAAAATTGAGAACATACTCTAATAGGTGGGTTTCAGGGTTTCGGTCTAGAATCTACACACTTTGTAGCCAATCACCCATAAAAGAAAGTACTCTCTTAATCAGATTTTATTCACAATTTTGCCTTTGACAACTATAGGACATTCTAGACAAATAATATGTTGTCTTCCTCGAATTATTGGACTATATAATACTAAACAATATATTGCTTTTCACCTCTAACTCATTTTCTTCCTTCAAAGTTTTGAAAATTGATGAAGTTAGTTACCCCAAAAAAGGGTAAAAAGAGGTTGAATTGAGTAATGAAAAAGTATAGTCCACACGCATAAATGACAATAGCTATTATGCGAAGGTGAGAGCATTTTTAACTCTATTGCCACTTTCTCGAATGAAAAATCTCCGTTGCTACTTTTTACCTGCTCTCAAATCAGTGGTAGCTTCAGTCATCATCATAATACAAGACATACCAAAATCCATGGTATGATGCTTCTTAAGATATTTTATGGTAGAGAAAAATAAACTAATTGATCTTTGACATATACACATGAAAACATTTTTAAAAAATTGAACTATAAATGTTTATTAGGACACTCACTTAGCTTTATATCTCTCATATCTTTCACCTTTTTGCCACAAACTATAAGTTCATTCCTTAAAATGTAATTAATCAATTTAATCTGACTTATCATGAATTTAGCCTATTATCCTATTCTACGTCCATTTAATTGGATTAAAAAAACTTTGCAATGATATTCTCAAGGTGGGCCCTCGAGGAAAAAGGGGGCACGCACTGAAGTCCATTCTTTTCAAACCTTGGTCCTCTCTGAATTCTCTTCTGCTCCTCCGATCAAATCATGACCTAATTTCAAGTTGTTCAGACTGGGGCAAAGTCAGAGCAAGGCAAACAAAGGGATGCACCGTATCGCTTCCGGTCGTTCCTTTGCTATGCTCGTTGCACTGATTCTTTTCTCTATGCTTGAATTCTATCATCTCAAGAGGAAGAATGTGAGTGCAGAAAAAGAGAGCACTAATGAGCATTCGCTTCTTCTTTGGTGTCATCTAACAAATGATAGTTCTATTCTACAGATAAAATGTCAATCAATTATTTAAATTTCAAAGTTTGAAGAGAATACCTCAGTGATGTCATATCGGGTTAAAGTGGATTTGTTTTGCATGAAATTGCTAGTACGCAAGGGCAGCGAGGAACAAATAAAAGAGATATAGCAAAGACCTTTTGTTCATCTCTATCTCATTTCCAAATCCATTTAGAATATGACAATTTGAAATTAAAATGTAAGATCACATTTCTAATCACTAACTAGGCCTTTTCTTCACATCTTCCACACATTTCCAATTTCGTTTGAACTCACTTATCAGCTTTTAAATGATTTTATCAAATTCTGATTTTTAATAGTCAAACAAAAACAGAACCTTTGCTTATTTATTGTGATGAATGCAACTTGCTTGTACACATGAGAGTGCTAGTACGAACACCTAGAAGGGGTGAATAGGTGTTTAAAATAAATCTTGGCAAATATATGCAGAATAAAATAAACTTCAAATAAAACAAATGAGTTAGGGAAGAGAATAAGAACACAAGATTTATAGTGGTTCGACTTAATCCAAGCCTACGTCCACTCTCCCACGCTAACAGCCTTCTTAACTGGATTCCACTATGCAATCAACAAGAGATTACAACTTCGAGTGCAAACACTTAGTAGATCACACTATCTCACTAAGTCACTATTTTGGTATTTCTCTCACGATTACAAACGTTTAAGCTCTCAAGAGACACGTATATGATCAAAAGTCACTCGGACTTTGGAATTATAAATTCTACGTTCTGTCTCTTACTTGCTCATCGGTCCTTCATCTCCTTAAATACTCCTCCACTTCCAAACTAGCCGTTGGACAGCATCCCGGAGAATCGTCTTCCAATATATCCATTGGACAACTCTGTATTTAGAAGATTTGGTAGCCGTTGAGTGACAAAGGTAGAATCTCAAATTGATTCCGATCGCCCATATAAACGGAATCTTGGTTTCCATAAGTAAAGCTTCTTCATATAGAAAGTTCTTGTCTTCAAGATCCAATCGTCAATCAATTAGATTGAATCAATCAAATCAATCTTGATGTGGAATCCAAATCAGACCACTAGCCATTATATGATTGGGCTTGATTTACGTTCTGTCGAATTCTTGATGTAAAGTCTGAGAGCAATAGACTTTACAATCTGAGTCTGAACATATTCTGCTTTTGAACAGATTTAGCTTTAAGGTCTATACCCAGTTTAGCTTCAGAATAGAGTCTATCTTCGGTTTAGCTTCAACATAGAGTCTGTCTTTCGGTTTAGCATTCATGTTCATCTGGAATTAGTCGTGGTTGACGGACTTGATGTAAACAGACTTTGACACTAAAGTCTAGCAATCTTCGACTTTGAGTCTTGAGTCCGGCAATCTTCAAACTTTGAGTCTTGAGTCTGGCGCCTTGAGACTTTGATCTGAAGTCCGGAAATCTTCGAATATACTTTGGACATGTGTTACGCTCAATCTTCTCGTAGTCTTCTCTCGACTTTGATAATATCATTTACATGTTCTATTATCTGCATGGTCTATTACTCAACCATCAAACATATCAAACATATTAGTAGCCTTTGATTTATTTTGTCATATTCAAAACATTATAAGGGATTTTCCTAACAATCTCTCCATTTTTAATGATGACAAAACAATCTCTAAATATGCAGATTTGTAAACATATTTTTAAATTAAAGGATATCAGAAGATAGAAAATAAATTGAGCATAACAATATATAGAAAAATAATAAACGCAGCTCAATATTATGCGATAAATAATATCAACCAATCTTCACATATGCATATTCATATATTGCAATAATATCAACCAATCAACACATATGCATATTCATATCTTCTCCCCATTTTTGTCATAATCAAAAAGCGATAATAATGTATATAGTATCACATGGAGAATATAAAACGATAAATGTGTCTTGCATAATTTCCAAAAATCAGCTTTTATAAAGCAAATCGAATATTAAAGATATACAATATAGCTCACTTCGATCATATATATCAGCAAATATCCAATAAAAATCACGGATGCATCATAACTTGCACATACCATTTTTGTCATAATAAAATGATAATATCAATACAAGATTTATTAATGACAAAAGGTAATAAAAAATGCACTAACCGGATTTTTTTGAACAAATTTTGACACATTTACCTTTCATTCCATCCATAATAAGATCACGATTAATTCAAAAAGATTTTTCCAAAATTGATCAAAGCTTCCCTCAATTTGTTGCCTTTTTGAGATGATCACGATTCTTTTCCTTTTCTTTTGGATTCGCTTTCTCCCCCTGTGATCATGACAATATTTGCGAATAGAAACAATTGTTGCAATTGTCGCGGGAGATATTTTCTGATTGCACCAAAATTTGCGTAGATTCGCAATCATCATTCCCTTAAAGAATTTCCTGCAATCAACTCATTTCTCAACTTCTTCTTTTCATTTATTTCCTCGATTTCCTCATCGGATTCTAAGTCGTGTTCGAGTCGACTTTGATTTTGAGTCTGTGTCTGAATCAGACTCAGATTCTGAATGTGCCATCAAGCACAATTGTCGCAGGAGATATTTTCTGATTGCACCAAAATTTGCGTAGATTCGCAATCATCCTTCCCTTAAAGAATTTTCTGCAATCAACTTATTTCCCAACTTCTTCTTTTCCTTTATTTCCTCGATTTCCTCATCGGATTCTAAGTCTGTGTCCGAGTTAGACTTTGATTCTGAGTTTGTGTCTGAATCAAACTCAGATTCTGAATGTGCCATCAAGCATAGATTTTTTTGCTCATCATCTTCTTTTATTGTTCTTTTCTGGCCATTTTGCTTGTATTTTCTTCCATCGAAATATGGTGGCCTTGTGTTGCTTTGTCCCTTCATAAGTCCTGGTGCCAAGATACTAGCCATAAAGAATTTTTAGCTCAAAAGTAAAAACACTTTTATAAACCGAGCACTTGGCTCTGATACCAATTGAGAGTGCTAATACGAACACCTAAAGGGGGTGAATAGGTGTTTAAAATAAATCTTGGCAAATATATGCGGAATAAAATAAACTTCAAATAAAACAAAGGAGTTAGGGAAGAAAATAAGAATACAAGATTTATAGTGGTTCGGCTTAATCCAAACCTACGTCCACTCTCTCACGCTAACAGCCTTCTTGGCTGGATTCCACTATGCAATCAACAAAAGATTACAACTTCGAGTACAAACACTTAGTAGATCACACTATCTCACTAAGTCACTCTTTTGGTATTTCTCTTATGATTACAAACGTTTAAGCTCTCAAAAGAGAAGTATATGATCGAAAGTCGCTCAGACTTTGGAATTATAAATTCTACGCTTCGTCTCTTACTTGCTCATTGGTCCTTCATCTCCTTAAATACTTCTCCACTTCCAAACTAGCCGTTGGACAGTATCACGGAGAATCGTCTTCTAATATACCCATTGGACATCTCTATATCTAGAAGATTTGGTAGCCGTTGAGTAACAAAGGTAGAATCCCAAATTGATTCCGATCGCCCATATAAACAGAATCTTGGTTTCCATAAGTAAAGCTTTTTCGTAAAGAAAGTTCTTGTCTTCAAGATCCAATCGTCAATCAATTAGATTGAATCAATCAAATCAATCTTGATGTGGAATCCAAACCAGATCACTAGCCATTATATGATTGGGCTTGATTTACGTTCTGTCGAATTCTTGATGTAAAATCTGAGAGCAATAGACTTTACAATCTGAGTCTGAACATATTCTACTTCTGAATAAATTTAGCTTTAAGGTCTGTACCCAGTTCAGCTTCTGAATAGAGTCTATCTTCTGGTTCAGCTTCAACATAGAGTCTGTTTTCTGGTTTAGCATTCATGTTCAGTTTGGAATTAGTCAGGGTTGATAGACTTCTAATGTAGAACAAACTTTGACACTAAAGTCTAGCAGTCTTCAAACTTTGAGTCTTGAGTCTGGCAATCTTCAGACTTTGAGTCTTGAGTCTGGCAGTTTTCAGACTTTGACACAGAAGTCTGGAAATCTTCAGAATATACTTTGGACATGTGTTACGTTCAGTCTTCTGGCCGTCTTCTAACTTTGATAATATCATTTACATGTTCTATCATTTGCATGGTCTATTACTCAACGATCAAACATATTAGTAGCCTTTGATTTATTTTGTTATCTTCAAAACATCATAAGAGATTTCTCTAACAACACAGACTCTAGTCTTTTATAGTCCGATTAAGAATTGAACATTGTGAGCGGACCAAGCCAACATCTTTTGACCTGACTAGAGGGTGAGATACAAAAGAAGATAAGGCAAGGACTAAAAACATCTGCAACTGCTTCTGTTCAATCAATTACAAATTTAATTAAAGACTTTGTGTTAATCTGTTCTTGCTTGGTAAAAGATTTTGGTGGGGCCAAGACTTATGGATGAATATGTAATTTTTTTTAAAATAATTGGGTTTAAGCATAATTTCCGAGAGTTGGCTGGGCCAGGGCACCCGTAGCCCCTCATTAAATCCACCCATATTGTCAGACATTTTGGATGTGGCAGGAGAAGAACTAAACAAGGAGAAAACTCAGGAGGGGATGGGGAATATGTACTGAGAGAGAGTTGATAACTTAATCGGGGAAGGTTAGGGAAATGAAGAAAATTAGAAAATTAGAAAAAAAAAACATTAGTAATGAGGGCTAGGATATAGACATGGATGACCCATTTAGTAAGAATGGTTCCAAAGGCATGCCATTGCTAGGGAGCTAACTCTCATTTTTCTTTTTCTTTTGGGGTCAAAACCTAACTCTCATTGAGATTGCACGAACGATAATGCTTAGAGAGAAAGAGTTTGTCTATTTTGGCTCTTCACTTTTCTAATTTTTAAATGACAATTTCTTATTTAATGACTCACAAATTTTAATTGCTATTTCCATTAAATTGTTTCCTTTTTAATTGATTACGACGATTTGATATTAGAATTTATGAATATTAGTAATTAGCACTTTGATGAAGGCAGAGATCAACGTATATGCATGTGCTTTCAAATAGATGCTTACATTGAACCACTGATCAAAGGCATGATTGAAGCAAATATGGAAAATTTCTTAGAGGACTTGAGTGCATATGCCCTTAATAAATTTGAACCTTTATTATTATTGAGTTTCATGTGAAAACCACGTAATATAAGTGTTGAGACTCATTAGGGGCGTATGCATTTGAGAATGCCTAATGAAATATAGGCATCAACATGTGAGCTTTAGTTAATTTTACATGCGAGCGACATGTTTAATTTGTAACCAACCAATAAGAGACACGATTCATGAAAATCAACTTGATTAGGAAAGTTCATGCATCTAGAGGATGAAGTCCATGGGAAAGAGAAGATGTGCATTACACTGTCCAAAACAACTTGTAATTTTTTATTAATCAATAGACATCCGCCTAAGAAAATTCATTCATTAAACATTGTGTACTGGGAATCGTTCATAAATCATGTTCTTTCCATCTAGCCTTTTCACTTGTTTATCTACATCTCTTAGTGGAGCAGGAAGGCATCTTCTCTTCATTAAACATTTTAGCATCAGTAATAGTTCATAATGCATGCACCCTCCACCAAAGATTAGGAGCCTTGACTATTGGGCACGCATGTAGACATGAAAATTAGCCATTTTCTTCTTATCCATGAGTGGACGCAACCCAATGATGTTGCCTTGACGAGAGGGCGCGGTCCATTGGAAAGAAAAGATGTGAATTGCACCACTAAGTCAATAACTTTTACTATTCAATTAGTCAACAAACGGACTTGATCATTAAACATTTTGGATTCGAAATCGTTCAGAAATCATATGCTTTATTCCCAAAAAGCACGTGCTCTACCTTTTCATCTGCTTATCTACTTCTTCTTGTGCAGCAGGAAGACATTCTCTCTTCATTTTTTCCTATAAGATTTCCATGGGGAAAGGGCAAAGTCTGAGCAAAATGAAAAGAAAAAGAAAAAGAGTGCAAAAAAAAGGAGCATTGAGGGAGAAAAAGAGAAGGATTGCTGAGAAAGAGATCACTGAGGAAGCATCTGCTTCTTCATCCTTCCCTTCGATACCCATGGAAGGAGATAGCGATCAATACGATGTGTTCTTGAGCTTTAGAGGCTCCGACACTCGGAACGGATTCACTGATTACCTCTACCGTAGTCTGATCAGTGTAGGGACTTTACCAATTTTTGTGTTCAAGGACGATAACAGCCTTGAAATTGGTGAGGATTTTAATTCAAAGATTCTCAATGCCATCACACAATCTAAGATTTTGATCCCCATCATCTCTGAAAATTATGCTTCAAGCAAATGGTGCCTCCGCGAGCTAGTTCGCATCATGGACTGCAAGAAGAGCATGTCACACAAAGTGTTGCCCATTTTTTACAAAGTGCTTCCATCGGATGTGCGGTATCTGAAGGGAAATTTTGGGGAGGCCTTCCATTTGCGTAAGAAGCGGTTTGATAAGAAGGATATTCAGGAAGGACAACGGGCTCTTACAGAAGTGAGTAACTTAAATGGATGGGAATCTGAGAAATTTGCTAATGGGTACTTACCTTCCACCTACATCTTTTTTTTTCTTTCGTAAGTGTTGTTATTTAGCAAAAGCAATATCATATGGATGAATTACTCCCACTACAAGCTTACAAAACATCCCAAAATGTCCCAGTGAATAACCATAATGGCCCATGGACTACAAATACTTGTAGTCCTTAAGATTTCCCCTGAAAACTACACTAACAACATCTAAAACCTTAGGATCCCTTAGTCAGTCTTCCAAAGCTTGGCAACCGCTGGATAAATCGACCTCCTATTGCTTCACACAGATCATGTCTAGGTTCAACACCCACTGTTGCTAGTAACTTTCACCGGGAGGGGATCTATAAGTTAATTATACGTCCTCCATTTAGGTCCGTGTGATGAGCAGGCTATAGAGGGAGAATATCTCCTCCTAAACTTTTTGTAACCAAAATTATTGGCCTCCTATCCTTCAACTAGCTGTGACCATAAGCTTATAACAAACATTTTACTTCTAAAGAATCTTAATTTGCTAGGTGCACCACCTTATCTTATTTCAATAAGATCTATCTATTGGGAGAAAAGAAGGGGAAAAATGAAATGACTGCTACACCATCATCATTCATTGTCATTCGTAAAACGAAAATATTTTGCATGTTAATTGGTTCCACACATCCTTCACATATATGTGGGTGTCTTTTGATGAGATTACGCAAAATTAAGAAGTTATGATGAGTTTTTTTTTTTTTTTTTTGACAGGCATGAAGGAGAATTAGTGGAAAAAGTTATCGAAACTATTCTGAGCAAGTTGAAATGTGATTTTCAGCTTGATGTCACGAAGCACTTAGTTGGAGTTGACAATCATGTCAACAAAATTAGGAATTGGGTAAACATTCCCGCTAGCCATGCTCAAATGATAGGAATATATGGCATGGGCGGGATCGGTAAAACAACTCTTGCCAAGGTCATCTACAACGAGCTATCGAATGGCTTTGTGCATCATAGCTTCCTTCCAGATATACGAGAAACAGCTCGCAATGGCTTACCTCGTCTACAAAATCTACTAATGGATATACAACCAAATCAACATCAAATTTGTACAGTCGATGAGGGAATTAGTTTGATCAAATCCAAATTTAAAAGAAGAAAGGTCCTCATTCTTCTAGATGATGTTGATCACCAATATCAACTAAATGCTTTGGCTAGAGAATGTGATTGGTTTGGGACAGGAAGTATCATCATTGTTACGACTAGAGATAAAGCTATTCTTGATAAATCTATTTTTAAGGTAGACTATCTGTATGAATTGAACGAATTAAATGAGGAGCATTCTTTGCTTTTATTTAAAAGGCATGCATTTCCGATGGGCCAATGTCCGGAGGATTTTGAGGGCATGTCTCGTGATATCTTATCCACCATGGGCGGGCTTCCCTTAGCTATCACGGTCATAGGTTCATCCTTGTACGGAGACATGGATGGAGAAATATGGTGGGAAATGTTGGAGAAACTAAGAAACGGACCGAATAAAAATGTCCAAAAGATATTGCAGATAAGTTATGATGCATTGGAACACGGACATCAGCAGATTTTTCTTGATATTGCTTGCTTCTTTATAGGCGAAGACAGCAAATTTGCCATTTACATGTGGAAGGATTGTTTGTTTTATCCATGTCAAGGAATTAAAGAGTTGAAGCTAAGGTGCTTAATAAAAATGGATGAGTACGGTAGATTTTGGATGCATGATCAATTGAGAGATCTTGGAAGGCACATCTTTTGCCAAGGACAACCGCCTAAGAGATGTTTGAAGCCATGGCTCGAAGATAAAGCCTTGAGAAGTAAAATTCAAGGGGAGGTAACATATGGCACTCTCTCTCTCTCTCTCTCTCTCTCTCTCTCTCTCTCTCTCTCTCTCTCTCTCTCTCTCTCTCTCTCTCTCTCTAAATTGTGATAGTAATTGGATTATAAGTGTCCCAAGGATGAAAAAGTTACATTATTTGATCAAAATTCATTGATATAAATTACATCTGTTAAAAACTTAATTTTGCAATCAATTTAAGATTCTTTAACTACAATTCTACATTGAAAATCTTGTTCACTAAAAGCATGTAATTTTATATCTACTTGAAAGTATTGATAATCTGAAATACTACAATAATTTAATTAAGACGAAGCATATACAGCATAGATAAGATAAATGAAGATGTTTTGAATTTTCGTTCAAAATGGTAATGTACAACATAAGCTGATTATAATAACTAATAATTGAGCAAATCAGTTACACTAAAGAAAAATTCCGCACTTATCACAAGTGCTTGCTTTCTAGTACGGTCGAATGTATTGTGGTGCTCCTATGAATTAGGAAATCAATGATTGATGCACTTTTATTTTTTCGTCCGTTTTGATTTTGAAGATACCCCTCCCCCTACAAGAGATATCTATCTCTTTTCATTCTTCTTGTGTGTTAATAGCTATGATGGCAAAAATCACCTTAAGAATCTTATAGGGAAAATCCTTACAATGTTTTTAAGGTCGTATCACGTTGACCTTGTTCATCTCATGGATTTAGGTGTGTGATAAAGAGTGTATTTTCTTATTTTCCTTTCTTTGCTTCTTTCATTTCTCGTTTGTGCCAAAAACCCTCAACAAACTCGACTATTTAGAGGAAATGTCATGCTTATTATTATATCGATACCTTTTTCTTTACTATATAAAATTTTCAGCATGCGGTCAATTTTGAAAGTAATTAATTTTTACTTAGATTGTCAATGTTCATGTCGTTTCATTATTTTATATTTTCCATTTGGGGAAGCCTAGTAGGTTCATGAGTGGCAGGGAATTAACCTTTGCAATTAACCAAGAGATGTTGGGCAACGGAAAAAGCTTTATTTTCTTGATTTAATTTGAATTAGTTCGCTTAACCATTATAAAGAGCACATTGTTTTGTTGATTCAATAACTATTCTTAAGAGAAATTATATTCACTGTGAGTTTTTCGCTAGTTAATATATAAAATACGGATAATGACAAACGAGTCAAACCATAAAACTAAACCCAATTAAAAAAAAAAAAAGAAAAAGAATTCTATCTTTGGTTTGATAGTGTTCGTGAAAGTTTTTTTTTTTTTTACCCAGGGAACCTCCGCACGCCGCTTCGCGGTGGAGAGTAAACCCTGGAGGGCTGCGTAAGCGGGAGGACCCACCACCCCCGACAACCCACTTAAGACACAGCTGGCACTTAAACCCGACGACGCCGTGGATCGAACTCTGGCCCTTTTGCGAGAGGTCCATTGCTCAACCACCTACGCCACCACTGCCGGTGGTGTGTTCGTGAAAGTTTATATTTCACAAAACTTATTTGTGTTTTGATAGTTCAATTTATTCATAACATTTCCAAGAAACTAACGAAAAAAAATGCACTTCCAAGTTATGTTGATCGAGTCGATAAATTTATTTATTTATTTTTTATAATGTTTACTTATATCTCCCGTCCTATTGTATCTTTGCACTTGGCCTATAAATAGCATTCCAACGGAAAAAAAAGAAGAAAAACAAGATAATGCTTTCAATTTGGAGCAGATACCGTTGTCACAGAAGTTCATGTAAAAGAAGAAATGTGTTGAGCGTTGTGAAATATGGATCAACTAGTCGTGAGCCCATACCATGCATATGCACAAAACTGACATGAATAAATTTATCATGAAGATATAACTATAGTATCCTTATCTCTATTGGAAAAGCACATATTGATGGACAAATCATGTTCTTTGGAAAGACAGTTATAATTTATAAGTTGGCAGTTCTTAATCTTTCATTGTAGTAATTCAACAAGGAAAAAAAAAATCTCTCATTATAGTAAAAAATCAGGTGGGAAACCGCATTTGAAAGACATTGCTTTTTTTTTTTCCCCAATAACAATGGACATACTTCTCTTGGATGGGGTGCACAAGAAATATTTAAATGCGTTAAAAATCGAATTTTAAGGATTTTAAAAAGATATTAAATGAAATCACATGAAACGGAAGTGCGATTAAAGGAAAATTACAAGGAAAGTAAAAGATGAACTTTGTTGTGCCGTGCGTGTCTGATCTTACCTCCGAATACCCCTTTTATACCAATGCCTCGTGTTGACCATTCTGTTTCTAGGCCATTCACATGTGACTTCCACATGCATCATATGTCACATGCATCAATTGTTTCCTGCGTTACTTGCCACATGCATCCTATGACACCTAGTCCTATACTATTCTTTTCAAGGTAGAGATTTCTCTATTATTCTCTCTAACCTAAATTTTCTCAAAATCAAGTTATGAATCGTATTATTTAAATGAATCCATGGGCTATTTTCATCATTTAGCTCTTAAAAGGGGAAACACACCATCATTAATCGCAATTGCCCACTGTCTAAACATAGTTAATTATATATATAAACATGTGTTTTGCTTCTCTTTTAAGAGGGAATTGCTCATCATTTGAAACATCAATTGGTGTCACCTGCTCAATCCAATATAAATGGTGTGCATAGCGTGGGTCATGTCTAGTGTATATCTGATATAACATGATGTTATAATTATAGAAATGATACTGGTGTCACTTTAGGTCCCTTGCAATTTTACTATTATTTAAGGATTCTCCTACTAATAAAAAGTATGGCAGAGGAGTGAAGTCTCACTTTGGTAGAATACTCCTTCTCTAACCAACACATCCCCCACCTTTAACGGTTATGTAATATTCTCCTCATCAACATGTCGTACCATCCCCAATTTTTATCACCATTCTCTTCTTATTTTTAAGAGCTTAAGTTACAAAGTTTCACATAAAAATAAGCATAATGTTAACGTAACACGTGCGTAGCATGTGTATAGATTATTGTGGACATTAAGCAAAGTCCATTTAAAAAAATAATACCATTTCTAGGTTGAATTTTGCTTGTACGTGTTACAAATGCATTTTCTTGCACAGGTTGAGTGAGGGGCACTACTGACTTGAAATTACTTTGCTCTAGAAGTGCATGTTAACAGATGAGTACTAATTTCTAATTTCTGATTCACCTCTTGAGAAGCATACCTATGCTAAAAACGAATGTCAATAATTTACATCAACATACCTCTAGAAAACCTATTTAACAAAAGTGGGTACTAATGGCTACATAAGTTCCATAATGGTGAAATACTCCATTAACTCTCATTGCCAGGTGGGACACCAGCTTAATTAAGTCTGACTGGACGGTTCAAATAGGAAATTATTTACACTTAATAGTGCCAGGAATCAAACTCATAACATGATACACAAAAGCACATTCCTTAACCACTAAATGAGCTGCGTGGGGTTGCCTCTCAAATATTTCAGCCAAATCTTTCAGAAAACTATCAACTGTTCCTTATATTGCTTTTGGTAAATCCTAAAGAACTTGACCATAGAATAAATTGCAAAGAAAAAAATAACTCACTAGACATGTCTCCTTAGTGCCTAACTGAGCGTGGCCAGGTGCCCGCTTTGATCCAGAATCGGACCGCTATGCTGTTCAAGCGACCGGCTGAGTCTTGCTAGAGGCCTAGCCACTGACCGGTAGCTTTGGCTACTTGCTATCTCTGTTATGGGCATCTTAGTCTGTTCCTCTGAATGTCTACGCGGTGTCAATGTGCAGATTGAGTCGCGGCTTGATTTATTTGTGGTCAATCTCGAGATGCTAATCCAATAGAAAGTTTAAGATTTAAAATTTCGATACTTGAACGTTATCTAATACTGTCATTGATCAACTAAGCTTTCGGGGGAAAAATAATTAAGTATTTTCGTTAATGTCAATCAAGCCGTCTGGGATTTTGTCGCCATCTTCTTCCAATTAAATGATCTCCTTTAGCAACAAAGTTTAAGCGGTACTTTTGACTTATAAGATCCAAAAGAAATGGTGCCAGTCTTGGGAAATAGACATACGTATCTTCACTTTCCTATTTAAGTAACATAAGTAAATTTTTCCAGAAAGTTTCGTGTGGCAGAGTTTGCCAAAAGATGTTGCCCAAAGATCGACAAACCTCTTTGTTCCATATGTTAAGACCTTAATCTAACTATAACACCATGTAAGGAAGTTAATTAGTTCATTTTTAGTTGGTCTAAAGCCAGCTCTCTTCCAATTTCCGTCAAAATCTAAAATATTATTTAAATGCTAAAGGTGTATTGCTAAAGAATGATTAAACACTTAATAACAATAGTTAACAAATTGAAAATCAGGTGCTTACTTAGCTACTTAACAAGTGACCCATGGGTACTCTTTTAACATTCGTATATTTTAAAAGGTTTCATGTATTTCCACTTTAATAAAAATCAAAGTATATGCACTACAAAATTCCAAAAAGGCGAGAGGTAAGAATTAAGGTGTTTCGTCTTGAATTTTTTAAAGCAAGAAAAAGTGTTCTTTTTATTTAAAATATTGTTTGAATTTTAAATTTTTTTATCAAAATACTGTGTGTGTTTATCTGTCAACATTTATGTTTGGCGAGGGGTAAAAAGATGACAAATTGTGAAAGTATGGGGTTTAGAAAAGCAAAAATAAAAAAATTGGAAGTCGATTTAGACACTCATTGATTGATTTGATATGCCAGCATTTCGGGAGTAGGTTCGTTCCCTGTGGCTGTCCCTCTACATGCACAAGTGAACTGTTTAAAAACTTATCGAGCTCAAGGTTCCTTTCATTTTGCTGGACGACCATAAGTGGAGACTTTAATGAATTGTTTCCTGAATTAAGATGGCTTCGATGGTTACACATTGGGCCCGATATATTTTCTTCAGCAATCAATTTGCATCTATCTAAATTAGTGGTGCTGGAATTGTCACAAAACAACCTTACAGAAGATTGGGGAGGATGGAGTTTGATCATGGTAAGATGGAAAAAAAGACATCTTCTATAATCTTTGCTTTGTTTTGTTTTATCAATTAAACTCCTTTTTGACAGCTTTTTCTCTTTTGTATAGTCAGCAAAGCAGCTAAAAGTTCTCAACCTTTCATATAGCTGGGAGTTAACATGTACTCCTAAGCTCTTGGCTTTCACGAAGTTGGAGATTCTCAACTTGTCCAATTGTTACAAACTGAAGCAAGTCGACCCTTCTATTGGCAAACTCAAGAGCCTCATTTCCTTGGACTTGTGTAGATGTCATAATTTGAAAGAGCTACCAGAGGAAGTGGGGGAATTGCAAGAACTTAAAGAACTTTTAATTTCTACTGGCATTACAAAGATTCCTATGTCAGTCTATTCTCTGAGGAAGCTAGAGGAACTGGCTATCGAATATTGTGTTGAAATCCCTCTCGCAATTGGGAATCTTTCTTCTCTCAAACGACTTAAACTAGGTGGTTGCACGTCATTGATAGAAATTCCTAGCTCAATTGGGAATCTTTCTTCTCTCAAACGACTTGAACTAGGTGGTTGCACGTCATTGACAGAAATCCCTAGCTCAATTGGTAATCTTTTTTCTCTTAAACAACTTGATCTACTGAGTTGCGAGTCATTGATAGAAATCCCTAGCTCAATTGGGAATCTTTCTTCTCTCGAACAACTTGATTTACGGGGTTGTGTGTCATTGAGAGAAATCCCTAGCTCAATTAGGAATCTTTTTTCTCTCGAACAACTTGACCTACAGGGTTGTGTGTTATTGAGAGAAATCCCTAACTCAATTGAGAATCTTTCTTCTCTCGAACAACTTGACTTACGGGGTTGTATGTCATTGACAGAAATGCCTAACTCAATTGGGAATCTTTCTTCTCTCAAACAACTTCATCTAGGGGGTTGCGTGTCATTGACAAAAATCCCTAGCTCAATTAGGAATCTTTCTTCTCTCGAACAACTTCATCTATGGGGTTGCGTATCATTGAAAGAAATCACTAGCTCAATTGAGAATCTTTCTTCTCTCAAACAACTTAATCTAGCGGGTTGCGTGTTATTGACAAAAATCCCTAGCTCAATTGGGAATCTTTCTTCTCTCGAACAACTTCATCTATGGGGTTGCGTGTCATTGAAAGAAATCCCTAGCTCAATTGGGAATCTTTCTTCTCTCAAATACCTTAACCTTGACGGGTGTTGTTCACTAAAAGAAATTCCTACCTCAATTGGGGATTTACCGAATTTGCAAATGGGGATTTTTGACCTTGAATAGTTACCTATTTCTATTGGATGGTTGAACAAACCCTCAAAGGCTATTTCTTAAATCCTGTGATAGTCTAAAAGGGGGAATTCCAAGAGAAAACGATGACTTGTCTTCGCTCGTGATTCTCCATATCACTGGCACATTGATATTTGACCCACCAGAAAGCATATGGAATCTTTCTTCTCTCTAATGCCTTGACCAATAGGGCTGTAAGGAGTTCGATCGTTGCTACATATCTTTAGGTCAATTCCCTGATTCCCAGGTTGCCAGAGCTTTCTTACCTATTCCACCTAGAAGAACTTCATTTTTATGGATACGATCAACTTGAGTACTTTCCAAAGCTTACCTCAAGACTCTTGAACTTTGTGTTGACTATTGTCCTAAGTTGATATTGCCTGAGCTTGACGAATTCAAGTACTTGGAAGAGTTGTCAATAAAACACTACAATTCCATTGAAAGAATGGACCTCTCACAATCGAATCTTCTGAAAGGATTGGATATTGAGGATTGCAATAATCTAGTTGAAATTTAGGGCCAAGGTAAATTGGAGTTCTCGGAGACAATACGTACATATAGCTGCAAGTCCATTAGAAGGCCGATTCATCCAAAATTACGAGGGCTTGAAGCGATTAAATACTTGCTATTGTGACAATCTAGTCAATATACAAGGTCTTGATAAGGTGGAGTTGTTAGAGATGATCGTGGTTCCATCGAAAGATTACTTGACCTATGATGCTTTTGGAACTTGAAAGAGTTGAATATCAATGGTT
Source organism: Eucalyptus paniculata subsp. matutina (assembly GCA_017140255.1). Taxonomy (NCBI): domain Eukaryota; kingdom Viridiplantae; phylum Streptophyta; class Magnoliopsida; order Myrtales; family Myrtaceae; genus Eucalyptus; species Eucalyptus paniculata. The sequence continues at coordinate 45,493,332 of CM029436.1, forward strand.
GTCATAATCTACGTAGTGTGGAGACTCAATTCTTAGTCTTACGTAATTGCAAGAGTGGGGAAGTCAGTCCTAGAAGCTAACATGATGCTTCAGCCAAGATCAAAATTTAGATCCAATTGTGGTTCTTCATATGTTAGAAGGCGTTGGTCATTTGGTAAGATTCTTCGTCCTTTAACAACTAGAATGAGCGAAAAGTGTAATACTTTTCTAACAGATATAATCTTTTAGGAATTATTTGCTCAACACTTGGTATCTATTTGATCTAGATTTGCCTAAATATATTTGCTGTTGATTGCATCACGGCAATGTTTTTTCAGCTAATCTTCAATCGGCCACTTTTGCAGATAGATTGGCGGCTTGTGAGGCAACAAATGAAAATTAATGACAAAGGTAAACAAGAATTACTTAGTGATTTATAGTTTCCCTCTTGGTAAACCCAAGATGAGAATTTTTCATCTAGAGGTTGATATTCTGCAACTCAATTTATAAACTCCGCGCCAGATCTCTTTTTCCTCTGTCTCAAACTAGTATTTTCCTTTAAAAAAATCCTTCGCCATTTTGAACTCCTTTTGCGAGCAATTTTATGTGTCAGATTTGACTATTGGTAGATATCCTGTTTAGGACAAACAGCTCTCGATTTTTCGTGATGATGGGAAAGCCCGTCCATTGTTCATTTGAGCATGAATTCCTAGTAAGGAAGAGAAACTAAGCTAAAATAAAACCAAGGTTCAACTTTTTTCTGGTGCGTGATTTAAAAAAGTAAAAATTAGTTTTGGCTAGCCTTTTTCATCTATGATTGTAGGCAGGCTTTCCATAAACAATTGTGAGACTGTTGAAAGATTATCAAGCGAGATAAATTGGTGCTACTTTTGTGATAGGTCTGGTTGGTCTATGTAATGATCGAGGCTTACTTTTGGACTTCAATTCAAAGAGCTGTATAGATAACCTTTTGCATAATTGGGACAATTTTTTGCCTGTTCTGTAAAACAAGCTAGGCGAGGAGCTTAAGATTTTGCTTATTATTTTGCATCCTGTTTGATCCTGATGTTGTCATGGAATCATTTTATCAAATGATTGATTTGGGTTTGGCTAACTTGGCTGAGGCAATTCATAGTCCATACCAGAGAACGATCAAATGAAGAAGAGGGATTTTGCTGAGGTGTCATCAGCAACAGTTGAAGGCTAGCTTTTGTGCGACCTTGAACAGGTTCACGGGCCAACTGGAGTGTCCTAAGGAAGTTTTTTATGCCTGTGAAGATCAAAGCACTTGATATGGTTTCATCAGCACAAAACTGAATGATTATGAATGTATTATTTTTCAGTTGAATCTACTTTTTGTATGCTCATAAGGTTCTACCTCTATTAAGCAAATACATACGTGCTGATTTTTCTACATGTTAACCAGATGCAGAGTTCTTTGATGCAATGTGCTCTAATGGTGTCATTCCCAAACTTAGTCAGGCTCTACAGATAGAGGTATGCACTGCCAGTCCTACCATAACTGTGAAAGAGTGACTTGTGTACTTGTATTTGATTGAATGTGTTGTATGCTTGTTAGGTTCTACCTCTTTGTTAATCGAATATGTAAGTGCTGATTTTTCTTCATGTTACCCTGATGCAGAGTTGTTTGATGCGGTCTTGTTCTAATGATATCACTTTCAAAGCCAATGATAGGTTCTGCAGATGGGGGTATGTACTACCACTTGTACCATAATAGAGTAACTTGTGTGCTTATACTACGTGAGCTGTGGAATTTCTCCAGAAATCCGTGAACTAGGATGCATGATGACAATCTCCTCTTATTCTGTCAGTTCATAATATCTTTTGAATGTTGTGATAAAGGTCTTTGATACGACGAGCTTAAATCTCATGTATGCAGCATTAAATTTGTAAAGTTAAATATAGCCTCCTAGCAAACAATTCCGTATTGCTGATTTTGCTAATTGGATATTGCAAGATTTTGCTAATTGGATATTGCAAAATAACCAAGTAACAAGTACGCCTTTCTGTTCTGTAGTTTGGGCACTTTGCCTTTTCGGCATCCGTTCTGTTCATAAACACAAACAAGGATGATGGCGCTAATTGCTGACTTCTCTTCTCTTAAGTCCGTTGTTTTCTATTTCTTTGGCAGATAATGAATTCTGTTGATTGTGATCCAACTGCGAATTAATCAGAGACCTCTGGAATGTGTGGCAAAACTAATGTCCCCAGATTTTGGTGTTGATAGATGAGATTCATTGAAGAAATCACTCGTAGATTGCCAGAATCTGGACCAGGTCAAAATAACTTTGTTTATATTGATGGACTCTCAAGTCTATGCTTACTACTTTCAGCTAATTGTAGACTCTTCATTCCAAATACATCTAAAAATAGACAGAACTAAGGATCCATGCAGCCACGCCTTGATCTCTCTTCGAGATGATTGGAGAGTGTGACACATCTTTACTCTCAACCATCTCATGTAACACATGCATCACCCTCATTTTCTGACCATCTTTAGCAAGTGCCCGGGTGGAGACTAGTTATAAGTCTTCTAAGGTTGAATTTGTTAGTGTTCGTAACTTTTGATGAAATATCATAAACAACCTGAATTTATCATTCATTCTTTTCCTGAATCTATCACGAAGTACATATGTAGCTTGTAGAATTATAATTATTTTCAAAATCTCATGTGACAACAGCTGATTGGAAAAGCTAATGAGTGTGAGACCCAAGTACGGGGTTTACATTTGATGATGCGGTTCAAACTATAAGATACACACCTTCTGGTCGTCAAAACTTCTTAATGACTTGCCTCGAAGGACAACCAAGAGAAGGGAACAAAATCTCACCAAGGAATGAAGAAGGAAGAGGATTGCCTCAACTGAGTTGACGACAAAATTGCAGCTACCACTCCTACCGGGACCTTCTCATGTGGACTCCGGTGCCACCTCCTCTGTGGTTTAACTAGTATGATGACTAATTCATGAAATATTTGATATAATGGCAAAGTGCTAATTTCCAAGTCCCCTTCATTTATTCAGTAGTATAAGCTTGCACAAGTTCAATTTCCATGCTCTCCTATCAGCAGCAGCATCACAAAGTCCGGTCTTCCAATTCACAAGGAAATGTTCTTTTTTTAATCCTTTGCAGGGGTTTATACCGATAAATTGTTGATACTCCCTGCAATAACCGCCGATGATCGTGGTGTACATGGTCACATCTAGCTCTCAGCCTGTGACTTCCAAATTCTTCAGCAATCGAATGGCTTTTCCAGTATTGCCGATTCTGCATAATCCCTCATCATGGCTTGGCACGTGGTTATATCTACCTCGATTGTCTGGCCAACATTTCATCCGCCAAGCTCATGGCTTTGGCGATTCTACCCTCTCCAACGAGCCCATTGATCAAAGTGTTAAAAGCTCGCAGTTGTGGGTTCAAGTCCAAGTTTGATCATTTTACAGAAAACTGAGGACCCGAGATCGGATCTTTTCAATTGGCAGAGGTAATTCATCAAAATGTTGCGAGTAAAACTGTTGGGAGTCATTCCTTTCGAACGCATCCGCTCGATCAGGTCAATGGTGACGGAGTAATGCTTCATCTTGGCCCCAACCCCCAAGAGTTGGGCGAAAGAGGGAGGTAAAGTGAAGAGGGTTCATTCCAATTGTCCTCTCCAAGAAGAATAAAGCTTTGTCAGCTTCCACCAATCCGCCATTTCTGCATTTGTTCACCACAAAGGTCACAAGTTCAGATTGATCCATTGAATCACTCACTCCAGCAGTGGATGGGCAACTGTAGGAGCGACATGAAAGAAAATGGTTCGATGCAAAGATGGGATGAGAAGTGAGAGGTTTAGCGAGATCGCCAGATTCTCGAACAAGACGGTGAAGAGCAGAAGTGAAAATTGATCGATTCATTCTCATTAGTTTTGCCAAATTTTCTCCTTCCGAGTTCAAAAAACCACAAATTGACGTGATGGCGTATGGAGAGGATGATTATTAGGCAATTCAATCGCTGAAACTTTAGATGTCGGATAACAACATAGTTTTCAGTTCAATCATTGAAAACTACTTGATTGGCAAACTGAATAGTTCTAGAAATACTCTGATCGATTCATTTCCGTACTCAGCAATTGAAGAGAGGTCAGGATGCATAATAATGCTCTTATACTGTTGTGAAAACAACTATGAAATCCACATGAGAGACCAAATCCGAATGGATTGAAATCTCACATGACAAGAACGGTGAACACTAGGGGAGTCGAAGTCTTGCCTGTGGACATGAACGTTTCTAGTCTTACTACTATTGGCCCAAAAAAATGAGAAAACAATACTAACGTTTTCTACTATTGTCATTATGTGTATAGAGCATACTTTTGGCATTATACCAATTTAACAATTTGTTTTGGTCTATTCGATGCTTTCTTACTCATTGAGGCAGCCATCCCGGCTCACATGTTGCGAAACGAATTTTTCTTATATGAATTTGTGGGCTGGATGGCTTACATATGAAGTGCCTATTTCTTTGTGTTGTGCATATGAAGTACGTACTTCATGAAGGAAAATAATAATAATTTTTTTGGCCCTGATGACATAGGATTACTCAGCCAGTGGATAAAACTCTAAACATGTGAAACGGATGACAAAGTTAAATCAATAATTTCTCGTTGAAATTGGAAGTGTCTTCTTTTTGTGACTAGCCTTTTCATGCTTAGCTTATCATCTTGTCGTTCAAGTGAACAAAGCATGCAACTGATTAGAAGTGCCGCTCTAGAAAGACAATAATTTATGATGTAAGTGATATTGCTAGTATGAGTACCTAGAGGGGGGTGAATAGGTATACAAAGATTTTTCTTGAAGATTGCACAATACTTTAGACAGTTGAAGAATTAGCAATAATCAAAAACCAATCGTGAGACTGAGTAAGGGAAAGAGAGAATTGAACACTCGGTTTATAGTGGTTCGGCTTGATTCAAGCCTACGTCCACTCTTCTGCACTGACAGCCAATTGGCTGGATTCCACTATGAACAAAGAGATGTTACAGTGTTGATCTTCCTTGATTTCTCGGCGTAGATGATCTACCACACTCACTCAAGGTATCACCAAGTACAAACACTCTCTGTGTATACAATTTCGCTCGAACAGTCTCAACTAACAATCAAGGTTCTTCGAGACTGGAATTTCTCTATCGATCACACACTTAAAACAACTAGAACGTCTTCCTTTTATACTCCTTTATGCCATCATAGCCGTTGGCACTTACCAAAGGAATTCCTCCAATCTACCCGTTGGACGGAATCAATCAAGAAGATCATCCGAGCTATTTAAGGAATCTGATGATAGCCCATCAATCCTGTTCGCCCATACAATCAGGATCTTGGTTTCCAAGAATAGAACATTCCAAGATTATTTCGTCGACCATCGGATCTTCAATCGATCTTAGATAAGAATTAAAGAATCCGAAATGATTATCCAACCAAAGAATCTATTCCAGAGGATAGGATCGAATCCTCAACCATATACCTCGGCTTTGGATTTCCTTCGTCACTGGATTAGAAAGACTGTCAGTGAGAATAGACTTAAGTCTTGAGTCTTGAGTCTTGAGTCTTAAGTCTTGAGTCTTAAGTCTTGAGTCTTGAGTCTTAAGTCTTGAGTCTTGAGTCTCGAGAAAACAAAGTCTTCAGACTTTAAACTGTCGGTCTCCGAACATCCAGACTTAGACTGATAGAAACGTTTTGTCAGCTTCAAAATATTCTGGAAAGATTTCTCCAACAATCTCCCCCTTTTTGATGGTGACAAAACTTTCTTGTAGATTTGAACAACTTTGACCTGCAAAAACATTTCTCAAGCAATATGGCTAACTCAAAAAGATTAATAAAGCAACCGGGACTAAGCATCCACGAAAAATTGGTTAGTCTTTCATGAGTAATACCATATAGCAACACTTGATAAAAATGCAACCAGTCAAGCATCACAATCCACAATCAATTCAGTCAAATTCACACCCAAGTTCAAGTTCTCAAGTCATACTAAAAAATAAACATAACCACTAAAAAGTTTTAAAAGATAGTTGTTGGTTCAAATTGGTTCTCCCCCTTTTTGTCAGCATTAAAAAGGGTGAGAAAGTAGTCATGTCTGCTTGGGAATGCGCACGATCTGGAAATCCCCAATGGATTGGACTACTCCTTCGAGCTTCTTCAGGTCTTCTCTCAGATGAGCTAAGTCTTCTCCCTTGGCATTGGCTTGAAGTTGCAGAGCGAGGTCTTTGAGTTTATCCTCCAGAGAGACTGAAGATGCTTGTCCAGCATTCTTCAAAGCTTGGATTTCACCGATCCGAACATATATCTAGCTCCGCATTTCCAGAAGAATATTCATGATGCTACGAAAATCTGCGAGAATCATGCATGTACGTATGCGGCATGAGCTTTCTCTGATGGAGTAAATGCAGATGATGGCGCTTCGATAGTCTCGGCAGATTTGGAATCGACGTATCACCTTCTTCGGCAATTGAGAGACACAACTTCTTCGGGTCTTCGGAGATTGTCTTAGATCTTCACGACGACATGAGGTGTAGACCTCTCTTGCTCGCTAACTCCCCCGTCTCTAGGACATCGAAAGGTGAAGAGTGATGATCATGCTTTTGATTTCCCTTCTCTCCAGATTTATCAGCAGACTTTTCTTTTTCTCTTTCTCCTTCTTCTTCAACTTCTTTCTCCTTCTCTCTCTGTTCTTCTGAAGATTTGTCGAATGAGACACAGAATGTCTTGTTCTTGTCAGTGCTTGGATAGAGGAATCTTCATCATCTTCATCTTCATCTTCATCCTCAAGGATGAGAGTTCTTTTCTTCTTTTTCGATGGAGCACCAATGACCTCTTTTCCTTTTCTCTTTGAGGCAGACTGAACTGGAGATTTCACTTTGAATTTCTCTATTGCCTTGGAGAGTTCTTGCAGATGCATCTTCATTAACATTTTCAACCCTACCACCATCTTATCACACGGTCGAACACAAAATGTATGTGGCGGTTCAATGTTCAGATGTTTGAAGATCTTGGTCACCAGACCAGGATAAGGCAATTGTCCTTTGTCTTTTGACATTGCTCTGTACATGTGGAAGAGAATAGTGTGCGGGAGAGAAAACTTCCGTCCTGAGTTGATCGCGTACATCAACTTTGCTTCAGAAAGAGACACAAGTCTTTGACGTAGACTTTGATCCGAGACAAGGTTGATCACAATCTTATGAAGCACAATGTTGATGGCATTCATCCTGGAATAGGTAATTTTCTTCTCTACGTCCATATCTTTGACAAGATCCAGAGTAGTACGAGCAGGTGAGACTTTGATTGGGAGATAGCGTCCCTTTTCAACTCCAACTATGTCCGCCAACATATTCACATCTACCACGTAGACTTGGTCTCGAATACTGAATGAAATTCTATTCGCATCCAAAAAGCTAAGATTTGAATAGAAATAAGCGGTCAGTTGAGCATACCCATCCGTAGAGTCAGAGCAAAATGTCTCGAGTTGAAGCAAATTCAACTTTTCTCTTAAGTTCACGTTGATGGTGTCCGGGGAAGTCAAAATCGACACTTCTAGGGTTTATCACCCCTCTTTTCAACGACTGAAATACACTTTTTCCGATCCTTGGATTTAAACAAATCCATCCGATTTCCTCTCACCTTTCTTCTGCCACACCCATTCTGGGTTTAAATTCAAGGAACATTTTGTCATCATCGTTCCCGTCAATAAGATTTTGTCCTGGCAAACGAGGGTCTCTGGGAATGTTCGCAAGAGCCTCCTCTGCCCTTCCTTTAGGAGCAATTTCCAATTCCTCCATTCTCCGCAGAAAAAGATACTCATTCCCATAATTTTTGTCCTTAAGGAAGTCATCTATATATTTTAATGAAGAAACCGGAGCTTTTCAACGCACGATAAAGCTTATAGATAAAGGAGGGTCTTTAGACTCTTCGGGTCGGCTTCCTCGATTATCTCTTCTTCCAGATGTTGACTTGCACCTTGTGGGGCAGGAGGTGATGAATGACGTAGAGGAGAGCGAATCGGACTTTGTCGGCGACTTGATAAGTCTTCTTCCTCGGTAAGATCGAAGTGAGTCGGTCCTTCTCCATTCTTTGTGGTCCCCCGCTTGCGATTCTTGATGATTTCCTCGAAGACGACATCTTTCTTTGTCTATTGGAAGATTCCTTCACTTGCTTTTCCCAAGAAAAATGACCACTTTCTCGACGACGAACAAGAAGTAGAAACAGTAACGGGAGGAGAGTGCCTTTTAGGGTTTTGAAAATTGGGCGAAGAAAAACTGCATATATATGTACCTCGGATTTGAAAAGAGAAGTTTAATCGGTACAAGGAAAGTGTACGAACACTTCTTTTCAAAATCAATAACTGCAAAAATTAATTCCTTGAAAAAGACAAGTTTTCAAATTTCACACGAATTATATCTGAATGAAAGAACGTACCTTTTCGAGATAAAATAACAACTTACAGTCTTTAGCCATGAATGATTGAGTCTCATGATTTAAAGTCTGAGAGACCAGAGTCTCAGAGTTGGTGAGTCTCTAGACTTTAACTTCTTCAAGCTTCAAAATATTGAGTCTTGAGCGAATAAAGTCGAATTGATTTTTCTCCAAAGGCTTTGTGAATATATCCGCTAGTTGACTCTTCGAATCAACAAATTGAACCGAGATTTCTCCATTTTGAATATGATCTCTAATGAAGTGATGTCGAATCTCAATATGCTTTGCTCTTGAATGAAGGATTGGATTTTTGGTGAGATTGATCGCGCTGGTGTTGTCACATCTGATTTCTGTGCATGAGTCTTCAATGCCAAAGTCTTGTAGCTTTGTTGTTTTATCCATAGAATTTGCGAACAGCGGCTTCCAAGAGCCACATACTCTACGCTTGTCGTTGAGAGAGCTACAGTGCTTTGCTTCCTTGAGAACCAAGACACTGTCCTGTTTCCAAGCAGTTGACAAGTTCCAGAAGTGCTCTTTCTATCGACTCTGCAACCGGCCAGATCTGCATCTGAGTATCCTAGAAGATTGAAGTCTCCCCTCTTTGGATACCAAAGACCGATGCTTGAAGATGAGGCAACGTATTTGATAATACGTTTCACGGCAATGAGATGTGATTCTCTAGGATCTGATTGAAACCTAGCATAGATGCAAACACTCAACAAAATATCAGGTCTAGAAGCGATAAGATAAAGAAGTGAACCGATCATGCTCTGTACGACTTTTGATCTACTTTCTTCCCTTCTTCATCCTTGTCTATCTTCGAGAATATGACATTGGTATGTTGGTCTTTTTGCACTTTCCCAATCCAAACCTTTTAACAAGATCATTCGCATATTTTTCTTGATGGATGAAAGTTCCTTCCTTCATTTGTTTCACTTGAAGTCCAAGAAAGAATGTTAACTCTCCCATCATACTCATTTCAAATTCGTCCTGCTTAGACTTAGAAAATTTCTTACAAAGACTTTCATTAGAGGATCCAAAAATAATGTCATCAACATATATTTGAACGAGTAAGAAACTTTTGTTTTCCTTTTTGATGAACAGAGTAGTATCTACTTTACCTTTGACAAATCCGTTTTGTAATAAGAACTTACTTAGTCTGTCGTACCAAGCTCGAGGTGCTTGCTTTAGACCATACAGAGCCTTTTTAAGTCTGAAGACTGAGTCTAGCTTCTTTGGGTCTTCAAATCCAGGCGGTTGTTCCACATAAACTTCCTCTTGGATAAATCCATTTAGGAAAGCACTTTTGACGTCCATTTGGAATAACCTGAAATTTTTGTAACAAGCAAACGCAAGTAATAGACGAATAGCTTCTAACCTTGCTACTGGTGCGTAAGTCTCGTCATAGTCTATTCCTTCTTCTTGCGTATATCCTTTAGCCACGAGTCTTGCTTTATTTCGTACGACTTTTCCTTCTTCGTTCATCTTGTTCACGAATACCCATTTAGCTCCAATAACAGTTTTACCTTTTGGTTTAGATGTCAATTCCCGGACATCGTTAATGTTGAACTTGTCGAGCTCTTCTTGCATAGCTTCGATCCAGCTTTCATTAGATAAAGCTTCTTCTATGCTTTTTGGTTCGATTTCAGAGATGAGAGCAACAGCACTAGACTCTTCACGCCTTTTTGATCTGGTGCGGATTCCTTCATTGATTTCGCCAATAATGAGATCTTTAGGATGACTGGATTTGTGTTTCCAGTTACTGGTTGATTTGATTGGTTGATGATCTCTTTCTTTGTTTGAATCTTCATGAGCTTCTTGATGTTGGACTTCTAGAGTCTGAGATGCTTCTTGAGATGAAGACTTTGGAAGGTCTAGAGTGAGTTCAGACTCTTCATATTGAGTCTGGCTGGATTCATCTTGCGCTGAGTATTGGAATTTGACATTCATTGATTCTTCCACAGACTGGCTTTTCTTGTTATAGACTCTGTAGGCTTTGCTTGATGTAGAATATCCAAGGAAGATGCCTTCATCTGATCTTTCTTCAAACTTACCAACTCGATCACTCCAATGCTCTGGGTTCTTGTTGGTCCGAAGAGATCCATATGAAGCAACTGTAGTACATGATTAGTAGAGACATGATTTATTGGCTTAAATGAATTTCTTACCTGCTTTCCCAGAATGCATGGAGTGCATGAATCAGACTTTTGGTATGGCAATTTAGGTAGTCCTCGAACAAGCCTCTTTGATGAGATTTTGGCTAATTGCTTCACGTTGACATGGCCAAGCTTTCTGTGCCATAAGACTGCTTCATCTTGAATTGAGATTAGGCATTGTGATTCATTCATTTTCATGTCTAAGAGGTAGATGTTTCCATGTCTTCGACCCATGAAAGACTCAGTAGAGTCTTTACTAATTCCATAGCAAATTCCTTCTTGAAAGGAGATCTTGAAACCGGTATCACATAATTGGCTAATGCTGAGAAGGTTATAGTTGAGTCCTTATACTAGAGAAACATTGCTTATTGTGAGATTTCCAATTCTCACAGTTCCAAATCCCACGATGCTTCCTTTGCCATTTCCTCCAAATGAAACATTTCCGCCGTTTACTTGAACAAGCTTTACGAAGCACTTTGAGTCTCTGTCATGTGTCTTGAGCATCCGTCAAGATACCATTTTATCTTTTTCTTGACGGAGACCGCATTCAAGTGAGAGTCTCAAGCTTTCTTTGGTACCCAAATTTTCTTGGGTCCTTTGGAGTTAGTAGGATAAGCATTATTGGGCCATGCTTTCTTAACGGGTTTCCAAACCATAGGACAGTCTTTTTCAAAATGATCTAGACCGTTACACTTTGAACACCTTAGAGCATTTCGACCAACGAGGCTTTACGAAAACTTTCTTGAAGTGATTTTTGTAAGCTTCTCTTGACGGTCTTTTCTTAATTCTTTCTTTAACTTTAGGAAAATCAATCAAGGGAATTGTCTCCGCTGTCATGCCTAACCCGAGACTTATTGAAATAGGGTCTTTGAACTGAAAGCACTTTTTCAAGCTTTTCGGATCCTATCGAAAACTTCTTTGAAATATTTGATAAGTCTGTTTTTAAGAAAACATTTTCTTTCAAAAGATCATCTTCTTTTCTTTAAGAGCAGAAACATTTAGGTCTAGACTTTTAACTCTTTCTTCTAAAATAACTTCCTTTTGTTTCAGAATTGAGTTTTCCTTTTAAGTTCGGAAATTCTTTTGAGAGAAGTCTTAAGACCGAAACACAGTTCATCAATATATTTAGAGACTTTGACAGAATTTTAAAATCACTTACCTCAAATTCACTGTCAGCGAACAAACCAGACGAGTCCGAGTCCGAATGTGCCATCAAACATATGTTGGCATATTCATTATCACTCTCTTCACATTCTCATCACTCCAAGTTTCGGCTTTGAGAGCCTTTCGAAACTTCTCAGCTTTTCCTCTTTTCTTTTTCGAAGAGGACAGTTGGGTCTGATGTCCCTTCTTTTTTTACATTCGAAGCAAACTACATCTTTGTTTGGTTCTTCATCATCAACAGACTTGTCTGCTGTCTCGAAAACTTTGTTTCTTTGGGATGAACCTTACGCTTTTCTATTCAGTTTTCTGAATCTTCTTATCATGAGAGCGAGCTCCTCATCATCCATATCGTCTTCAGAATCTGCATCATCGAATCATCATTTGATTTTAGTGCAATAGATTTCTTACCTCTTGGATCTTCGTCTTCATTAATTCGTTCCACTTCGTAAGACCGAAGAGTTCCAATCGGCTCGTCTACGGATAATGGCATGATTCTTTGCGTCTCTTTTATTGAAGTCTTTATATGATTCCAATCCTTGGAGAGTCCACGCGAAGCTTGTTCACCTTCATGGGATCAGAAATTTTTTGTCCTTGGTTCTCAAGACCATTGACAATATCTGTAAAACGACTAAACATGTCGGTTATAGATTCTCCTGGTTTCATTTTGAAGGCCTCATATTAACTGAGGAGAATGTTAATTCTGGTCTCCTTCACTCGATCTGTCCCTTCATAGGTGATGTGTAATCTATCCCATACTTCTTTTGCTGTAACACAAGAAGATATTCTGTTATATTCAGTTGGAGATAAAGCACAATATAAAGAGTAAATTGCTTTTGCATCGAGTGCTTGTCTCTTGTTTATCTTTTCCTAAGCCATTCCGCTAGTTTCAATAGTGTCTTTCCCTCTTTCAGAGATTGATGCAGCAGCTGGAGTGATTCCTCTTTCCACAACGTCCCATTCCAGAGGATCCTTTGATCGTAGGAAAGCTTTCATCTTGTTCTTCCAGATGTTGTAATCCTTTCCATCGAAGTAAGGAGGTCTGGTATTGCTTTGCCCTTCCATCAGCCCCGGTGCTAGCATACTAGCCATGGATCTTTTACTCGAAGTAAAACACTTCAAACAAAGTAAGAACACGGGCTCTGATACCAATTGATATTGCTAGTATGAGTACCTAGAGGGGGTGAATAGGTATACAAAGATTTTTCTTGAAGATTGCACAATACTTTAGACAGTTGAAGAATTAGCAATAATCAAAAACCAATCGTGAGGCCGAGTAAGGGAAAGAGAGAATTGAACACTCGGTTTATAGTGGTTCGGCTTGATTCAAGCCTACGTCCACTCTTCGCGACATCCAATTGGCTGGATTCCACTATGAACAAAGAGATGTTACGGTGTTGATCTTCCTTGATTTCTCGGCGTAGATGATCTACCACACACACTCAAGGTATCACCAAGTACAAACACTCTGTGTATACAATTTCGCTCGAAAATTCTCAACTAACAATCAAGGTTCTTCAGACTGAATTTCTCTATCGATCACACACTTAAAACAACTAGAACGTCTTCCTTTTATACTCCTTTATGCCATCATAGCCGTTGGCACTTACCAAAGAATTCCTCCAATCTACCCGTTGGACGGAATCAATCAAGAAGATCATCCGAGCTATTTAAGGAATCTGATGATAGCCCATCAATCCTGTTCGCCCATACAATCAGGATCTTGGTTTCCAAGAATAGAACATTCCAAGATTATTTCGTCGACCATCGGATCTTCAATCGATCTTAGATAAGAATTAAAGAATCCGAAATGATTATCCAACCAAAGAATCTATTCCAGAGGATAGGATCGAATCCTCAACCATATACCTCGGCTTTGGATTTCCTTCGTCACTGGATTAGAAAGACTGTCAGTGAGAATAGACTTAAGTCTTGAGTCTTGAGTCTTGAGTCTTAAGTCTTGAGTCTTGAGTCTCGAGAAAACAAAGTCTTCAGACTTTAAACTGTCGGTCTCCGAACATCCAGACTTAGACTGATAGAAACGTTTTGTCAGCTTCAAAATATTCTGGAAAGATTTCTCCAACAGTAAGTAGACAGGAATGCGAACGTTATGAGGAAATAATTGATAAAAAGAGAAAATGAGAAAGTCGTCCATATGTCATTCATAATAGGTAATTACCATTAGATAGGCAATATTTAGGAGGATAGAGTTTTCTGTTTTACATTTCTATTTTAATGTGCCATCAGATTCGGTAATTCTAGATTTAATTCATATTGCGATTCCTCTCATTCTTCATCCCGATCTCTTTTGCTTCATTTCAGTTGCTTCGTTCTTGTACACCAAACATGCCCTTGCAGTTTTCTAGTGTAGGCATGGATAGTTTGTTTTCTTCTAAGATATTTTTGCTTCTTGGAATTAATGTTGACAGAGTAGAGTTTTCTCCATCTTGCGATTTGGGTGTATTGAGGTGCTTGTGTGGTGGTGTTACGGGAAGGAAGTTTCACATCGGAGACATGATGTAAGGCAACGTTGTCGACGTGAATTTGGATGAAAATGCATCTAGACCATAGACTAGTGGTATAGGAACTCAGAAAACTCTCCGTGGCAGCACAATATATGATTTCTTTGATAGATTTTCCTCTGGAAACTTGTCGAAGAAAGGTATCTAACTTTGCATTCAAAATATGTATGTCGACAACTATTTCGCCCGACGTATTTGTTTTTCTTCGGAGAGTGTGTGCATCTTCCGCCCTTTTCTTTTTCTTTGTTTTTTGGTTTTTGTTGTTGTTGTGCATCCATGTGGTAGAAATTCTGCATTGGCAAATAATAGAAGTGCTATGCCATAATTTCAAATTATTGGGGGAAGTTATGAGTCGTGCGTCCAGTAGTCCTTCCTCGAGGATGGGATAACGCGGGTCTTGAATGAAGCTACTAATCAAGATCGTTTTGTTCCCATGCACGTCAAGACGCAAAAACAATTTCGACCTGTTTTCTATGGGATCGCGCAGCCACCTGATCCCGTTGCAAAGAGAACTAGCAAAAGGTGAGGAGGGTTCATTGAGTAAAGGAGTAAATTTTCTGGTCAAAGATGAGCAGTCACGGCAGGGTCGCGGGTATCCCAAGCACATCCGGCTCATCTTCTAAGGTAATAATAGAAGAAGTAATTTCCAATATCAACACCTTACAAATGGAAAAGTTGCCAAGTACAAGAAGATAATTCCGTACCTCTTAAAGATGGTAACCTGTAAAAAAGTTAATCTCCACCGGGATTGGTGTGGCGATGGGCTCCAATTACAAAGAGAACTAACAAAAATATCACAGCGGGTAGTCTTGCCAATTTCGGGGGAGGAAGGTTTCTTACGGTGGTCTTGGTCAGTGGGTTAAAAAGAAGTAGAAGTGCCTCATAAAAAGAAGCGCCATCCTCTCCAAGATTGTGCGTCTCCTTGGGGGCAAGAGACTGAAGTAAAACTTTATTTATGACAAGTTTGGTAATGCTTTTGATTCTTAAAATTTCTATTTTTTTATTCTCAAAAATAGAAAAAAGAGTGAAAATTTATTAAGTGATGTCAATTAATTTTTTCGATTTTTTGAAACGGATAATAGATTTGGAACAAAAATAAAAAATAGAAAAAAAGATTTATTTATTCCCAAGAACAATTTGAAACAAGTCATTTTTTTCTTCTTTTCTTCTTCTTTCTCATCTAGTCAGTTGTTGGGCCTCGCTAATGGCCGACGATCGGCCAGAGATGAGGTCCAGCAATCTCACCAATGATTGGTCGAGGTCAAGCTTGCCAGTGACTAGGACTAGAAATAGTCTTGTCCTTTTTCTTTATCGTTTAATTATTTTCGTTGAATTTTATTTTCCTTTTTAATGTTCTTTACATAGTGCCAATGAGTTTGGGCCCTTTGGGGGCATGACCAACTCCCGAGTTAATGAAAAGAAGACTAAGTTCACTCGTAAGCACAAGAGATTATACAATTGAGCTTGAAAATTGAGCTAAAGCTGAGCTTTAACTAGTCTAGTTTTAGTGTAAGAGCCTTTTTAGTGGGTAGATATTACATCAAAGTACATTGAAAACCACTTACTAGGTTATAGTTTTGTTTAATTAATTGAACAATTCTAGTGAATAATTGAAAAAAAAAACCACGTCAACTTTGCTCCTGAAGGGACATAGAAATTAACATGCTGTTAACACTTGATTAAGGTAATTTATAAACGTTTTTTTTTTTCCTCCACTGCTCCCCAGTACGTATTTGGTAATTATAATCCTAAATAGAATACGCATTTTCAATGTGGCCTTATAATAGGCATAGAGCTTCGTATGGTCTCTTCAAAGGTCTTCCACAGTAATTCAGTAGAAATTGTTATCAAAAGTTGCCTCTGGTGCTGTGTTTTGTCACTTTGGGCGTGCATGGAAACGTTTCTAAGAAACGTTTCCGGAACACTTTTGTATTGTCGCGACCTAATTTTTCGGGTACACCACCTAAAACTAGGTTAATAGACTACTAAGTTTTTAAACTTAGCTCGGGCTCTCCCAAGCCCATATCAAATTGCGACTTAAGTTTAAATTTTTAAACATGCAAGGGGTTATTAATTAGGAGTCGCCACTAATCGGTTTATGGTAGGTCGATTAGACACCTAAGTAAAATAAAGGGAGATTTATTTTACTTCTACGAACCAGAGACTAGGCAAATGGGGACTTGGTTACACTAGAATTTTCTAATGCCCTTTCGGTACCATTTTTTTTTTAATTTTTCAAAATGTTTTTTGCAAGCAACTGATTTATTTTAACTTAAATTACTATCATGCAAATGTAGTGACCACACGGGTACTCATCCATTATTTAAAACATTCAAATAAATAAATTGCATCACACAAAGCAAGCAATCAATTTTTTTTTTTTGGATTTTCTTAAAAATTGGAGTCCTTTTATAAAAATGCATTTCTAAACTAAATGACTTAATCCTATTAATATGCAAATTCTAATTAAATGGGCCTATTACGCAAGCTAGTTATTATGCACCTTATGACCTAGCTTTACTAACAAATTCTAATTAAATGATCATATTATGCGAACTAATTAACATGCACCTAGACTTTTGTATTTTTGTATTTTTTATTGAAGTTTAGAATTTATGAAAACCCTACTTAATCTATTTAAAAATAATTTTCTGATCCATTTTTGGGATTAATTTGACTTAAACCCTATTCTATCTTAGAAAAATATTTTTTATTTTTTATTTTAAAAAGAGGATGAGAATATGAAAATGTGCCAATTATATCTAAGACTCTAAAAAGGCTATTTAAGTCTAATCCTAACTTATTTATAAAAAAATCTAAAAATGCAGTCCTAAAAATATTATCTAAAATGCAGTCCTAGAAATATAATCCTAAAAATTTGATTAATTAAACCTTCGTGTCTATTATATAAACCTTAATGTCCTATATGTTCATGCAAATTTTGAATTTTTTTTGAATTTTTTGAATTTTTTAGTTTCTTTTTTGTTTTTTTTAAAGCTGAATAATTGTTAAATTAGGGTTAAATCTAAACAATTAATATAATCACTAAATAAAGGATCAAAATAATTGAAAAAATAACATATCGTCTCACGGTTAAATTAACAATTATTCTAACCCTAATCATCACAACAACTTAAAATAATTAAAAAAATCTAGTCCAAAGTCTTACGGACCAAACTAAATAATTATTATGATTTTAACAATTAAGATTCTACCAAAAAGCCCAAAAATTAAAAATAATTAGAAAAATGATCCAATGTCTCTCGGATCAAATTAATAATTATATTAATTTTGGACAAAATCCCTACGGATAATGCATACTAAATTCACAAATATTAACGTCCAACATTACAACTTAAATAGATAAACAAAATAAATAAAAAGAAAAAGCTAAACCACACGAGGAAAAGAGGGCTTGCTGCCGGCGTTGATGGTGCGAGACGGCGTCGGGGGGGAGGAGCTCGGAGCGGTGGCGAAGCGGCAACGGGGCTGCTGATGGCTGCAGCGAGGCGATGGAGGCGGAGATGCTGGTGCGAGTCGCAGGTCGTCAGGCTCCGGCGAAGGGGAAAACCGGCGTTGCAGCGGTTCGGGTTCTGGCTCGCAGGCGGAGGCGGGTCAACGAGACGTGGAGCGGTGGCTGTGGCGTCGCGGTGGTCTTGTCGTGGCGGCTCCGGGTCGCAAACGGCGCGGGTCCAGGCGCAGAAAGGGTAAGGCGGCGACAGCGGTTGCACGATGGTGGCTCCGAATTGCAGGGGGGCTCGCGGAGGTATAGGCGCGAAAAGAAACATAAAAAAGTTGTTTCTTTTCAAAAGAAACACTTCTTGGAAGGCAAAAAAGAACAAAAACGAAAAGAACAAAAAACAAAACCGGAACAAAATTGGAACGACACTGGCTGAAGCTTTCTTCTCCTTCGTGCGTGCTCGTGGCTCTCGGCTGAAGCTTCGTTCTCATGCTCTCCCTTTTCCGGCGTCTCTCCCATCTCTCCGGCGACTCCTAGGGGTGAGCAGTGGTCTAGGTTGACCACGGACCGACCTGGACCCGGCCCAACCACGCGCGGTCCTGGTCCGGTTCCCAAGGGACCCGGGTCGGTCCTTGGTCCTGAAATTCAGGACCAGACAACACCGGGTTGGTCCTCGGTCCTAAGAGTTTTAGGTCGATCCAACCCTGGACCAACCTCAGTATATTATATTATATTATTTATAATTCTTTTATATATTCAAACCTAAGTAAAATGTCTGTTATATTATATTATATTGAGATATTCTATCAATAGCACTAATAGTAATTTAAATTTAAAACTTTTGTTGAGTATTAATTATGTGTCGTTTGTTTTGTTTTCAGGTGTTTAGAAGTTCGGGTGAATTAACAAGATGTGATGTTATATATTCATGGTTTATATTAAGTATTTTGAACTTTTTATGATTTAATTTAATTTCAGCTGCACTTTGCTTTTCAATTTGTGTCAAATGGTAGAAGTTTTTGAAGAGTAGAGTAGTGCTTGCAGTTCTACGGTGATTTGCTAGTCAAGTGGTGTAAAACTCATTTTTTGGTTGAGTGGACTCTACATGATCAAATGCGGGAAAACGCTTTTGCATATGGTGTTATAAATATTAAAGATAGATAATTACAAAAAATTTTAATCTTGTCCCATATCTTGATGAGCGGTTAGCAGGTACGAAATTTTTATTATTATGTCATCTTAAATTTGCTAAATATGTATTGGTATTTATAGTTTACTTGCACAATGTTGCGTTGTCGATATATGTGTAATTTGAATTTGTAGGTTTGTTTTTTTTTATGGAGTATAAAAAATAAGACGAAACAAGTTATCGATCGGTCCCGGGTTGACCCTGGAACCGGACCGAACCCATTGGGTTGGTCCGGTCCTTGGTCCCAAGCTCAATAGGGTCGGTCCTCGGTCCTAAAAATTGAGGACCGACATTGTACGGGTTGGTCTTAGGGTTAGGGGGTGGCCCGGACCAACCCGGACCATGCTCACCCCTAGCGACTCCCACTCGGCTGACTCTCCGGCGACTCCAGGTACGTTTCTGGTGCTCCTCCTTCTCCGGTCGACGATGGGCTTCGGCGCGGCAGATCTAGGACGCTCGGTTGAGGCTGCCGACGGTTGATCTGGGACAGCTCGCCCAGATCTGCGGCTTCTCCTTCGTGCGCGCTGGTGCTCTCGACTGAAGCTTCGTTAGCGAATGCGGCGGTCTTTATCTTCCCTGCCTCGCCAGTCGCCACCGCCGATATCCCGTGGGGCTGATAGCCGACGGTCTGGTGAGACAGGAGGCGTGATTTTTTAACTATGCGGAGGAGAGTTTTCCGGCGACTGGTTTCGCCCCGGTGCTGGAGACAGTCGGTGATCTGCTCCAAAGCCTCAGCTGGGGGTTCTCTCTCCCTTTTCGCACCAGCCGAGAAGGGCTATGGCGATCGACTTGGGATCGGCCCTTCAAGACGAAGCAGAGGAGGAGGAGCGCGTGGTGGACGGAGACACGCCGGTTCATCATCTTGCCGCGCCTCCCGACGAGGTACGATCGCTCGTGCTCTCCAGTTCCGTCGAATCGCCTCGTCCGAGAATACGGAGAATGGTCCGTCTCAATCGGGACGTGGGCCGGTGCTAGGTTTTTTGTCTGTTCGTCTTCCGCTAACCCTAGCGTTCCCGCAATCGAACTGCTTCCGAATGCTGGAGACGCGCATTTCGACTGTCGGGAACTAGAATCCGATGGTTGTTCTTTCTCGGGAGCAGCTACTTTCCGTGTGACGCATTTCCCGTGATGTTATGGATGGTCACTGTCGGGATTGAGCTTCTCTTATATGCAAAAAAGACGATAGCGGCCATGGTGGTGATGTTATCCTGGAAGATATTGAATTTCCTAGGTTATTACTTATTAGTCTCTTTACTCATGGGAACCTACGAGACATTTTAGGCTTGGTTTTGACTTGTGATGTCGATGGAGTCGCTCTTACTTTAGATGTCGTGGTGGGGGCGTCAATCTGTTGCTGAGTTTAGATTGCTGCTCTTCAAGATCATTTGTACCTGTCTCTTATTTTCTGTCTTTGACTGTTATGAAAGAACTTGTGGATGCCATTTCTGCATCGTTTCGTGATTTCTAATGTTTTTTAATTGATAGAGAGACCGTCGAGAAAGAAAGTGCTAGTTGGAATTGATTAATTCTCCTTAAGTCTCCTGTTTTGTGCAGTTATTTGACCTCCCAACAACAGTTGATCCCAGCTACATAATTTCCCTCATACGAAAACTTCTACCACCGAATCAGACACATAACTCTTGCTCCAATGGAGTTGACGGAAATAATTCCCAGAAGTCTAGCTCGGATTCCATTGAAGAAAAGCGGGCCCCACTGGATAATACAAGAGTACAAGACCCAGCAAGTGACTTTTCTGAGACAATGGACATCATTGATGATAATAAGGAATCTGCCTGTGAAGAAGGCATAGTTGACGGAGAGTCAGGTTGCGGAAATGGATTACCCAAAGCTTCTACATTAGAAGAGGTTTGGGAAGGGAATGGTTGCACTCTGTGGGACCTTGCTGCAAGTCAAACTCATGCAGAACTCATGGTACAAGAGATTGCATCCTAGTTTTTCAAATGCTATCTATTGTACCTTGATATCTTGTTTGCTTCATTTTAGGTGGATTTATCTGGTAATTGGCGCATTAATAGGAAATTTCTGCAAAAAGGGTGATTTGGTTGTTTGCCAAATATAACCAAACATTTGTTGTTTCTGTAGTTTCTTTTGTCATATTCAACAATTGTTTCTTCACATTGTATGTGAGCTCCATCCTCTCTAGTAGCTCGCAGCCTGAACTGAGTCACTTGCAAACAAAGCCATGTCTGAAGGAAAATGTTGTATGATACAGTAAGTTAGTATCTGATTCAACTGAGCAGCCACTTTACTCTTTTTATGTTTTGCATGTCACAGGTTGAGAACCTTGTCCTGGACGTGCTTCTGGCAAACCTCACAGTCTCCCAATCCACTAGGGTTAGAGTAAGCTATTCTCCATGCTTCTGTTTTCTTAAACCGTTGTGTTGGTGGGCATTTGGAAACCATATTTGGGAACGGTGGCCCGGTTGGTTCTGAATAAGTATATTAATCTAATTCCATTTCTGCTGCTTTTATTGGTTTGCAGGAGATTTGTCTTGGAATTTTAGGGAATGTTGCTTGCCATGAGGTTCTTATGAAGAGTATAGTTTCTACTAAGGGACTCGTTGACGCAATTGTGGATCGACTGTTTTTGGATGATACACAATGCTTATGTGAAGCTTGCCGGTACTATATTAGTTATGCAAAGTTTTCTCCTTTACTTGTAATTGTCAGAGAGAAAAATTTATCCAGGAAACAGTCCAGAAGAACACTCATTTTTTTATTTTTTATTTTTTTTATTTTTTTGTGGGGGAGTGGTTGGGGGTTGGGGGTTGGGAAATTGAGTTTTTCTTGCTCATCTCCTGCATCGAATTTTCTCTGTAATTTCAAAATACTTCTGTCACTGCATTGACTTTGCTCGATAATGTGGTTGGTTATCCTTATTTCTTGTTCATTTCATGTTCTTTTTCTTAACAATAGTTTGTTTTCTTATAGTTTTGGTGCAATGTTTCCTTCATCCTTCTTAAATTGATAAGCATTTAATGGGAATGAGAAATCAATATCAAGTTTATATGCTTTAAAACTAAAAATAAAAAGTACTTGAAAAATTTGATACAAACTTTAATTACAAAATTTTCTCTGAAATATACCCTTAAAAATGTTTGTCTTCACTAACCATGAACAAAATAAAATTAATGAGCATTTCATAAGAATGAGAATTCAATATCAATTTTAAACTTTATTAAAGAAAAGGTTTTTTTTTTTAAACAAAAATTTAAAACAAAATTTTTTTTTTTTCGTTTACCAAACGTGTTTCTGTTCTTTTTTTATTCCAATAACAGTTTTTTTTTTTTTTTTTTATACTTACCAAATGCGTTCTTTTGTTCAAAAACTGTTCCCCCGGAACGAAACATTTTTTTTTTAATTTATGTTCGAACAAAAAAAGAGCAGTGTTTTTTAATGCGCGCACTTTGTGTCCAAACTTCTTTTGTTCGTATCCTACGGTGGCTTTTTGTTCATGAAAATATGCTTTATTTAACAAACTGTAAGCTAACATGCTTAGAGAAAAATGTTTTAGGAACCGACAGTGTTTTGGATTTTATATTCAAACCAAAAGTGACACTGATCCAGAAGCAATTATCGTACCAAAAGGAAAATGAGAAGAGAAACGGAGAACATAGATAACAAGTCTTGGTCGGGTTGTTTGTGGGGTCGAGAAGCATCATTCTTTCTGACGACATAAGATGCTGGAGATTTTGATTTTGTCTTCCACTTTAGAGTTATCCTCTGGATTCTCTGTCTGCTTTTTCTCAAATTTCTCGGATGCACTGTTGTTGTTTTTGTAATTATTATGATTTTTTCTTGCTGCATTATTATTATTATTATTATTATTATTATTATTATTATTATTATTAAAAATCCATTGGGTGAAGATAAATTTCTCCTGGTATGTTGCTCTTGCTGTATCTCTTTAGCGATATTAATTGTGTTATATTCTCCTTTTGGTCATAATCAATATTCATACAAAATCATCAATTTGGGACCATTTGAAAGTTATTGCAAGATTAAAGAGGTGGCGAGGTCACGGTACTTTCAATCGAATTTGACTTCCTCACACCATAGCTTCTATATGATAATGTGATCAAATGTTCATAGGTTAGCCTACAAAGACGCGCAGTAGAGTTCAGGAAAATATTTTCCAAATTTTTCAATGTTTGTTTCATGGAAAATAAATTTGAAAATATTTTCCAAATTTTTTAACATTCATTTCATGAAAAATAAACTTACATTTTTCTCACTCACTCTTTCTTATCTCATACCCTACTAGCCTCTCTCTTTTTTTTTCTTTTTCAAAAATTCAAATTTCTTAATTAGTTTTCTTTTTCTTTTTTTTTTTTTCCTTTTATTTTTTTCCACCTTCTTTGGCAGATCGTCGGCCACAACTTTGGTCGGCAACTGGCCACAAGCGAGCCTTAGGCCTCGTCAGATTGGCAAGCATGAGTTTGGCGAGCTCGAGCTCATTGCTCACTAGATTGGTGAGTGAGGGGTGAACGAGAGCCTCTAGCTTGCCAATTTGGTGAGGATCAAGGCTAGTGAGCATGAACTCGCCTTTGGCCGTCCCAGCCATCAATCGGTTGAAAAAGAAGAAGGTGGAAAAAATATAATATAAAAAGAAAAAAAAGAGAAAAATAGAAAGAAAATTAAAAAAAATTAAAAATTCAATTTTTTTAAAATAAAAAAAAAACTAAAAGGAATACATGAGAGCCTCTAGCTCGCCGATTTGGTGAGGATCGAGGCTAGTGAGCTTGAACTCGCCTTTGGCCAGTCACCAACCATCAACCGGCCGAAGAAGAAGAAGGTGGAAAAAATATAATATAAAAAGAAAAAAATAGAAAAGTAGAAAGAAAATAAAAAATTAAAAAAATTAAAAATTCATTTTTTAAATAAAAAAAAAAATAGGAATACATTGAGGAAAATTAAATCAATTTTTCATACCAAATGATAAAAAAATATTTTGTAGTTTATTTTCAAATTTTAGCAGAACCTGTAATATGGTATTTTTTTAGGAAAGTGGCTTTTGAAATATTATTCAAAAACGCTACGTTTTTCGAAACAGATAGGCGCTTGAATAAAATCTTTTCAGACATAAGGTTGGAATATTGTGACCATATGGATTATGTAAACGTAGTTGAGACTCATTCAAAAACTTATATTGAATTAGATTTTGTTGCTTTAAATTTATAAAAACCTAAATTTAAACTCTTAGCCAACTTTTTATCATCGGTTTATTAAATATGAGTTAAAAAGTAGATTTTTGATTAATTTTAATGCCTCTAGCGGAAAGAGACTTTCGTTTCACTGGGCAGGAAAGTGAAAAATTGCCCGTCTTCAATTTGATTTGCACAACCACGTGGTCCAATTATAAGGTGAACTAACTAAAGGTGAGGGCTAGTCATGTAAATTAATAGTGGTGTCAATTTGAATCGAATTGTGACCTGAATCAAAAACCCGGTTTGATTTTTTCAATTTTCCTTTTTTTGCCATGCTTACTAGAGTGAGAAGAAGAGAGATTTTAAATTGTGTGTTTAGTTTTTGTTGAGAATTTTAGTTTAGTTCAATTAATCAAATCAAAATATGTCAAAAAAAAAAGGAGCAATTTTTGTCATTAATTAAATAAAAAATCGAGCCAAATTGAAAATAGATGAAATTTTCGATTTCCATTTCAGTTCGAATTCAGTTTTGTAGCCCCTGCAAATTACCTCATGAAAGACGCGCAATCCAGGACAAGATTGCGTGAATCCCAAGCATGTCTGGCTCATCTTTTG
Organism: Eucalyptus paniculata subsp. matutina; assembly: GCA_017140255.1. Lineage (NCBI taxonomy): Eukaryota > Viridiplantae > Streptophyta > Magnoliopsida > Myrtales > Myrtaceae > Eucalyptus > Eucalyptus paniculata. Next base: position 45,518,050 of record CM029436.1, read on the forward strand.
GGACGAGAGAAGAAATAATTTCCAGTACGAGCACCTCGCGGAAGTCACCAAGCGAAAGTGATGATCGCGTTATGACAAAAAACGAAGAAGGGATGATTGCATGGCTCTTGCGGAGAAGCTACGAAAATATCTTTAAAGTCTATAGTGAGGTAGTCTTGCCAATTTCGAGGAAGGAAGGTTTGTTTCGGTGGTCTTGTTAAAAAAGAGGTCAGGGTTGAAAAGAAGTCGAATTGCCGCGTGAAAGAAACGCAATCCTCCACGAGACAAGATTGCGCGTCTCCTTTGGGGCAAGAGTGAGAAGTCAAGCTTTATTTATAGTCCGAAGTGCTTGTGCCTCAAGAGCAGAAACGCCAATCACCATAAATCACTTGAGACGCTCGTCTTTTGTTATGAGAGATCTGATTTTGACAGCTCCAGTTTGAGGCTTGAAGCTGATCCTCGAATTGTATTGCCTTTCAAGACTCAGACACATCTTGATCTGCTTCAAGGTAATTTCTTCTCAAACACTAAAAAAACCCATCACGATAATTTCATCTTTGCATCCTCTAGGTAAGCTCGACCTTCATTCTCTAGTCTATGACAATTGATAGGTTGAAGAAAAAAAATTTAATTTTTACTTAATGCATAACACCTAACATCCTTTAAAGCATACAAAATTTTGTATGTGAGGTTCCCTCAACTTTTCCGAAATCATCATCGCATATATTGCTAATTTTTCTTACTTTTTCTTATTCAAACTAATCGGTATGAATGGTTGGATCGGTTAAACCCGGTGGAATCACATGCTGGCCCTTTTACCTCAATAATGTTTCAAAACATTACCTTTGACTAGAGACTAGAATGATTGACTGAACTCTTGGGCCAAAAAGCCCGTTGGATAAAATTATGAAAATACCCTTCTAAACCCAATTTTGGGTCCATCGGTCCTTTCGTATCTCAATTGTATAAAATTACATAAAGCGATGAAACATCCAAAATATTTTATTTTTGCAGGAATAATTCCTTTAAAAAAAATTAAAAGTTAATTTTTTCTGAATATCGATCATGCTAGTTTGTTCTTTTCAATAATTGCACAGAGCTTTTCAAAGGCTACTAATCAGAATTGTCAACAACAAATATTTATCTAAACAAATCATATCAACTAGAGAATTTTTGGATGTCCATAAATTATTCCATTATATTTTTCATTTTTCACCATTTCAGGAAAATGACAAAAAATTCAAATGTTTTCTGGACATTATGAAAAATTCACTATTGTAGTATATTCTGTGCTAGTTTCAATGGAAAACTTGAAAGTGAGCAAAGCTGCTATCGTATTGAAAATTCCTTGCTGTCATTGGACAAGGCCGTGGTTGATTCCTCTTCATTGTTGCCAATTTCGCAATTGAATTACAACTCTTATTTCAAACCACATGCATTTTTCTCTTTTACTATAACCACTGACTATTCTAATTTGTCTTCACATATGAGTTTACTTTCTTTTTCTCTTTCGAATTTGGCGTGCTGCAACTGAAAAATGTAAGTGTGGGGGTAGCTCCAGATGCGGCAGACGGATAAATGACATTTGACCAGAATGCAGTTCCAAATATCAGTCGAAACCGGCATTTCATACGCGCAAGTTGCCCCTAAAGTCATTGCCTAATCAATCCAAAGGCCATTTGCACTTGCATCCCGCATCCTCTTTCTGTCAAATTACTTAGCATAAGGTGACATCAAGCCTGGATCTGCACTCTGCAGCCTCTTTCTGTTGATATTGTTAGAAATCTGACAGCCTCATCCAAACCTTTTTTATGGTTATTTTTCAGTTGATTATGGTAGATATTACATCAAAACACTTTGAAAATCACTTATCAGGTTATAGTTTTGCCTAATTAGACGAATGATTCCAATGGACCAATGATTAAAAAAAATCTTTGGCTTTACCCTTGAGAGAACATCGACATCAACATGTTGTTAGCATGTGACTAAGGTCTTTTGCGAACCTTTTTTTCCCTCCAACAGAACGTATTTCGCAATAGTAATCTTCAACATAATATGCATTTTGTTTGTGGCGTCATAGTGGGCGTACAGTTTCGTATGGTCTCTTCAAAGTTTTTCCCTGATAATTCAGTAGAAATTGTCATCAGAAGTTGTCTCTGGTGCTGTGTTTTGTGTCCGAACTTCTTTTGTTCGTCTACTACTCTACCTCATTCTCCATTAAAAAAACAATAAGTAGATACAATAGAAGTTAGTCTAATATCTAACAAGTTAAAAGTTAGCATACCTAGATTGCTGAAAAACGATTGCGTGTATCTCAATTGCTTTGAAGATATTTTCCAAAAAATAAATGATTTGGAAAATACATCTTTTCTCATACGGGCATAATATAATTTGAACAAAAACATTATGCCCAAAAGATTGAAGGTATACCATGGAATCAAGCTACTTATAGGCTTCATATCATCACAGAAGGAACCTTTAAACCATGTAGAGGTCCTCATTGTCCCAAAAAGTGGCATGTGATTTTATGCCGGAAATGGAGTACTTGTGTGTGTTTTCGTTGGTAGCCATCACAACATCGAGGCACCAAATTGCATTGGTAAATTGAGGCATCTACATTATCTCAATTTTTCTTATACTAATATCGAAAGGCTTCCTAAATCAATTGTTCGACTGCACAACCTAGAAGCTTTAATGTTGCGTGGTAATGAAAATCTTACCGAATCGCCTGAATATATTGAAAAACCGATCGATTTACGATTTCTCGACGTTAGAGAAACTCTAAGCCTAACAACTATGCCGCTGTTTATAGGTAACCCTGTGGGTCTTGAGATGTTGCTACCACTTTTTATAGGTAATCTTGTGGGTCTTGAGATGCTGTCCAAATTTGTTGTGGGAACCAAAAATGGCTAAAGGAGTTGTAGATAATGCCAAATGCACCTTGTAGGGAAATTATTCACCTCCAAGTTGCTTAAGGTTGGAGAGCATGTCAATTTACCCACGAGGGACAGAATATGCTAGTGGACCACGTAGTGAGTGAAGATTATGAAAATTTCCTGAATTTGTTTGCAATTTTAACACAATGATTAACTTGAAAAAAAGAAAAAAGAATATACATTAAGAATCATATTGGCAAAAAGAAAAAAAAGTACAAGAACGACATAGAACAAATTATAAAAGTGTAGTGACCGGCGGTTTATTATCTCTAAAGTTTTTGCACAAGTTTTGTGAAGAGTCTCCTAAAGATTTTGTTAAAAGTGAAATGTATTGCTTTCTATTCATTTTCCACAAAATCAAGGCAAGGCAATGACACTTTCAAGAAAATGACCTACACGTCTCAATGTCCTTTCCCGTTTCCACATCCATTATTTTCTCTAACATGGCTCTTAGAGAGTATCATCTTATAAAATTAGTCTTCACTATGAATTACATTGACTCTTACACTAATATCGATTCTTCATTGTTGGCCAAAGGCTTAAGTGTAGATTAAATGCCTCTCATCAAAAGACCAATTTTCCACCTGCATTATCCTAGTGCATTTTGCCGCACGTCACATTTGAATTGTTTTAACTCATAGATACTTTAACAGTTTGCAAAGGCTGAGATTTGTTCTTTAGCGGTTCAACAGTCAATGATCTTTCAGGTGAGGGCAGGTCAGGTTCCCTGAATACATAGTAGAAAAATGAGTAAGGAATAAGTGACCTGGTTGTCGTACCACATAAGTTGCTTTTGTCGGGCTGGGTTGTACCACATGCAAGTGGGGAGGCCCATTAAGAAGGAGCCATATAAAAAGCAAATAAAAAAATCATCATTATTTTTTTTTTCTTTTTTTATTAACATGAACTACATGTGAATGTGGGTCGGACTCATTAAAAAGTTTATATTGAATCAAATCTTGTTACTTTAAATTCACAACAATCTTTTCTTTGAATTTTAACTAACCCATGCTATTTGGCTAATTAAATATGACTTAGACCACGTCAACGCTTCTAGCGGTGTAAAACTTATATTTTAATAAATAAGGAAAGTAAAGATTGTCCATTTTCACTTTGATTTGCGTGACCATGTAATCCTATTTCAAAGAGAACTAATAAGATGGAAGGGCTAGTGGGGTAAAGAAGCGAATTGCCTCGTCAAAGACGTTAAGATTATGCGTGTCCTGAGCACTTTGGCTCATCTTTTATGGCAAAAAGAAGAAGAAATTTCCGAGATGAAAACTTTCGCAAAAAATTGCTGAGCAAGGGAAACGATTGTGTGGCTCTTTAGTAGTCCCATGCGAAAACTAATTTTTCAATGTGAAAACGTTGACTCCAATGTAAAGTATTGAGTTTTTCAGTTAATGGGGTCGAGAAAAGCTAAAGGTCACTTGTCTTGATTTAATTGGTCACGCGGTCTAATTGCAAAGAGAAAGTAACAAAATATCCTCAAAAATCTAAAGTGAGTGAGGTAGTCTTGCTTGAAGGAGATGATTAACTTTCTACACCTTTTACACAAACATTATATATATACATATAAAAATTAGATTTGGATCATTGAAAATGACAAGATTTATGTAAGTTTATATGAGCCTTGCTAAATTTAACAGTTTAAGTGCATTTGATAATATTTTTATTCTACAAAATAATTTTTGTTTATAAATAATTTTTTCATTTTTATTTTCAAAAATAAAGAAATAGATTTTTATTTTTTCTGTTTCAAATATATTTACTGATCACTTTTCTATTTCAAATAATAGAAAAATTAGTTGATTTTTTCAAACAAAAATTTATTTTTTTTTTTTGTTTTGACGAAAAAAAAAGTGCAGAAAAATATGAAAACAGGATGGGTATGCCTGGATAATCACTAGAAAAATGAGTACGGAATGACTGACATGTCACATAGGCATTGGTCAAAGGAACAGGCAAAGCTCGCGCGGTTCTCGTACGACATGAGTTGGCCTCCACATGTTGGGGTGTGCCAGACTAGAGCACGAGGGCCCGTTAAGAGGGAGCCATGAAAAAGCAAATAGAAAAATCATTACTATTTTCTCTTTTTTTATTAACATGAATTACAGTGGAATGTAGTTTAGACTCATTAAATTTCTATGTAGTTAAAAATTTTTACTTTAAATTCATAAAAGCCTATTCTTTAAATTTTAGCTAACTCATATACAATCTTACTCACTAAATATGAGTTAATCTGTAGATTATTTTTCAACTCATTTTAACGCCAGCAAAAGACTTCCATTTTCACGGCAGAGAAAGCAAAAGGTTGCTCATCCATTTTGATTTGCACGGCTAGGTGATCCAATTACAAGGAGATCTGACAAAAGGTGAGGGTTAAAGAAGCAAATTGCCTTTTTAAAAGTTGATCGTTTAATTTTTGTTGAGAATTTTAATTAGATTTAATTAATCG